>VXBI01014039.1:420042-603546 GCA_013397375.1 Toxostoma redivivum | reverse complement strand
GGCCCCGCCGCTCGCACTCCCTCAGTCCCCCACCCACCCTCGCACACACGGGCACGGCTGTCGCTCCGGGGAGGCACCATGAGTACGAGCATGCGGTACAAGAGCAAGCTGGTCAACCCAGGTGAGGCGGCGGGGACGCGTGGCCGCTCCGCCCCGCGGCCCGGCGCGTCCCTCCCGCCTCACTGTCTCTCCTTTTCTCTCCCCGCTGCCGGTCCCCGCCGCGGGCATCCCGCCCTGGCCGCGCCGCCCCGCAGAAGAGAAGCAGGTAGGTGGGCTCCCCCGGGTAGTCGCGGGGATGCGGCAGCTACCTGGGCACAGCGGCGGCTTGGCTGCAGTCATCCGGGAAACATGCGCTTTGCCTGCCGCATCCCCCCGGGTTTTGGCTTGGGTTTCTTTTTTGTTGCTTCCTTTGGGTGTGTCGAGCGGGTTCGGATGGAGAAAGCGCGGGGCTGGCAAAGGCGTTTGGGTACTGGGAGCACGTCTCGCATCCCTCTCCCCTCCGCAGCACAGATGCGCAGACACAGCCCCGGTCCTGCCGCTCCTTGGTGCTGCAGCCGATCGGCACCTCGCAGGCGGCCAGGATTTGGCTGTTAGGAAACATCTGTTTTGCTTTGCAAAGCTAATAGCTATTTGGAGACATGCCTTTTGAGTCCTGGAGAGAGAGGAGGAGTGATGCAATCAGATGACATCGACAGGTTTTTTTTGTTGTCTATTTGGTATTCGGAGGGATTTAGGATGTTTGAAAAGAAGAGGAATCTTCCTCTGCAGAGCTTGAATGCTTAGGTAAGGGGTTATCGGGGTCCTGTGTGTTCCTCAGCACCCATCATCATGATACAGGGAAATCTGCTGTAAATGGAAGAGCCTTTCTGTCTCACAAGGGTGGGGATGGAGGTGATGGTTAGCACAGCAAAGCAGTGCATGGGAAGAATCCCACCCATTCGCAGCCTGGCTTACGCTTGCCTTTGGGTCCAGTCTTTCTCTGAGGCTCCAATTCTGTATGAAGGAAACACCTTGCTGCTAAGACCCTAGTACTGCACAGTCTTTTCAGGCCACAGAAGAGCAAATTAGCTTTGTAGCAGCTTGGGTATTCACCTGGCCATGGCAAGAGATGATGGTGTTTCCCTATATAATGCAGACTTGGCACTGTGCAGTTTTGTGAGCTGCTGATCACAGTGATGAGAAGAACAAAGTAAATCTAGGGCTAATGGGATAATGGGATCACCAGATGCATTTTTCCCACAGTACTTGAAATTTTGCTAGTTATTTGTGAATATTGCAGTAAATCTTGTTTTATTTCTGGATGAAAGAAATCTAAAATGTGTTCTGACACTGTGGAAGATCTAGTGTAAGCTGTGAAGTGAGGAGAAGCTTTGTGACCCCTCAGAACCATGCTGTTCTTCAGTTCATGTTTTCAAATTAGGAGGGAAGCGGGTTACGTGTAAGGCTCCTTTCTGTGCATTCCCTAGGGGAAGAAGCAAGGTAAAGATCAGAGGAGTCTGTTGTAGATTATTATCATAACTCCTGAAGGCTCTTGTCACACTGCATAGGCAAAAGTGGGCTGGAGTCTACCCCAAAGAGCCCGTGTGTGCAGGGCAGTGCAGCTCCTGCTGGGGCAGAGGAGATCTTTTCTCCAGTGAGGAGAGGGTGTGTGTGTATTCGCGTGTCTTACACTGAGTGTAGAGTGGGTCTTGCATGACAGAGCACAGTTCATTATGGATTTGGGCCAGCCCTGCTACTTGTGGATGGAAAGGGGAAACCAAGCTGTGAACACAAAGCAATCTGTTAAAATTAAAGTGAGCACACAAAAGCATAAATTATTTTTATTTACCATTTTTTAAGAGCAGGATTTTTCTTCCTGTGCCCCTTTTTCCCAGTCTTCTTGCATCTGACAGCAGATAACATATTAAAGGATTTACTAAAGCTATAGTTCTTGTCTGAATTAATTAAAAAAAATTATTATAAAAGCTATTTTTTAATGACTGTTTGGGAAATGAAGTGAGCTTCTGAGAGGGCAGTACAACAGATTACATGTAAAAAGCGTTGCCTTTGGTACAATCTTAATAATATTCATGACATACCAAGTCCATAGAATGGAACAATGTGGTGTCAAAGAATGTGTATTCATCCTCCCTCACAGCATGGTCAGGGCTGATGCATTGTCTGGGTTCAGGGTACTCTGATTTGCAGATTGGGCTCCTAATTACTACCATTCATCAGGAAAAAATAACGGTAGATTCCCCACCTCTCTGATTTCCAAGGAATGACCTCTTAATTATTGAAGTCAGTGGAGGTTTCATACTGGTCTCTGTGCAGAGCATCCAGCATTCCCAGGGGACCCTTTGGTTTAAGAGCTTGGGCTGGTGTGGAGCTCTATGGCACATTGCCTGCTGACACCAAGGTTCTCAGTTTTATTATACCTTAGTTCAGCACCTCTCGGAGAGGCATGGTTTCTCTCCTAGCAATTTATTTACCACTGGATCACTAAGAGGGATTCTCATGGTGAAGCTGGGTAGGAAATGAAACAATGACTAATGTCCCATGTGCAGAGGAGTAGGCCCTGTGTGGGGAAACCCAGCAATTTGTCAAGAATTTGACAAGGCAAGTACAGCAGGTGGACGCTCTGCCAAAGCCAGAGGTGGGAGGAGGAAAGGTGAAACCTCCCAAGGACCTGGTTCAACTGGAGTCTCCTGGCACACTCCTCCAGAACATGTTCCTCCAGAACATGCCTCCTAGCTCGTGTTGTTGGCGTGTGTGTGTGTGTTTGGGGTGTTACCTTGCTGTGTCTCTGAAACTGGCTCCTGCTCATTCAGGCTCATGTCTCTCATGTTCTTTGAAGTCATTGTTTCTTTTTAAATCAGGAGGATGGGAACCTCTCCTTCCCAAGTTGATCTCTCCCCACCCCATCAACTTGCAAAGTTGTTTGGGTGTGGGAGCAGAGACTATCTGGTGGATCCAGTTCTTTCAGTGGGTTTAAAATTACAGGGCTGTGCCTTTTGCATTCAGCTTAGTCCTTTTTTTCTACTTGAACTTATTTTGAAGTGCTCTGCTTGTCAATAAAAAAATATATATATGGGGGGCTGTGTATAAAGAAGATGCTGTGCAAAAGGTAGTTTGATTAGAGAAGTGGTTTCAGTGCGAGTCATTGAGAACTGAATTAATTGCATTTGTGTTTCAGTTTTTGAGAATCTGGGGTTTATGTGTTAAAGACTTACATTCAGACTCCTTTGATTTTTTCTTATTAAAAATGGAGCAGAGATTTCTATCATTCTTGGAACAGCAGATATTGCAACAGCAGAGATGTCTTCTATCTAAAATAGCAACTGTGCCAACCCAGAGCATCATTTTTAAGGTCAACTTTCAACCCTAGCCTTGCTTACCAGAGAGCACTGTCTGGTGGAAATCCCCCAGTTCCCTGTTAATGTGTGCTGAACTGCCTTGTCCTTTTCTCTACTGTGCTTATGGAGAAATAAGCCCAGGTGGGCTACAGGAAAGTGTATTCCCTGAAAAGCTGCACTCTGCACAGAGCTGAGGCACCCAGGGTAGTTGTAGATACTGCCGGTCATACTGAGGGCAGCTCCAGTGCAGGCAGCTGCTGATGACCAAGAACAGATTAAGAGGAGGGAGACGTGATGATTCCTTGTGCCTTGGGCTGGTTGAACATGACCTAATGTGACCCTCAATTTCTATGTAGGGAAAATTGATTAACTAAGTTTTGTGAAACGTGATGAGAAGTATCATCAGAGTGGTAGGTTCTCTTATACAGTAACTGTACCTCCATAAGCAGAGCTTGGTCTTGACAGAATCTCCCCAAAGTCTCTGCTGGAGTAGCTTGGAGGATTTGTACCTGCACTGTTCCTTTGTGGCATTGTCATCTTTCACATAAACGTTTTTCTTACAATAACAGTTCTTGTAGTCTTGTGACTAGAGGAACGTTCTTGCTTGTGCAGAAAAGTATGAACCTGGAAGGAGAACAGACTGCCACTGACTCTTTAATTTTCTCAGAATTAAACCAATTATTTTATAACTGTGATTCTTTGAGTCATTGGGAGCAGCAGTATGGAGCTGTGTTCCTGCTCTATGTCAGTTCATGGTGGTTGTGGTGAGGTGGCTTTTTCCCCCCCTTGGAGAAAGCAAAATTATGTTTGCAGCTGTCTGATGGGATATTTCACCACAGCTGGATAGTCTCTCACTGTGTCATAGCTTGCCCTGGGTGAGGCTGTTTCTCTTTGACTCCCCACATTAATGTCTCTTCCAACCTATGTGTTTTCCAACCCTGGTCATGCATCCTGGCTACCAAGATACGCCTGCCAGAAAGGGAGTAGCAAATTAGTCACAGAATCTGGAGGTAAATACTGGAAACACTCTAAAAGCAGCACATCTTTGCTTGTTTTTCTGATGTCCCGGTATATCTTGGCCAGACTTAGCATAGGAGTAGAAGCTTTTGCTTCTCTGTGAAAAGCTTTGTGTGTTTCATTCATTTTTTTGGGCCCATTTCAAGAGACAATGCTGGTCCCTTGCCCTCTGAGCTGGGCAGAGGCTCAGTGCTCAGAACACTGTGTTGGGAATGGGTGGGACTGCAGCACATCAGGAGGTTCAGCCCTGCCTGTCTTTCTGCTGTGCATCTGTCTAAACAGCCTGGCTGCAGGAGGCCCTGTGTCACAGATGGGCTGTTCTGGGCTGGGAAGGGAAGTTCATCCTGGGCATGTGGACTTTTTTTTTCCCATTCTTTGTCTGCTTGGCTACTTGGAAAAGGGCTGTAAAAAGAGGTCAGTTCATGGACTTTGTGCTGAAACAGAACCGCTGGAGAGCTGGGCACAGATTCTGTCTCCTGCTGCTGCTGTTGTCTCTCTTCAATTATTTATGCTCCAAATGGATGAAACAGTTGTGAGTGCAGGGCAGGGGAGAGGTTCAGCCCTCTTGGTGCAAGTACCAATCTGCAGTTTATGGAAAGGAGAAGTAAGTTCTTCCTGCACAGGAATTTTGTCACTTCAATTTCCCTGCCCAGATACTTGTGCACAGCTCCAAAATTCTTCTGCACTTGTGAGAATTGTACAGGGTTGTCCCTGTGTTCCAGGCACATTAACCAAATGTGTAAGTTCAATAGATGTTAGGGGCTGATCCTTGCTGGTATTAAGGATGTAGGAACAACCTTCATTTAACCCCAAGAGATGCTGGTGACACTTGTTCAGTTTCTGGGTTCTAGACTGCTGGAGCTTTGCAAAAGACAGCTTGCAGTTGCAGGGGAAAATGTTCCTGACATTTGCACAAAGGAGAAACACAGTCCCTGGGTGCTTTTTAGTCTCCAAAGTCAAGGAGTCTCTTACAACCACTTAGGCTCTCAAAAATGTTACTGGCTTCACGCTGATGCTGTTCTTCATTTGATGGTTCTAGGAATAAATGTAAGAGGCTTGTGTTATGACAGTTCCCTGGAAAAGCTGAGGAAAGGCAAATCAAGAGAGAGAAACAACTGCTGGAGTTCAGTCTTCTAGAACCCATATTACCCAGTTTCAGTCTAAGGTGCTGTTCATTGAATACCCAATGAAATGGACATCTTGGAGATCCAGAGGAGATTCCATCTCAGCCAGCTGGTTGGTTGTTGTGCCAGGCCAGGCTGGGTGCCTGCTGTGTATCTCTAGAGCTTTGCCAAATTAGTTTTAAATGTTTAGTCAAAGGGGTTTCCCCAGCAGTTTTGACACAGTGGTGGCTCCTATAACCATGCTGCAGTTACTGCTCATAAGTGCTGAAACCAAGCCTGGGGAGCTCAGCTCCATCCTTAATACTTCAGGTACTTCTTGCTGAGAGACCTCTTGGCTAAGTCGAGAGGGTTCCTTTCCCATTCCCATCTCTCTTCCAGTTCAAGTGGCCTCTGTGTTACCGTTTTTCTTGTGTAGCAGAGCATGAACCGGAGGCTGCATTCTTTGCTTACCTGTAGAGACTTCTTTCCTGACCAACAATAAGTGTTTGTCCCCTTCTTGCCCAAGGCACTGTCACTTTCCCTGTGACAGTGATACCACACAGGATTATGCTCTATTCATAAAAGAAACCTGAGACACCTCTAATATGCGTGTGACTTAGGATGTATTTGAAGTGTATGCAAGTTGTTTCATAGCATACTGGAATAATTCCCATAAGGGCTGCGTTTTGTGTGTGTGTGTGTGCATGTCTACAGTGTGGTTAGCCTTGAAGCACAGGAAAAAAATGTTTGTCTGCTGTTACACATTCCTTTTCTCCCAGAGATTTGTCCCTGGAGCTGTGAAGAGGTTTGCAGTCATCTTGTTCCCACAAAAGTATTCAGGAGCTGGATTTGTGTGTGGTGTTGGGATGAGATGCCAGAACATATGCTCCTCATCAGGATGTATGTGTGCTGCTGTTCATCCATGACTTGGCTTTCCAGAAACACTGTTCAGCATGAGCAGTGGAAGGCAGCACTGCATGCTGAGAGGGAAGATTTGGATGTACAGTGCTGACCATAGGGGCTGGGCTGCAGGAAGTGGAACAGATCTGTTGCTTCTAACTTAAGTAAGAGCTGTCTTTGTTTTAGGACTGAATGGGGTGATATTCTTAATTTATTCTTTTTTGTATGTCCAGTGCATTAATTGAAATCTATTACCTGCTAACATTCAGCTCTAGGCTGCTATCCCTTCCCTCAGTCCTCACTCCCTGCCCTCAAGGCTGGTACTCAGCAGCATCACAGCAGCCAAGTGCTGGGGGTGGCTGGAAGGGAGACTGTGCCGAGAAGATGCAGGGACTGTTTTGCTAATGAGCTTGGCTAAGTGTTGGCTAAGAGCTGAAGAGGAAGTGAAACCCTGCACAAGCATCTGCAAGGGTATAACGCCAAGAGGGGGAGGAAAATTGTTTAGTTTCTGGCTTGAGTACAACTGTCCACTCCTGAAGTCAAAAGAAATAAGAGAAGTTGAGGCTGAAGTTGAGTTTTGGAAGAGGGATGCAGCTGTGCTGGGCAGGGAAGGACAGTGCAGGGATGCTCAGGATGGCAGAGGCTTTTCTGGTTACAACAGTGGAGCCCTTGGCCTGCCCCAGCCTGGTGCCGTGCCATGGTAGCCAGGGCCAAGGGAGGCTCAGGGTTAACACTTGGAAATGTTGCACTGGAGGATCTGGGGCTGTGGTTCATGCCAGCCTGGGGCTCTGTGGGCTGTGAGCCAGTGTAGTTTTAAGTCAGTCAGAGGTGGGAAACTTTTACTAGAAGTTAACTCCAGTTGTTCACTCAGCTCTTAAGTGTGGGCTGTGTCTGTGCACAGTGGCAGGGGCTGGTGGCAGCAATAGCCATGCTCGCCCTGCCCTGATTCCTGCAGCCTCAAGGCTGCCTGGCCCTGCCTGTGCTGTGTGACCACTCAGTGCCAAGGACAGGGAGACCTGAGCTTTGTGCAGCTCAGCCCTTTGCTCTTCCAGGGATCTTTGGGAGTGCCCTGTTTGTCTTAGAGCTTGTTCTCCAGTGTGTCCGGGGTGTGTGTATGGAGCTGGGATGGCCCATCTCTGCCTGACCCCACCCGAGGCTGTTGGTGCCGTTCTCCCAGAATGACTCCTGGCAGGGAAACTGGGAGCTGAGTGCAGGCTGAGCAAATAAACCACAGGATCATGAGTGCGAGCTCCTGGAGACTGGCCATGAGGAGTGAGCCCGTCCCACTGACCTCTGGACGTTCTCAGTGCAGAAGCAAGGGAGGGGAAAGATCCACTCAGCTTGTGAGAAAAGAGGCTCCAAGGGCTTAACATCTTCCTTCTGATTTCTGTGGGGCAAAGCCCATGGCAGTACCGATGTGGCTCCAGTGATTACGTTTCATTTTTCCTTGCAGACCCCTGGTGCATGAAGCCATGTGAATGCACATGAGGGCACAAGCCAGGCCTTTTACTGCTATAGTTTGTATTGCAATTATGTTTAAGGTTACTTCCCAGGCAAGTCACTTTGCTTGCAGCTTTTTGTAATGTCTCCTTGCTGTTTCCTCAGTGTGGGAACTATTTTAATCCTTCCTGACGCACTGAGCTCATTCTTGCTGTGATATGTACACACATGTATTCTCTTTAGATCCTGCAGTCTTACATCCACTTTTATTTTCAAATAAATTGCATACTACATTAATTATATATTCAGGTGAAATGTGAGTCACAAAGGCATCTGCCTGCCCTACACACAGTCCCCTTGGCTGTGCTTTCTGTTTGGTTTAAAGCTCTCCTGAGCCTCTGCAAGTGATATGAAGTCCTAGAAATATGGGTAGGCAATACTGGAAATGCCTATCTGGGCCAATAGTAATTTCCCTCCGCCCAAGGCCTGCTATAAAAAATGTCAGGGAGATTTATGGTTTTAAAATCCAATAGATTCTCAGAGGATCCTGCTGCTTAGGGAGTCTGGTGCCAGCTGGGATCAGTCAGTAATGGAAGAAGCATCAGAGCCTTCAAAAGCTGGTATTTGCCCTGTTTTGAAGGCAGTGGGCTGAATCAAGGCAGCAGGAGTTAATTCAACAGATGCAGCTGGTCTGCAGCAAAGCCTTGCCATGATTGCACAGGGCCAAGATGAGCAGGAATGTGTCATTGGGACAGTGAGAGATGCTGCCAGGGACGATCTCTTGTCTCCCGGTGATTGTTCTTCCAGTCCCGACTCTCAGAGATGGTTTCTGTGATGCAGCTGGAGCAGTGCACTGGAGCTGTAGCAAGCAGAAGAGAAACTGCTTGTGCCTTATCTCAAGGTTTATACCTGTGCTGTTCAGCTGCTTTAAAGAGCTCCCCTCCCCTTGGCAGCATGTGTGTTTATGAGGGAAGTGTGTATTGGGGAGGACAGTCATTTAGCAGAACCTGGTGCTTTTACTGGGCAGTTAATGCAGGTACCTGCTTGGGAAGCACTCCAGGTTCACTGAGCTTCTGGACCTTCTGGATGAGCTCTAGTCTGCCAACAGCCCTGGGGCTGACACTTCAGAGGCTCAGAGCAGCCCACAGAGGTCAGTGAGTTAGAGACCTGTTTGCTGCGTACGCCCCAGCAGTGCCTCATGGACCTGCTTGGGACCCTGGTGACCATCACTGTGCAGCAGGAGTGTGTCCTCTTGTCACCTGGATAAGCCTCATCTGCCCTGCCCTGCCATGCTTGGCTCACACCAGCTTCACAGCATTGGATCTCACAGCAATTTGAGTAAACCAGAAACAACTGGATGGAGCCCAGCGTTCCTGTTCCTCAGTGCCTGCTCTGTTCTGCTGCCAGTCCTCAAATGGACTTGCATGCCATCTCAGAGCTGTGGGATGGCATTATTTGCAGCAGCTCTCATTAAAGTCAGTGAAAGCCTTTCTGTTTGAGGTGGTAGGGCTGTTCCTCAGCAGCTGCTCAGAAGTTCCAGCCAGTGCCAGGCGTTTTGCTGCCTCCTTTGAATGCCCAGTGTCATCTGAACTTCCCCCTGTTCCTCCCATGGTTGCACTGTCATGGGCAGGTGTCAGGCAATAGCAGAATTGTTCTCTTGGTAAACAAGTGATGGTGTTATTGGAGCTGCCCCTCATGTGGCAGCAGTGCAGTGTGTGCATGGGGTTGCTAATGAGGGATATCATGGGGCTTGTTAGTCTGAAAGCTTAATGAGCCATCTTCTGGTTCTTTGCGAAGCGTGTGGATGCTTCTTCCCGTCAGCTGCTCCTGTGCTGTGTCTTGCACTTGGGTGTGTTTGGTACTGAAGTAGGTCCCTGTGAGTTAGAGCTCACAGCACATATTGGGCATTTTGGAGGACTCAGATCCCATTTATCATGGCATTAATGGCAGTGGACATCCAGGAAATGTCTGGATGAGACCACTGCTCTCATTTCCTCAGACACCCTGCTCGAGGGCTGAGCTTCCTTGTGGCTCCAGTGAATCCATGTGTACTGGCTACCTAGAGGTTGTTCCTTAGCTGATTAGGGATTTTCCTTCATGACAAATAACTGTTTTTTCATTATTTTTCAAAAAATAAACTAATTAGGGTATCCACCTACCTCTTGGCTGGCATCCTGCAGTAATAGGCCAGCATGTGTTTTCTTCAGAAGAGGAAGCAGGTCTTGCTTTGTGTTTTCAAGGCAATGGTTTATAAATGAGCCTGAAAAGCCTACAAGGGGCAGTGGGATGAGAACTCACACAGAGAATAAATCAGAGAAAATAAGTCCCAGAAAATACATCCCAAGAGATCACTGTTTGGCCTGGCAAGTCAGAACCCAGGCTAGAAGCCCAAGAGAACCCCTCCTCATTTTGCATGTGACAGTGGTTTTAGGCTTTGCTTGAAGATAGTTATCTTTGGATTCCTAAAACATGTAAAGGTTTGACTTCACACTGTGCTGCACGTCCTAAGAGCTATTTGTGGGTATCTAATTTGATTTTGCACCCAGTTCTCGTTAAAGGGCTCCAAGTAACAAATTACTCTTGCCTGTTGTGGCAATTTCACTTGAGCTGACGTTGAATGGGGGTGCTGGCTTTGCTAACCCATCGACTGAGCAGAGCATTCCCCACCCTGGCTGCCTCCTCTGCCTTACCTACATGGCTGTTTCCATTTCCTTTGGGTTGCCTTGTAGGAAAACACAGTCTAGCAAATGCAATTTTTTCCACTCCATTGCTTCCAAGTTCTTTCTAACATTGCATGTTGCTGCCCCTTGTGTCCAACAGCCACAGCGTTTACAGTCAAATGACTTTCTGTCTTCTCTAATATCTTTTTAATCTGGTTTCATTCTGAGTTCTAGAAATCCAGTGTAATCATTTCAAAGGTGACATATTCATGAACTCTGCTATTCCATGCCTACCATGTTAGCATTTCTCATCTTACATCTCATGTACTTCATAATTTTTGTTATTTTCAGATGAACCCAGAAAGAAATTTATGAAGTCAGCAATACCATGGAAAAATTCTCAGGAGAGAGGATTCCACAATTATCTGTTCCTTACAATCAGGAGTGTATTAGTGAGTTGCTGATAACATATTTTCTGCAGGGCAAGTAGAGAGTATATTGATGACTCTGACTGGATAAACTTTTCACTGGAAATCAAGACTGAAATAACAGTGAAGACCAGTGTCACAGTGATATTATCAGCAAAGAACAGATGTTATGGAGAACCTTGTTTGTTCAATGGTTGGGCTGTGGTCCTGATGCAAGGACAGTAGCTATTCAGCTTGGGACACTAACCTTTTGAGATTGCTTTCACTCTCAGTTTTTCAGGGAAGAAATTGTTATCTTAAGGTGGAAAGGATTTTAGGAGGTGTAGAGAACACACTTTTGAATGTCTGTCTTTTAATAACCCTCTGCAAGATGCATGGCTTTAGTGTCTGTCTCCTGCAGTCCAGTTGGATGATAAGGTTTGTTCCTAAGGCTGCAATTTTTGATGAGGAGAGAGGCAAAATGGCTGTTGAATTCAGTAGAAAATATCATTCCTGAGACCTTGGCGGGACAGTACTCATATTACACATCTGTCCTGGTCAAATTGGGTTGCCTGGTCTGGCTGCAGTATTTTATACTGAATGTGAATGGTGAGATTTGCCAAAATTGCAGAGTTGGGTTGTAAACCCAGTGCCTTTTTTTTTTGTAAGATCATGGCAGCTCTGATCTTCTTGTTCCAGTATGAAGCTCAGTTGGGCCTTGTGACATGATGGCAGCTATTGAGTGTTTGCCTGGCAATGGTGTCTGTGGAGCCTCTCCTGGCCACAGCCTTGCAGTTTCCCACTGTGCCAGTCCAGGACTGTGGGCTGTTCCTGCCACAACTAAAGTGATCCTGCTTGCAGTGCCTCTGAAATTGTTGGCACATTCTGGATTAACCAAGGAGCTGACACATTCCTCTGGTCTGGGTCGGTGGTGTGTAGATGAAAGGGAATTGTCTGAAACTTGAGCTTTTCCACAAAGGCCATTGTACAATGTAGTTATTTAAAAGGCAAGTTTTTTTAGGCAATTTGCAATAATAGGAACCAAGGGCCAGCCTTCTTTTAATACAGATGAAAGTGCCTAACTCCTTTGAAACTGAGGAGCTAGTTACCTCCTGTATTTTTATAAATTTGGCTCTGGTGAGCAGCCTCGTCACTGCTTTCTCCCCACCATCCCTCTCTGATCTAAGCTGCTGTGTAGCAAGAGCTCTCACCATCTCCCATGAGGAGCCTGCTGCTGCCTCGGCATTTACACACCTGGTGCCAGGCTTACAGTTGCCTTTCATGTGCTGTGGTCCATGGATTAGGTCCAGGAAAGGGGTTGCTGAAGGAAAATAACTGAAAATACTGCAAGAGGTATGTTCCAGGCTGGTCTGAATGGCCCTTTCATCTTTGCCTCAAAAAAATCAGTGAGAGTTGTAGCTCTGTGAAAGGATCATGGCTGTGCTCAGGAGTGACAGACCCATTTAACATTTTGGTTTCTGTATTGGAACTGAAACTTTTACAGTGCTGCTTCTATTTTAGGGATCTATTCAGCAGAGATGTTCCATTGCAGATTAATCTCTTAAGCTCATCCCACCTTCTTTTGATAATTGTCCTCTTTATTTTCCTTCAGACTTCTCCTTGGACCTCTCCTGTGTCTCCCTGGCAGGAGCTGGCTAGTGGATAGTCACTGCTTATCACAGTGGCTGTGCTGCTTTCTGACTGCTCTGTGTGCCTGGCAGTTGTCTTGTGTGCTGAGCACAGGCCCTCTGCAGCTGGATCACCTCTGTGCTCCAGCTCAGCACCCTGACATGGGGCTGTGCTCCCTGGGAGCGTGGAGCTGGCTGCAGTCCTCTCTCTGGATGACAAATCCAGGGCTGAGGAGCTAGGCAGAGCATTGCCCTGAGGCCTTATGCTCCCATGTGCCTGTCTCTTCTTCACCCACACTTATCACAGCGTGGAAAACTCACACAGGCTTTGCTCTTGCAGATCTTTTCTTATCTTTTGCAGTGTTGCTATCTTTTGCAGGGGACAGAGACCATGGCTTGGAGCTCTCCAGGGTGTCTGGGTGCAGGGTGAAGAGCATGACCCTTCAGTGCTCTCCAGCACCGGATGCTAAAGGGATCAGCAGAGCACTGGCCCAGCCAGGGCAGGTGTGGGTGTTTGCAGTGAAGTTCTCTATACTCAGAGGTGGTGGAACAAGGCTATAACAAGGATATAACAGCTCTTTCTAGAGGCATTTCTGTCTGGAGGCCATGTTTTTAGGGATTTGCAGCATACTTTGATGAAGGAGTGACTCTGCTCCCCTGTGAGTCAATCACACCACAACTAAAGCTTCCCAGAGGCACTTGAGCCCTCAGGATTCCCCTTAGCACAAATGTTCAACTTCAGACCTGTTCCTTCCATGTAGTGGCTGGTGTTTCTCAGGGCAGTGGGTGTGAAGCATGCCCTGCTCCGCTCGTTGCTGTTGGAGCTCTCACACTGGGAGCTCGCAGGCCCTGCTGTGTAGAAGCTCTGTGGTTCCTCATCTCCCAGCCAGGCAGCCTGTCTGTTGGACAGTCACTTCCCCACCAGGTCCTCACTGTTGATGACTTCTGCTGGCATCTTACTGAGTTATAGGTGTGAAGCCAGAAGTGGCAGAAAGAAGCTGGTGGGAATGCAGCCAGGTGGGAACAGCCTGCTGCTTCATCTGCTGAAACCTGTTTGTCCTGCAGGTATTTATTTCTAGTCTGTGCTGAAGAGGAGCTACCTGAACAGCCCAGGTCCGTGCCTGATGCCAGGGGTTGAGAGAGATTCCTTTCTCTGGTGCCCACTGCTTCTAGAAGGGCTGAAGCCCACAAGGAAGAAAGGTCTCGCTTTCATTGCACTTTTGACTGGTTGTTGTCCAGGGCTGGCCTCTGGAAAGAGGCTGAGGAGCAAAGTGCTCTCTGAGAGATGCAGTCATGCTGTACTTCTGCTGCTGTTCAGCCCCAAGGTTGTTGTGTGATCCAAAGAAACTATCACAGGATTGGCAGCACACACAACCCATCTGCTTGAAGGAAGTCTAAAATTATGCAGCATGTGATCCATAGCTGCACTCGAGCATGCTCTGCCCCTTGTTCCCCTATCCACTGCATTTGCAATAGCTCATATCACCCTGTGGGGTCATGCCCAGTGGCTGCTGTGTCACCAGTGAGGCCATGGCCATGTGCATGTGTGAGCTGGGTTGGTTTGCAAACAGGGTATGGATCACAGCAGCTGTATTTGCTGACAAAATGGCCCCATCCAATGGCTGTCATTGCAGTGAGTCTGGGAATTCTGGAAGAGACCCACAAAACCTGGGTGCCTTCCTGTGTTGAACAAAGTCTGGGGTGAGGGGAAAACCCCATGACTGTGTAGGAGTATGTGTGTATGACAGTGATGTGTGGTGGCTGTTACTGCCTGAGGCACTGCTGGCTACTGCAGTCGGGTAAGAGCTTCCAACAATGAGACACTGAATCATCTGTGGTCAATGTGTTTTTAAAAGAATGCCACTGAACTGTCAGTCTGGTTTCTCTTGGCCAAGTGTGACCACTGCAAAGCTCTTTCCCTTAGGACTCCCCCATGCTGGTGACTTAAATTTTCATTTTCTTTTCTCAATCGGGTTCCTCAGGCATTTGTGCTGTCTGATCCAGGTGGGAGACTCCTGTTGCCACCTTGGCCAGTGTGGCCACTTGTACAGTGGAGAATGGGGCTGTGCTGGAGAAACCACAAGGTTGTGGCGCTGGTGCTCAGTGCTGCCTTGCCAGACAAACCATTTCCAACCCTGCGTGTGTGGGGAGATAGAGTTGGGCTGCTGCAGTTGGAGCTGGCACAAGGCAGAGCAGTGTGGCTGAGCTCATCTGGCAACACTAAGCTGTGATTCTTCCCCACTGCTCTGCTTGGGTTTGGATTTGGGGGTCAAGTGTAGTCCCTTGCAGCTTGTGCCATACTCTGCTGTTAATTGAAAGCAGTTTCTGCCAGGTTTGTTCTTGCAGGGGAAGGAGGGAGGGTGGAGGGTTTGGATGGCAGTCGACTGGGAGGTAGAGATAAATTAAGTGTTGAGCTCTTAATGGGGAACATGCTCCATTGGTTTGGGCTTCCCTCCCCACCCATCCCACTCTTTTTAATCTGTGGCACAGTCTTGGGAGCAGTTTGAGAACGGAAGTGATTTCAGACTGGAGGTGACCTCATCTGTCTCCAGCTCTGAGGTGGAGCAGTGTTTGGAGGCTCAGCCAGAGCTTATGATACTCTTTGAATGATGCAGGCTGCAGGAGAGCCCTGTGCCTCCTGCCCAGTGGTGTACAGCTGTGCCACGGGGTGGGAAGTGGGTGATGGGTAGGGGGGATTTTATCTTTCTGTTCTCATCTTTCTACATGCTAGAGTGGGTGGAAGTAGGAAGGAGAAGCAGAGTCTGTAAAACACAGCTGGACATGTCACATATCAGAGCAGTTAGTTCCTGATGAAAGGTCCAGCCCTGTTCTGCAGGGTGCTGAGCTGTGCCCAGCTGGAAAACACGCTAAGTGTGATCATGTGCTGTGTGGAAAGGTGCTGAAGGTATGGATAGAAGAGTCCCTGCTGGGCTCTTTGAATCTGAGGACCCTGTGAATCAACAGAAAAGGGGATCAGAGCCCTCCTGGAGGCTTTGCTTTTTAGGACCCAAGATGTCAGTGACAAATCTGGGAGATCTGAGGATCTGGAGCATGGGGTGGGAGCCAGCTGGGGTATCAGCTGCAGGTCCAGATAGTGATGAGGAGCACATGAGACCACAGATGCTACTTGCAGAAACTACCAGATAATTCTGCTTCCTGACATGGCAAAGGGCCCTTCCTCCTGCCTTATGTCTGCTATTTTGAGGTGGCCAAGATTTTCTGTTGCACAGCTGGAGCCTGGAGCCCTTGGACTCTGCTGGTGTCCAGCAAGCCCAGCTCTATCCTGGATGCTGGAGCTGGTCTGCCAGGTGCAGCTCTGGACTTCAGTAAATGTCCATGTTTTTCAGTAAGGACAGCTTCCAAGTGCTGTCTCACAAGCTGTGTGGGGGTGTCCAGCCACTTCCCCTTAAGCTTAGTTGTCTTCTGGCTCCAGCTCAAGCTGCAGAGATGCTGGGCTGTGGTAGGCTATGGCTGGGAAAAGAAAAGCAGACTTTTCTCATGTCTCTGTGGCTGCAGAAGTTCCCTGTAGCTGGTTAGGCAGTATTGGAGGGGAATAAATTGACTGGAAGAATTTGCTTTTCTCTTGGTCTTGTCCCAGGTGGCATGAAGACTCTTGCTTGGATATAAATTCCCCTCCCACCACTGCTAAATAGGGAGAGTTTAACTGTTGGTGGGATCTAGCAAGAGACTTTTTCCAGCCCTCCTGCCCCTCTTCCCTGTTGCACTGGGAGCAAGGACTGAAAATGTATCCTATTGTGACGATGTCACAGTGAGGACAAGAGTTTGCAGACTTTCCTCCTTCCTGCCTCAGAATTGCCTCCATGCCTGTACATGGTGGAACAATCCCAAAGTGCCTGGACAAACAGGTATTTTGTGTCAAAAATGTCCCTTTTTTCTCCCTCTGCTCAGCATCCCACAGCTGTGCCCATGACACTGAAGTGCAATGACAGGTGACAGGCACTGGCTGAGTTACAGAGGAGCTCTGCCATGTCTTTGAGAAGGAGTTTGGGTCAGTGGAGCCCTAGGAGAGGTTTGTGCTGCTGTCAGTGGTGACAGATGCATGGTGCCAGCGCTGGCTGCCTGGCAGGGCTCAGGACCTTGGCAGCCCCCTGCATCTGCAGCCTCTGTGTGTGAGCCTCAGCAGCATCCCAGAAAGGGACCATTATCCCCAAGCCTTGCCTGTTGCTGAAGTCAGGAGGGCACAATAAAGATGTGTGGCAGCCTGGAGCAGGCTCGTGTGTCGGGAACAAAAGAGGCTTTGTACCAGGCGCTGCCTCTGGTGGGAGGTTTGTCAGCTCTGGAGCTGGGATGGTAACTCAGGGCTCTGTGCCCAGCCCTGCTGTGCTGCTCAGGGCCTCCCCTGATTCAGGGCAGGGTCTCTGGTTCTTCCTTCACTGGGGGAGGTCTTGGCAGCAGATCCTGCTTGCCTGAGCACAGCTTTGCCCCATGGGCTGGGAACTGCAGGAGGTAGGGCTCCCCTGGTCTCTCAGGTTCAGCAGCCCTGTGCACTGTGGCCTGAAGCTGTGTGTGCTCTCTGCAATGTATTAAGTCCCTGGGAGCAGCCTCAGGGTGACAGGGACAGGGCTGTAATGGACCAGGATGGTAGTGTCACTTCATCTGGAGCTTTAAGGAGAAATGTCTCCCGGGAAGATTTCAGCAGAGCAGGTCTGAGTGGGACAGCTTGACAGTAGTGAGAGCAATGCAAAGGCAGATTGGAGAGGCAAGGGAAGCTCCTGTGCTCAGGCAGACACATGAGCTTTTAGGAGGAAACACTTTAGAGACAGCTCTTTTCCAGCTATTGAGAATGAACCTGAGATCTGGCTGCTCTCCCAGCTCTCGTTGCAGCATCAGTGCCATGTTGTTGTGGGGCTGAGCATGGTGGTGCCTGCCAAGTGATCCAGAATTGCCCTCTCCAGATGGGTGTGGTTGAAGGTGAGATAATCAAAAACACAATTGGGCAGAGAAGCTGTGATGGAATTGGGGCAGTAAGACAAGATCATGTTGGGAAGGATCCTTCCATGACACTGTCTAGGATGCTTTACGATTTTGGTTTTGTGGCAGTTTTGTCCAGCCAGTTGCTGCTACTGCAGTATCACAGGGTGTTACTGTTGCTGAATTTTGTTCATGCTATATTCTGATATTCCATCCTTTCTCACCTAAAAGCAATATTCTCCAGGAACACTTAGTTCTGCTTCTCCAGTCAAGACTAGGAAGATTTTATTGTGAAGGAAAGGAGAACTTAGTGTATGTTCTGCTGCTCTCTGCTGTTGTTGTGAGTCCACCACAGGCACCATATCTTCCAAACAGAAGGAATCTCTGAAGGGAATTGCAGGGCCCATGGCCAGGCTGAGAGGAGCCTCATGTCTCTTCTGGCTCTGAAAAAATGTGCGCTCAGAGAGGAAGCAGCAAACACAGGAAAAGGGTAGTTGCTAAACACAAACTGCCAAGAATTAAGCAATCTCTTTTATACTATGAAACCTCCTGTTGAGCAAGAAGACTGCTTTCCCTCCCAAGCAGGTGTGACTGGTAAAACAAGGTGGCAAAGTCCTCCCAAAGTTCAGCTGCCAGACAGGAACAATATTTCTGTAGCCCTCCCGACACAGGGTGTCCCCAGTTTTTATCCCTTTACTCCTGCTGCCTTTTTTGAAAGCTGCCTAGACTCTTCCATTGTATCAGCTGCCATTTTCATCTCCGTTCTGTGCTTTTGTGCTGTACAGGCACCACTGGCACATTTTGCTCTTTTGTGAAGCAGCTGAGTACATGGCTGGCAGTGTGTACATGAAAATGAATGTATGGAAAAGGTGTCTGGGTAGAGATTTCTTTGCATAACATGATTTTTGCAGGACCCTGATACAGAAAAAAACAAGGCATGGTAGTTGTTAATTTAGGAATCCTGGCTTAGCAGTGGCAGATTCCTTTTGACTTTGAGAGGGCTGGCCAAGAGATGTGGGAACAGCTTTATCAACCCCTCCTCTGGTGTAGTTGCACTTGGGAGCAAGTCCTCTGTGCCTTCAGGGAAGTGGCCTGTAGGTGGATTAATGATGGAGCTTGGTCACAAAATCAAAAGGGGGAGGGCTGCAGTGCCTTCCAGGTGTTCATTTTGCAGAAGGGAGGTATTAGGTCACTGAGGAGGGTGAATTCAGCCTCTGTCCCAACTGGCTGGCTGTTCACTCCCTGTGTGTTGAGGAGAACAAACCCTCTCTAGAGTCCTTTGCTGTGTAGCTGCTCCTGTGAGCCAGCACATAAATGGAAACAGATGGCTCCATCTCAGCGGTTAGTAGGAATCTCTCACTGCTGCAAAACTGCTAATGAAGTCTGGGGCTGGACTGAAGCAGACAAGGCTGCTGTGCTGGTGGGCTGGGTTGGGCTCCTGGCTCTCTGCTGGGGTGCCTGTTACTACCCCTCTGTCACAAGAGCACCAAGATTGCTGAGCTGACCCCCTAGCCTGGCAAACTGTGCTGTGTCCTGCAGCAGCCTCAGGCAGGGTGTTCATCTGGGTACTGCAGTGTCCACCAGTCTTGGTACATGATCTGTGTGGTTATCCCTACTGTGGGTTCCAGACCTTGCAATTCACACCCATATTATGGAAGCACGTGGAGTGCCCTCTAGTATCTGACACAATCCCTGAGACTCTGAGCCAGATACTTCTTCATCTAAGGTTCTTGGTCTGTTTCACTACAAACTCAGACTAACTAGTCTTATATTTGCCATACTGGTCAACATCTCCCTGATAAGGAGAAGCAACACTCAGCAGTTACTGACTATTACTCTTAAGCTTGGAAGAAACTTCATTTAAATTCCTTTTGACAGCACAGTTTGATTTAGATGTTCAGTGACTTGAAGTTTTCTCCCATCATCACATAAAATGTGAATCTGTAGTCACATTGCAGGGCAAAGGGAAGTGGTGAGTTGTGCAGCAAAGGTGTAACCAGGCTTGCTGTTTGCTGGAGCAAGTAGGTGATGGAGAAGGGGAGAGAAAGGTGTTGGCAAGCATTTCTTGATTCCGTTTTTGATTATTCTGACAGCTGCCCCCCAGGCACGGCCTCAGTGTCTGTGATGGCAGAGTACAAGGAGCCGATGTGAATGCTGGATGGCTGCACAACCACTGGCAAGTGGGGAACAATCCTGGTCCCCAGCTGCCTTGCTGCCCTTACCTTCTCCTCTTCATTCATGCAGCAAACTGCCAGGCTCTGTATCTGCCTGGGTGGTCCCACAGCTGTGCCAGTGGCCCACAACACAGCTGTGCTGGGCACCTCCTCGTGCAGCCGGGGCTGTGGTGCCCTTTGGGAACAGCGCCTCGCTGCCGCCGTGATCCAGCATGGCACCGGCATGTTCCAGGCCCTGGGAAGCCTGGCCAGGCTGCAAACGGTGCAAGAGGTGCTGACTGTTCCATGGCTGCAGTGTCTCAGCCTTGTGGCCTGCCAGCCTGGCACAGCTGGGCGACACTCCATCCAGCTCTTGATGGGCAGCCAGCAGTGGGCTAGCATGGATCACAGGGAGAGAGTCAGCTGCAATCTCCTGGAGTCTTCTGAAAGGCATTTCAAAGCCCCTTGCATGGACCAGGCAGCAGTTTGGTTTTTGCAGCCAGGTGCAGAAGAGAAGCTACCAAGCCCAGGCAGTGATATGGAGCTGCTGGAAGTCTCAGTGGTTTGCCCTGGAGGGCTGTAAGCTCTGTGCTCTGCAGGGATTCAGGACATTGCCCATGGAGAACACAGTATGTCACAGGGTACAAGAGGATAGAATTGACAGATTGTCTTTGAAAGCTTCAGTCTATAAATCTCCTGTGAGGGGGAAGCTGTGGGAAAGTTGTGGAACCCAGCAGGACAAGTCCTCTCTGTCAGGTGGAACTGATGTGTCTGTGCATCTCTGCAGGTCCTGGGGATGCTTGTGCAACCATCAGGGCTTCAGGTATCAGTGCTGCTTCCCAGAAAGCCACTTCTTAGTGGCAGGGGAGGACAGACAATCTTGTATGCTCAGTGAGGATCTCTTTGGATACTTCATCTGAGCACACAATCCTCTCCTTCTCTGGGAGCTCTGAGATACAGCTCTGTGTTAAATTACCCCAATTTCATCATTGCTCAATCTCTTCCTCAGGTTTCCTGCAGGAGGGTGTTATGATCTTTTTCTGAGAGCATCTCACACCATGGCTGAGAATCAGGTACGCTTCTTTAGGCCCTGCCCAAAAGGAGTGTTTGGCACCACTGCTCATAAATGGAGGTGTGCTGCAACCCCAGTCCAGCTGATTGGGTATTCTTGCTGATTAGCTAATTGCTTCCAATTGCCAACAACATCACACTCATTGAATTCACACTGTGATTTCTGTGTTATCTGGGGAAAAGGGGCAGGGTGCAGCTATGGGAGGGATGCCTGTGTTTGCCAGGCTGAAAAGGACAAATGCTACTTCAATGAAGCACTCAAATCATCATGCAGTTCATTCTGCTGTTCGTATTGAACCAAGAACAACATCCTGGGGAGGAAGGGAGCAGAATTTCCCTCTGACTAATGCTGCTGGATTGTGCAGGGCTGCGGGGGAACTGCCAGCTAGAGAAACCATCAGGAGGAGAAAGGAAATGGAAAGGGAATCTAATTATCCATCTGCAAAGACAGATGCTAGTCCCGACACAGGGCTCTGGGCAGACTGATGTGGGCAGTGACGTTTGCACAGACTGGTTTTATGGTGGGGCTGGGAAATGGGCTCCTGGGGGTTCCCTCTGGGATAGCAGATGGTCCAGCACACATCACAGTGAGCCAGGGGAGACTGGAAGGCACACAGCTGCATTCCCCAGGAACACTGGCCTGTGCTAGGCTCCGAGGGATGGCACTTCACAGCCAGGTACAGCTGTGTCATGTGGAGATGGATGTGGAGCACAGGCAGAGCTGTGCTGTGAAAGGGAGGAGGGTGAGTGCATGGCTCCCTCTCTGCAGGCTCATCTCCATCAAGTGGGCTGGGGTCACAAGCCCAGGGGTGAGAGTGGGAAGGAAGGTGAAGGTCCCTGTGTAACTCTGCTGTCTCAAGGTGCACAAGGGACTCTGCTTCATGTTACTGAGTGTGCAGAGGCAGCTGACAGCAGGGGGGGAGGGTGTGTGGCTGGAGCCTGGGCATTTGAATCCTTCATGGGAGACTCTTGTGGGCATCAGCTACTCCTAAAGTTATGTTAATTGTAGCTGGAAGATAGAGGTTGGGAGTTCTCCCAAGACAGTTGGCTTTCATTCTCCCAATAAGGTTTTTGGAAGTCTGCTGGGAGGACAGTGGGGTTAAGAAAGATCTCCTTGCAGACCTGGGAGTATCCATGAGCTGGGTGAACTGGCAATGGATCAGGAGAATTTTTGCTCGAGTGGAGTATCTTTGTTGTCCACTGCCTTGCTCTCCATGGTCTGTGCTTAGTGTGCTGTTTGAAGGTGTGGTGTCCAGCCTGGACTGTCTTCCCCTGTGATGCTCTTGGATTAGCTCCTGCTGGACCAGGTGTAGGTGTGTCACAGGGCTCAGAGGCCGTGATGAACTCTCTGGTTCAGGATTCAGCCTCTTTGGTAGACAGGCCTGATCCTGCATCCCTTACTCACGTGAGCAGTCGTCTCTATTTCAAAGGGACTACTCGGTGAGTAAGGATCGCAGGATTGGGACCACTACCTGTAACTTAAACTGCATCTTCTGTAGGATCCTGTCCCCGACCCTTTTCTATTCATGTATGTTAATGTGCATCGAGAACTTCCAAAACTGATGTTCTTGTCATTTTGATGGAGAACCTGAGAGCTGGAAGAAGCAGTGCCTTTCCATTGCAGAGGATAAATCATCATTATCTTCAATCCTCTTCCACCAAACCATTCTCTGCCCAGCCAGTTTCTGTGCCCCAGATCAATATGAACCTGTTTGTCTCCCAAACGTTGTTCCCTGGGCTGGCAGGGCTCTATTCTGTCTTTCCCTGGTTTTCCCAGCTGTAGCTGTGAGATGAGAGGCCAGGCGTCTATTTAAGCCTGATTTGTGCTGCAGAGCTGGAGGATGAATCGGAGGGAGAGATGAGCAGCAGTAGTGCCGAGAGTGCCGCAGACCTTCCTGCACCACCTGGTTTCTCCTTCTGTCTTAACAGGCTAAATTTGGAAACCTCTGCCCTGTGCTAAGGAATGTGTTCTCAATCGGAGGAAGCAGCGAGGGCGGCAGGTTTGACCTGCACGTTGATTTCCGTGTGGCCGTGGCCAGGGAAGCCGCCTGGGCGCTCCCTGCTCGGACACGGCCCTTGCGTGGGCCGGCTTCTCCCTCGCGCGGAACGCGCCGGTACCGCACCGGCTCCTCCCGGGGAGAGGAGCGGGCAGCGACCGAGGCGTGGCTGGAAGAGATCCGGGCAGCTCCACGTCTGCCCAGTTTGTTACATCGTGCAGATTATCCTAAATGAGGAGCTGGGTGTGAGAAGCTCTGTGAACTCGCTCCAGAGCAAGTCACGAGTTTAAACAAGCAGGAAGCAAATTGCGGTTGTAGCTCCTTTTTGAGAGCTGGAAGTGGAGGCAAGGCATGAGTCACACAGTGCTTCTTGGGAAGCACGAGGCACTTCAAATGGAAGCAGAGAGCATAAATACCTTTGAAATAGAATTTAATACATTTCTGGAGGGATTATGTGACAAAGCAGCAGTGATCCTTGAGTAGAAATTAAAAGTTTGACCTGTGGGATAGGTAAAAGAAAATATGAGATCTGGCTGCTGTGCAGATGGTGCCTGTGGCACTGAACATACAGGGGACTAATCCTGTGCTTTGGCATTTCTGCATTTCTTGTCTGGTATCTTGCTTTTTCCTGAGCATCAAAGGATGAAGCCTGGCTAAAGCGCCAAGACTCTGATGCTCCCAGAAGCCACTTACATGGAGCCTTGCTTGCAAGTTCAAGGTTAAATTATTCATCAGAGTTTAGATCAGCAAGGCTTTTTCCCTTGGATCAGGTCAGCAGGAGCCTCAGGGTGAGTGTGCAGCTCTGCTGGTGATGGAGTAGCAGAGTTCAGACCTTGCGATATCCATGAGATTAATCTGTCTGAAGTCAGCACTGATGTTCCTTATAGTGGGAGAGAAGGTGGTAACTGAGCCCTGGAGGTTCCCAGCTATGCACCTGCATGGAGGATATCAGCTGTTCCTCAGCCTCCATTGCCCTGGTCCAAGCTGGGAATGGGTTTGCTGCCTACTGCTGCTCCTGTTCAGCTTGAGCAAACAGCTTCTCTGGAACTGCCCTTCCCTTCGTCCTAGAAAACAGCCAGGAAGAAAATTTCCCTTCTGTGGGGAATTCTGAAAATAGCTTAGTTGCTTCAGAGGAAGAAACATAAATGCTGTTATTACATGACTGTGCTGACCCTGCCAAGCCATGGATATGCAGTTTCACCACTCTGCCATGCAGGCCAGGCTGGCTTGGTGCATCCCTAGTGGGACCCTATTGCCTGTCTTTGTGCTGCTCGAGAGCATCTGTCTGAATCAGTCTGAAATTTTTTCCTTCCATGACTTGCTCCTTGTTGTTCACCAAGGACGGAGCTTGAGCACTGCAGTCCCTAAGCCACAGCATCTCTGCCAGAAAACAGCTCCCCTGCAGGTGGAGGACTTCTCTGCTGTCGCAGCTTGACAAAGAGCTGGTCTGTGAGGTGGGAAGAACTTGGTGCATCCCATGCCTGTGTTGCCCTTGCTGACTGGCAGATTGGGGCTGGTCAGGTTGGGGTTGTCTGCTCTGACACTCAGAAGTCTGGATCATGCAGCCCTGCCTGGAGAGGACCTTAGAGGTGCCAGTGGAAGAAAACACTCTGGATTTGCTCTAGATCTTGGAAGTGCCAAGTTTTTCCCTGCTGAGTTCTGCTGTACACTGCACGAGATGTTCTCTGTTTTTCTTATTTCTTGTTGGAAGAGCAGGCCAGGATTTACACTAGGCATTTCTAAGGGCTATGTAGAAAGAGGATTGTGATCAGAAAGAACAGGGGCAAAACAAGATCGGCTTGTCTGTCTTTGGGAAGTTTGGACACAGATCAGCCTGAGCCAACAGCTCTGGGTGTGTCATGCAGGACATCTGAGGGACACAAACGAGTCTGTCATTTATGGTTTGGTGACTCTGAGGATGCCACATGAGCATCTCTAGGAGGGACAGGAGAGGCTGAGACCAGTTGACTGTCCTTCAGCATTTTGGAAGCCATAGCATTGGCCACTCAGTCTTAAGATGATCTCTGTAGCCAAGACCTACTCTTCTGTATCTTTTCTGAATCTGTTCTCTGAGTTATCGTGCATGGCCTTCTGACTGGAATTCCTCCCTGGCTGCCGGTCCTGAGAGCATGTGTGATGTGTGAGAGCTCAAGGCACTTGGGAGACAGTAGTTCCTTGTTCCTCTCTGCACTGTCAGCACAGCTCCTAGGGCCATGAACAACACTGTGGTTTTGTCGCAACTAGATCATTGTTGACTTCATCTGTGAAGCAGCCCAAAAGAGTGTTCTGATTTGGTGCAGTGGGCTCGTGGGGACACAGCATGTCTCCATGTGCCTTTGCAAGATGCTTGTGGTCGGTGGCCATGTAGCCTGTGGCCCTCAGACAAGGGTTTTCCAAGCCATGAGAATTCATGGGAGTTGGAGAGGGTTTGCTTGCAGCTATTGTGGTTTATGGTGTGGAAGGACTGGTGAAACCTCCTGTTATCTTAAGAAGGTTTGGGTGCACCTTGGGTGTGCCACAAGCCATTGCTCTTGCTTGCCAGTGCAAGGCAGTGCAGTGCTGTCACTGCTCCTCAGTCGTGTGCCAGTTGCAGATCCTGGTGGAAGAGTCCCCCAGTCCTGGAAAGCAAGGATTAGGTGAAGCTAGGAGGACCTACCACTGAGCTGGGAGACCAGTGCAGGGCTGTCAGCTCCCTGGGGAATGGAGCAATGCTGCAGAGTGAGGACAGAGCCACAAAACAGGGACATGTTCTGAGCAGTGGCAATTCCTGCCACACCTGGATCTCAGTCCAGGCCTTCTGCTTAACTGCTACACACAGAAACAACTGGGAGCAAAACTCAGTGTAATTAAGGATGCTGCTGGCTGAGCAAGATGGTTTGGAGAAGAGTTTCATGCATATGGTATGACAGCTGTTGTATGGCATGAGTTTTCCTGCCCTGGGAATGTTTCCCAGTTCTCCTCCATTTATTTTTATCAGCCTTTAGGACCTTGTGCCTGTGACTTCTGACATCACCCTCCATCAGCTTGTAGGATGGCAGCTTAGGTAAAACACTGGGAGTTTTCCCCCTCTTCTTTCCTTGGCACACTCACAGCTGCTCCTGGACTTTGGCCACTGGACCTTATAGTGACTCTGTATCTTGTAACAGAACCTGGTGTCAGCCAGGCTTGGGGTACATGGTAGAGGTCCTGGGTTGTGGCCCAAAGTGACCAGGGCAGGCCTTGCTGGTCTGGCACTCTGTGAAGTCACTGCTGGAGCCCTGCAGATCCCAGAGAAGCAGCAGGAGCTCTGGCTGAGAGCGAGGCAGGAGTATGGCTACAGCCTGTGTCCTTCCCATTGGTGAGCAGAAAGCTGCCCAGGAACCCGTGGGGCAAGGGACAGGTTCCTCCAGCACCACCAGTGCTGTCATCTCCTGTCACTTCATTATACATGCTTTTGTATTAACCCCCTGGTTTCCAGAATGGTATGATTATATGAAATTAGGAGCTTTTGTCTGTTTTATATAAATTCCTGTTCAGTTTCTATGGCGGCACAGAAAAACTGGAAGGCATATTTTATAGAAAGGTTTAGAACCCAGACTTGAGATTTGAATTACTTTTTTTGGCTTGCTGGGCTGCTGTTGGGTTGGGTCCATCTGCTTAATGAACACACAGATACTTCCTTATTCTGAAACATCTTCAGAGCTTGAATGGTTACTGTAAGATCCAGAATGCATCTGCTGCTAGTCCAACTGGATTCAGAGATGAAGTTGTAATAGAGCCTGAAGTAGACAAGAGATCAGCCTGCACCACGTGGGGACAGATCCATGTCAACCAGGACTACGATCTGAGGGTTATATTTGAACCTTTTGAGGGTTGAATATTTGAACTATCTGAGCTATTGGGGGGCTTTGTGGACCCTTGGGACCTTCACCCACACAGCCAGAAGCAGCACATTTTTGCTGGAGCAGGTTTCCTCCGGCAAACCTTTGTCTCGGCAGCGTCAGGCAGGGTATGTAAGAAATCCTGCAGCTGAATAGGCCCATCTGTCACGCGGAGCCAGCCTGATGGCAGGGACAGCATCCGGTACGTGCGCAGCCTCTCCGCAGGACACCGGCGGGGCGAGCGACATCGCCTCTGGCCTGCGGCCGCGGTGGCCTTTGTCCTGTCCTCGCTGGCAGGCTCCTCCCGCGGCACAGGCGGAGGCAGGAAATCCCGGGCAGCTGCCTGGGAGCCTCCTCGCCTTCCCTCGCCTCTCCTCGGCTCTCCTCCTCGCCTCGCCTCGGCACCGAGGCGAGCCGAGCCAGCCCTGCGTGTGTGTGCACGCGTAGGCGGGGGGGGCTGCCGCATGGATTTAGCGAAGGCTGGGAGGGAACACATGGGTTGGGGTTTTTTCCCTTGGCCCGCGGTGGGTGTCCGTCCGTCCTGCCAGCCGCGGTTATGGATTCGATCATTATTCAGGAGCGGTTAGTGGAGCGGCTGCTGTCTCCCCGGACGCAGGCACAGCGAAGCCACCCAGGCAAGCTGAAGGTACAGGGATGTATTTATAGCACTGCGCGAGCCGGGGAGCAGCGGGGACAGGAGGGGGGAGGATGGTGCCCGAGAAGACGCGCGCAGCACAAGATGAGACCTCTGAGGAGCAGAGGAGCGGAAAGACGCCGGTAAGGGAGGGACGGCGGGCACAGAAAGGAGGGGAGCAGCCCCCGCGGGCGCGGGGCCGAGGGGCGCGGGGGGCGGCTGGGAGATCGCGACGCTTTGGTGCGATTATTGATGCAGTGATTCCCTGGCTGAATGGCGTGTGCTGAATGGGGGGGCTCAGGGCAGGAGTCAGTGCTGTGTATGCCCACACGCAGTCCGATTTGTGTTAATTAACACTTAATGCTGTGCTTTGCTGGCCGCGTTCCTTCTCTTCAGCAAATGCTGGTGGGCGAGTGGTTTTGCCGATACTCCTGTGCTCAGCCTCTGGCCCGAGGAGCAGATGTCCGTGGCAGATGCCTCGGGGGCTGTTTGTGTTATGAATTTATGCAGCTTTCTGCAATGAAAGGAAGCAAAGAGTCTGCCTGTCCTCCAGGGCTGAGCTGTGCTGGCTCCTGCAGACGCGGATGCGGCGGCCGTGCCTGGCCGGAGGGGAAAGGCTGCAGGAAAGGCTGCCTGGGATGGCTTGTGCTGAGCGCTGTGACACCGACAGGGCCCCTTCCCCCTGAAGAGGCAGAGGCGCCAGGGTCCTAGCACAGCTCCATCATTTCTGGGGCTTACTCCAGACCTTGATAGGTCTTTGGTATTCTTCTAATTTGCAGTGGTCCCATGATGTTTAATTTTAGCCTTTTGAATATAGCCAGCAAGGTCCCTTTTATCCCCAGGCTGAATGGTGAAGTCATGTGAGATCTGGGTTGGTTTAAGCAGCACATCCTCCAGAGATGTGAGGAGGGAATTGGGAGGGACAGGAGTGATGGAGGCTGTACTCTGCCTTGGAAGTGCAGACAACTCTGTGAATACCTCAGTATCAGGATAGCTTCTCCTCTGTGCAACACATCCTGAATGTTTCTATGCCCCCAACAGGAACAGGGCTTGAGCCCTCCCAGGGCTTTGTTGCTTGGCTTGAACTCCCAGGGAGAGCATGGACTGCCAGAGGAGCCCTGGCCACCTCAGTCACCTATTAGAGGATGTGAGGATGTGATATGTTGCTGTAATGTCTGGTGAACCAGCAGCGTGCCAAAGGGTGTGTTTTGCTTGGCCTGAGGTGCTTTGGTTTGTGACAGGGTCCCAAAGATTGGCCACAGCTCTGGTGGCCTCTGTGGTGCTGTGTGGGGCACGTTCCCAGGCACGTGGTAGTGGGATGCCGGTGGGAACAAAGGCAGCAGCATGGGGCAGGCGGTGGGAGAGAGGCTCCTTGTGCCAGAGTGCTGCTGGCTGGGCTGGCTGAGGCCCTGTCCTGACAGCTGGAGCTGGCAAGG
Organism: Toxostoma redivivum; assembly: GCA_013397375.1. Lineage (NCBI taxonomy): Eukaryota > Metazoa > Chordata > Aves > Passeriformes > Mimidae > Toxostoma > Toxostoma redivivum. The sequence goes on along the minus strand of VXBI01014039.1, from coordinate 574,973 downwards.
GAAGCACAGTGCAGGAACCAGCTGTCCTGGCTATTGTCAGCTTGATGGGACCTGGCTTGTGAGGGTCAAGTGTGCGGGGAGGGGGCTGTAATGCATTTAGGAGCACCCTCCATTCAAGCCTCTCATATAATTACTGAATTTTAGCTTTTCATAACCCAGAAAGCCCCTGTCTCTGTCAGTAGCCCTCCCAGGCTTCTCCACCCCATGCATGGTTGCTCTGCAGATACTACCTGGAGGTGGCAAGTGGTGTAGAGCTTTGAGCAAGGCACACACCAGGCTCAGGAGGCTACTTGGGCTCCTTAAGTGCCGTGTTGATGTTGCCATGCTGGCAGAGGTGGTGGTATGTGCCTGTCACAGTGCCTGAATATGACTGGGATAGGAGCACAAACTGAGTGTCTCAAAGTGAAGGTGAAGAGCCAAGAGTCCTGGTGCAGAGACCACGCTGCTGTTCCCAAGAGAGGGCTGTGAGAAGGGGATCCCTCCTCACAACTTGCCTTGCATCTCTTGCCTTCACCTTTGACAGGGCTCTGCAGTGTGTCCATGGCTGGTCAGAGGGAGACATGGCTGGGGACACGGCTTTTCCCCTCACAGGCCTGGCTGGCTCCCATAGTGAGGGAAGCTCTTCTGTTGGTATTGCACTCAGCACTGACCTTCCTTTCTGCAAGGGAAATGACTGCATGAGTCATGGGCAAAGAGCAGTGTCCTGCACCAGCTGGGATTTGCTCATTTTGAATATCATGGTTTCACGGAGCTATGGGGAGGTGACAAGAGGTACGGTAAATCCATGCTCTCTTAGTTGGGCTGAACAGAAACGAGAGATCAGGTTCAGCCAGTTACACCTGGCAGAAATAAGTGGAGTTGCACCAGAGTGCAGCTCCCCAGTGTCTCCATTGTCAGCCCTTAGTCATCTAGGTTAAAAACCAAACAAAACAAGAGAAACACACCCCAAGCCTCAGCCATGGTTTCATTATCACATTACTAGTACTACTTCACATGTCAAGTCACTGGAGTGAGCGAGAGTGATCATTGTCTTTCAAAAGTCTGGCAAAGATCAGGGCAGGAGAAGCACAAAAGGAAAGTCTGTTGTATATTTGTGGTGCTTGCTGGGAAACGCTGAACCTTTTACTGTGAGGTGTTGGCTGTTTTGTGTCCACTTTGGCTGTGCTCATGGATGTGTTTTACCAGGAAGTGAAACAGCTGTTTTCAGCTCTGGTACTGAGAGACAGAGGCTGGAAGCAGCCTTTTCTTCCTTGTTTTTGTGACCTGGCCATTATCACGTTTCTCACTTGCCTTTGTGCACCTCATTTGCCCTTTACTGAGCCCTTTGGATGGCAGCTTGTGGTGTCCCCCAGGCAGGCATTGCTTTGCTGCATGCAGCTCGTCAGAGCTGCCATCACTCATCACACAGGGGTCTCATTGCACTGCTGCTCAGGATGTCACTGCCTTTTAGATCAGTCATTACAGCTTCCAAGGGAACACTTCGGGCACTCCTTAATTCTCCACTTTTCTCTAATTTAATTTTTTCTGTCCCTTCCTGCCTTTCTGGACTGTGGGGTGGTGAAACAACATTGCTTCAGCTATGGGAGGTAAGGGAGATCAGAACCCACAATCACTTAGGGCTAGAATGACCAAGTTTCAGACCCAAACCAAACAACAGTTGCTGGAAGGTGGTGACAGTGCTAAAGGACAGAGTCCTTGGGCCACGATGGCCGTCAGCCACATCTGTTCCATCTCAGTGGGCAGCTCCAGAGCAGCCATAAATTGGGAGGAGGAGACTCTCTGTCTCCCCTGCTCAGTGTCCCCAGTGGAACTTTGCAGTCTGTCACACACAGGATGCCCAGGGATTCTCACACAGGTGGACATGAGCTGTTGCCCACCTGCAGTGTGGAAATAGGTTCAGGTCAGCATTGCCTGAAGCTCGGCACCCTGGATCATATTTTGTATTTCTTTGAGTGTGTGGTCCAGGAATGGAGATAGTTAAACTTATGAACAGAGGTGTTCCCTGCTGTGCCTGAAGAATGGGTGAGGACAGTCATGTGCTTGAAGGCATCCATGGAATAGGAGCTAGGGCCAGTTTTGAGGAACTCCTGGCTCCGTGGATGTGTCTGTGGTGTGAATCCCAGTAGTATGATTATATCCAGTGATGTTGAAATGCAGTCTATCATGTCTCTAGCTCAGGCATTTGTGAATGGCTTAGTGTGCTTGTATAGAGCTTGTGGGGTGCCTGTGGATTTTGTGCTGTGAGAAAGCACTCAGTGTCTGGGGTTGGTTGGATGGTAGGTAACAAACCAGTGATACTAAATGTAATACCCTCACCAAAATAATCTTAGTTCTATTATCAATATTTCCACATCCTTCCACTTCCCATGCTCCTTGAACTTTGGTCTCTTCAGAAATAACACAAGAGATTACTCAGGATTTCCTCTTATTCAGCCAGGACTGGCTGTGACACAGCAAGAAATAATCCCCTCTCAGGTCAGGCAGAAGCTGAGCCACTGTACCTTCCTCTAGACATGGCTCAGGACAGTGCAAGCCCCAGGGTGCTAATTAGAGAGCTCTCCATCATGTAGCACAGGTGCCTCTGGTGGGAAGGAGGTGGAAATGACCTGGGGAGAGGTGGCATTTGGTGACTGCGTAGATGGAGCAGAGTTAGGAAGGCTGTCTGTCAGCAGCAGCCCTGGATGTGCTCTCTGGTGGGAATGGTGGGATGTGCCTTTTCCCTTGTGCTCTCTGTGCTGGGAAGCTGCTGGGAGAGTAGCAAAGCAGGACTGTGGCTGGGACATGTCCCTTTGTGCCCACCTGTGGGAAGGGCCAGGTCCCTAAGCCCAGAGGAGGTGTGTGCCTTGCCCTGCACTGCTGCCTGAGCAGGGACCAGCCTCTGCTCCAGTCCTTGTCTCTGCCCCAGGGGCTTTTTGAGTCCCACTCCCTATTCCTGTATGAGGCTCAAGCAGAAAGGTGGCACACTCTGACCTGCTGCCATCCACCTCTGACCAACAGGACCATGAGAAGCAGTACGTGGGCTTTGCCACCCTGCCGAACCAGGTCCACCGGAAATCTGTGAAGAAGGGTTTTGACTTCACCCTGATGGTTGCAGGTGAGACTGCCCGTGGATGGAGTGGCTGGGCCTCATGGTGGGTGTGTAAGGGGAATCAGCTCTCCTCACTTCCCTTAGGTGCTCCCATAGTGCCTGGATCCTCCCCTCACTCTGTTCTGGTCCTTGCCTCAGGCCTTGTTCTGCTCCTCAGCCTGTGGCAGTTCCCCCAGGAGGAATGGGCCCCTCCTGACCCCTCAGAACCCACTCAAGCAAGCTTTTCCTCCAACAGTGACTGCTCTGGGTGAAGGCAGGGCTGAACAGGGACTGAGGGAAAGGAAGGAGAGGGAAAATGGGGGAGCTGGGAGATCACATTCATACAAGGATTGAGACATCTTGCAGCAAAAGTCTTTCCACTGCTGGAAAAATGTGATGCCAATAAACAGCTCCTGACAGCTTGTCTCGCTTCCTCTGGCTCAGGATTCAAAGCCTTGTTCAAAGTTTCATTTGTAAGTCAATTAGTGGGTCATGTTGCTTCCTTTTTCCTCCTCCCCTTTGCTTTCTGTCAATTAGGAGAGTCGGGTCTGGGCAAATCCACGCTGGTGAATAGCCTGTTCCTGACAGACCTCTACAAAGACAGAAAGCTCCTCAATGCAGAGGGTAAGTTGGGGGCAAAGTGGGGTGAATGAGACTGTCCTAAGGACTAGCACTTCGGTTCCTTGCTTCAGCAAGAAGTTTGGCTGGATCCCAGCCCTCTTGTTTGTGGCTCTGCTCTCCTTTGTGTCTGCTAAGGCACTAGAATCAAGCAAAAAGGGTTTGGCTGTAGGGCTTTTCTGTCCTTTGAAGGGAAGATGAGGCTGCAGAGCAGCACTAGCCCTTTGGGATGAGATATTTAGATTCGTCTTTTGTTCTTGGATGTTGGAGTATGGCAGGGATTCCCCTTCCCCAGTGACTGGACAAAATGTTCAGAACATCTGGGCTACAGACACATCAGAGGTTTGTGTATCTTCTTGGAGTCTGTCTGCCTGCTGCTGGCCTCCTGCAGTACCACTCCCTTGAGGCTCCTTAGAGCATGATCGGGGGTTTTTGAAGCCTGTTACTCCCTGTGTTCAGTGATAAGAGGGAGCTGACTTGTCGTGGGTGTAGTGGGGGTCCCCAGCATTACTGCCTGGCTTTAACTCTCGTGCTCCTGTTCAAAGAGAGGATCAACCAGACAGTGGAGATCATCAAGCACACAGTGGACATTGAGGAGAAGGGTGTCAAGCTGAAGCTGACTATAGTGGATACCCCAGGCTTTGGAGATGCTGTTAACAACACTGAGTGGTGAGCAGGGCACTGCTGCCTTCCTTTTTGTCCTTAACCTCACAGTCATTAGGAGACAGGAGACACTACTGATGATTTTGTTTTGATTGAATTGCCCTTCCCAGCTGGAAGCCCATCACTGACTACATTGACCAGCAGTTTGAGCAGTATTTCCGTGATGAGAGTGGCCTGAACCGGAAGAACATCCAAGACAACCGAGTGCATTGCTGCCTCTACTTCATCTCTCCCTTTGGGCACGGGTGAGAGCCCACACTCCAGGCCTGGGGGGAAGACCCTTGTGCCCCAGGATTGCCCTGTAGCAGCTTGTACACTGCCAGGGCTGTTGGCGCAGGAGAGGAGATGCTAAGCATCACAGCACTCCCTTCCCCTCACTGGCAGGACAGACTGCTTGTGAAGAGGCAGAGCAGATCTCCCTCAGGCCTTACAGCCTGATTGGAAAATCAGGAAAAATAATGCCATGCAGACCTGTATGTTCCTGTCTAGCTAAGCTGGACTGATGTGTAGGAAAGGGAGTTTTAAGCTGCCTTCAGTTCCTGCCCCTTGCTGGCTCCTGTGTCAGCCTAGCCTGGAGCAGCTGAAGGGGCTGTGTTGGCTGCCTGTGGTACAGGACAGCTGGAGGGAGACCCTAGGCTGCGGTCTGGGCAGTACTTACCTACAAGGGAGCAAATACCCAGCAGGTGTCTGTATGAGACACTCAGCAGCTAAAATTGGAGACAGCTTTCCTGAAGGTACAGCCCTAGCTGAGTGCTGTCCCAGTGCTGCTTCAGGCTCTTGTGACAGTGCTGTCCTTTTCCCTTAGTGCTGGGTGGGTGAGAGAGGCTGGAGGGGGAGCTGCCCAGTGTATCTTTGCTAACATTGTCCCACATCCCTGCTGCAGACTGAGGCCTGTGGATGTTGAGTTCATGAAGGCTCTGCATGAGAAGGTCAACATTGTGCCCCTGATTGCCAAAGCCGACTGCCTGATCCCCTCCGAGATCCGGAAGCTAAAAGAGAGGGTGAGATGCTCTTTCTGTACAGAGTTATACCTGGAGTAGTGGCAGGGATGAGCTGAGGAGGATGGGGAGATAGACATGTATGTATTTATGTGTCTGTACAGCATGTTTGTGTATATATATATATATACACACACATACACAGTATCTGCACATACAGCTGCAGCCATGCTCTGCTGTGAGAAGGGAAGTCAGCAGAGAGGCTGACTGTAGAAGAAATTGCAAATCCTTTTGCTGTCTGTAGGCTATAGCAAACCATGGTGGCACAAACAGAATAAACCCAGCATTTCTGTATTGTTCAGTTTTACATCCCTTTGGTTTTGTCTTGCATGGACGCAGATCCGGGAAGAGATCGACAAATTTGGCATTAAAGTGTACCAGTTTCCTGAGTGTGACTCTGATGAAGATGAGGAGTTCAAGCAGCAAGACAGAGAGCTGAAGGTAAGGAATCTACTCAGCATGGTCTGGGGAATCAAGCTCATGGGTGTGTGGGTCAGTCCAGAAGGAGCCAGAGCTGCCCTGCTTGTGCTGAAGGCCTGTGCTGCTCCCCAGGGAACAGCCTTGGCTCATGTGGTAGAGGGCCTGGAGAAGGTGCTGATGTCCCTGCTGATGCCATGGAATCAAGTGTGGCATGAACTCATGGCCCTTCTGCTCTCCCTCCAGGCAGTGTCAGTCTTTCTTCCATCTGTCCCAGCCTGTGTGTTTAAGATGAAAGCTGGGTTGTACAACAGTTCTGAGCACCTGTTTCTGGGTGATACCATCAGCAAGGAGGAGAGATCTGTGAGTGATCAGGCACCACTGTGACACATTAGTTACACTGGGAGACACAGTATCATACAAGCAGATCTGGAGGCCCCAGGAGCTGAGTCCTCACCGCCTCCCAAACCTGTGTGTACATGCAGTATGGCCTTGTTTCTCCTGTCAGAGTGGGGCAATGGGCTTTGACTCTCTTCTGAGCAGAGGGGAGCACAGCCTGTATATTCCTGCTCTTGGTGTATAGCACCACTTGCTTGGTGTCCCAGCCTCTTTGCTCTGGCTTTCTTGTAGAGCTTCCCCTTAATGAAGGAATGCAGGCACCTGCAGAAACACAGCTTCCCTCAGGACAGCTGAGGGCAGGCTGGGAACTAGGCTGTCTGTAGATCCCAGTGCTTTAGGCTTTTCTCTGCATCTGGGTTGTAGTGCCCTGCTCTGTGGTATGTGTGGATGTCCTTGTGCCTTTCCTACCAGTACCTTCCTCCTGCTGTTGTGCTGAGCCTGAGCTTGGCCCCTGGAGAGGGGATCCATGGGCAGCCCGGGGCTGGGCAGGGCTCAGCGGTGCCTCTCGTTCCAGGAGAGCGCTCCTTTCGCTGTCATCGGCAGCAACACCGTGGTGGAGGCGAAAGGCCAGCGGGTCCGTGGGAGGCTCTACCCCTGGGGCATTGTGGAAGGTAAGCTGGAGCCTGGCAGCACTGGGGGGAGGGGCAGGCAGGGACAGGCATTTCCAACAGGGATGACAGGGGAGAGCTGGGACTGTCTGTGCCACCTTTGGAGCACGGCAGGGGACAAGGTAGGGCAGAGACCAGAGGCACTGGGACTGGCTCAGGAGGTCTGTGTTACTGAAATATATCACCAACCTTTCCATTGCAGACTGGGGAAGAGAGGTCCAGTGTGAATGAATGAATGCTTAAGCTTTAGTGTGCACTAGGACATGGTTTCTTATTAAGCAGGGGAGGCTGGGCATTGCCCATTAATTTTCTGGGGAGAAGCTGTTGCCCTCAGCCAAACAATCATAAACCCTCGTGCACTCTCTCCTCTGCTGCTGCTCCTGTAAGTGCTGGAATTACTGGGCTGGAGGCTGTGCTGATGCACAGTGTTTGTTTCCAACTTTATTCCTTTCTAAAGGCAGAAATTTCATAAAGCCCTTAAGCAGAATAACCCTGGAATGGCTTTTGCTGCTGTTGCTGATTTGCCCTTGCTGGTTTGTTGCTGTAAGACCTTGCAGCTTTAGATCCCAAAAGCTTGTGTTTACACTTGTGGGCTGGTGCTGGCTGCTTGAGCTGCCCAGCTGTTGTCTCTGCTCCCTCAATGGCTCCAGAGGGGGCTGTGCCTCTCGGGATGCTGGCATTTGGCAGTAGGATCAACTTTGTGAACACCTGTGCCTGACACAGCTGGTTTTCCCCAGCCCTGCAGAGAGTCAAATGGAGATCATCACAGCAGCACAGTGCTTCCCACAGGGCTGTCTGGAGCCAGGCTCCCCATGGCAACAGCAGCTCTTACAGCTCTCCATTGCCTGCTCTTAGCTTTGCCCCTCAAGGGCTGATTTTGTCTACAGGGGCCTTTGATAAGTCCTAAATTCTGATGAGACAAGCAATTTACCTCCAGAACCAGCTGTGCTCACTGTGGTTATAACAGTGACATCCCATGTACATGGGATCCTCTCTCAGGGCTCTGCTGTATGTGCTTAATTAATCCTTTTACACAGAAAAAGTCCTGAGAGCACAGTGCATTCATCAGCCTGGCCTCAGCGTTGAGAAGTGCAGAGCACCACTGAAACCTGTGCCAGGCAGTGGCAGGGGACAATGAGGGAGGAGCCCTGGGGTGGGGTTTTAGTCCAGTCTGGGTGTCCAGGAGCTGAGAAGGGGTTCCCTGGAGAGGCCTGGTGAGGTGTGATATCCAAGCACTCTCCTGTTGTTGCTTCCACAGTGGAAAACCAGGCCCACTGCGACTTTGTGAAGCTGCGGAACATGCTGATCCGGACACACATGCACGACCTGAAGGACGTCACTTGCGATGTCCACTATGAGAACTATCGGGCTCAGTGCATCCAGCAAATGACCAGGTGGGTTCCCAGCTCTGGTGGGAGGGGTCTATCACCCTCTGTGGAGCTGGGGTTGCTCTCACAACAGCTCATATGGTCCAGAGGCTGTGGATCTGCTGGGGACCTGCTGGGCTGCAGACTTCAGGAATGGCACTGGGAACTAAAATAGAAAATCCAAGCATGTTTCCCACAGCCTGAACCCAAGGCAGGAGTGCTTGAGAATCCACATTCCTGTCTGAGGATTCCCCATGCAGATATAGAGAAATAGGCCTGGAGATTCTTTTAAGAGCTGTTTCTAGCAGTGGATGAAATATGTCCAGCCTACTAAAATGGGATAAGCCATCTCTCTAGTGAGTGATAGCTGTGTGCATTGCTGAACAGGAATGCATTCTGTGGTCTGCAGTTATGTGTAAATAATAGCATGGCCCTTGGGATGCTGCTGTTTCTCAGACAACAGGGCCCAGGCAATTAGTAAGACAAGACATCTCCAAAGATTTCTCTGCATTGCCTTCCCTTTGTATTTGATGCTCTATGGTTTTAGTCAGAATGATCAGAAGAGAGAACACTCACAGGTTTCTCATTTGAGACCTCTATTTTTCCTTCTCCCTTCCATGGCTGATATACTGGTGAAAAAATTTGTGTTTAAGTAGGTCTTGGCTCCTCTGTTGTGAACCATTCCCTTCACTTCCTGCCAGCCCTGGCTGGGTTGCTCTGTGCTGCCACGTTGCAGAGCAGAATGGCTGTACTTCAGCAAGGAGCAATCCTGCATGTGTGCTGACGTGCAGGTTGGCACATTCTCCTGACACACAGTGTATCCCAGTATTTTTGCATAGCAGACAAGCTTGGTTTTTTCAGCAGCAAGTATATGGAGTCCCAAAATAACTATGTTAAATGCTAGAGCTGGGTGAGCAGTGTCACAGCTGCTATTTAGGTAAGCTGTGTATCTATTAAAAGAAGAGCACAGTGAAAACATGGTTGCTATGCCTAGAGAAAACTTCAATTTGGTGCTGTTTCTCACACCATGATTAGTTCCTTGCCAGTGGACAAGTTTCATAAAACCAGCACAGGGCCATTTCTAGAGAGTCGATTTTGGTAGAGCCTAAGCTCCAAGGCTGGAATTGTCTCAATAATGAGCCAATGGTGACTCCAAGTGGTGAACACGTGCAAGTGGTATCTTGAAGTTCCAATTTCAGCCCAAACCTCTTTGGCTACTACCATTCCCTCCTCATGTACAGAGAGCTCCTGTCTTTTGAAAGAAAATCACCTCCTTCCTGTGTCCCCTACCTGTAGCCATTGGCACCCCAGCCCTCAGAGCAATGCTGCTGTGCTGTGCCTGTCTCATGCCTCCCAGATCCTGAGCAGGAGGTCTCCTTCTCCATCCAAGTGCATGCCACAGCTCTGGACTGGATTGCCCTATGGCCTCTCCACTTGGTTGGGTGTGTGATGCTGAATTGCTGGTGGCTCTGCCATGGAGAGTGACAGTCATTGTGTGGTGACACCAAAGCCAACCATCCTGAACCATTAGTGACTGCTCTTCCCTCCTCTCTCCATCTCTATAGCAAGCTGACTCAGGACAACAGGATAGAAAGCCCCATTCCTATCCTGCCTCTCCCAACACCAGACACTGAGACAGAGAAGCTGATTAAGATGAAGGATGAGGAGGTGAGTACCATTTCTGCCTGTGCCTCCTGGATGTTGGAGCTGGAATCCCAGGAGTGTCTCCAGAGGTGCCCCATAGAGGCAGTCCTGAGGCTTCCCACTCCTGTGTCCCCCTGTGGGCTCCTGGGGTGGAGGACAGGGTGTGAAAGCTGTGGCTTCCTCTGTCAGGGAAACATAGCTCCATCCCACCCCAGACACAGGTGCCTCTATGCTCAGGCAGGGGTTGTTACTCCCTGAGGGATGCCCTTGTCAGCTCTAAGGGGCTGCCACAGTGTGGATGCACTGGTCCCTTTCTGACTCTCTCTTCTGTCCCCTGCAGTTACGGCGGATGCAAGAGATGCTGCAGAAGATGCAGCAGCAGATGCAGGATCAGTGAGAGGCAGGTACCCAGAGGGCAGAGGGGCTCCCCCAATGACCATCTGAGACCTGGCAAGAGCTGTGAACGTTTAGAAAAGGTTTCCTATTGTATAGAGACTTGTGGGCAAGAGCTGCACCCGCACCCTCTAATTTATTAGCAGCAGCGCTGGCTTTTTTACCAGCTGGATTGTGGAGGAGGCTGTTCACTTAACAGTTTACTGATGTGTATTTCTTTTTTAATAATTATTCTTTCATTTCTTTTTTTTCTTTTTTTTTTTTTTTTTAAGAAACTAGCCTGGGACGTCTCTAAGGCATCCTAAAAAAATAAGAAAAGAAAAAGATTCCCCTATCCTATGTACTAATCTCTTGTTTGGGAATGCTCTGGTATTTAAAGTCCTGGTTTCTCTGGTGTACAAGCTTAAAGAGTATCTGTGTCAATGCACGTAAGTGTTTACTCCCAACTGAGGTGCTGTGCCCCTGTCCCTGTTCCCCTTGTCTGGGGCCAGCACAAGCATTGTAAAGGCAGCCATACCCTCCTGTGAGTTTGACCTGTGCTGCTTGGGCTTCTCAGCCTGGGGACAGTGCTGGCCCAGAGAACTGGGGCTAGGGGTTTCTCTGTGCACTGACCTGTTCAGGAGTCCTGATGATTGCCTGGTATCCTGTCCAGGTTTTTCTGGGTTTTCTGTTTAGTTGATTGGTTTTGTTCTTCCTATCAAGAAAACTCCAAGATGCTTGCACTGAACAGCAAGAGACTGAGTGCCTCAAAGGCTAGTTAGAAGAAAACTGTTCTCAGTTACATCTTTCTGGCAGAGAGGTTGAGTTTGTTGACTATTGCCTGCAAGGAGATGATGGGAGTGAGCACCTTCTCTGCCATGGTTTCCCCCCACAGCAGGCTGGAGGCATTGTTTGAGGAACCCTAAGGCCCTGCAGTAGCTGGCTGAGGGTGTTTCATTATTTAGCTCTACTCATCAGCTGCAGTGTGTCTTCAGTGTCTGCTCTGAAAAGCACTGTGGCATCCAGAGCACTTGGCCATGACTGCTTTGGAGAGAGTATAAACCCTAGGGCTGAAATCCAATCCCAAATGCAGACCTGTCCCCTGCCCCCAGGCTTTGCAGTCCCGAGCACGTTGCTGGCTCCAAGCTTCTCCTGGGGCAAGGGGCAGTTTTTGTAGGCTTGTATTTGAGATCTGCAGGCAGTCTGTGTGGGCAGGTGTTGAGTCAGCCTGGCAGGTGCAGGGCTGTCATTGAGTGGGGCTGAGCACAGGCCAGCAGGCTTGGCTCTTGCTGTCCTGCCTTTCCCCTGGGCACTCAGCCCTTCTCCCCCTCCTTATTCCTTGGCTTTTCCTGCCCTAGTGCTGGGAAGGCTGGTGGGTCTGCTGGGCAGAGATAAAGGCACTCTTTGGGCAGCAGCTCCTGTCCTGTTCTTTCTTCCTGCAGTATTTTTAACTTGAGTCCAGCCAGTGTGATGTGCCTGACAGGGCAGGACTCACCAGCAACACTGCCATGCTCGCAGGAGTCAGGGCTGTTGCAGGGAGAGACACTTGGCTCTTCCCTCTGACTCCAGGGAGTGCAGCCATGGGCTGGGCCCTTCTTCTTGGCTGACTCCTCTGTCCCCTTTCCCCTTTTGTATCTGCTCCTCCATCTCTGGCTCTCCCCAGTAGATCTCCCTGGGTAGGAAGCACAGTATTGGCCAGGAATAGCCAGGCTCTAGATTCTGTTACTAGGCACTGCATTTGTCTGATTCCTCCCTGGGGCTTTAGAGTCCCAGCCAGGATTTGTCCAAGTGGTGAGTGGGTTGTCTGGTTCAAGTTATTCACTGTTCAGAGCTTCGCCTTAGCCAGAGCATGGGCTGTAGGGGCAGGGGAGAGACCCTGGCACTATGTGGAAGGACAAAGGATGGAAGCCCTTTGACAGAACTGTGCAAGCTGGGCAAGAGCAGTGTTCAACAATTTTCAGGGTTTTTTCATGCTCCCCTATTTTGAGCTCATAAGGGACTGCCATCCTAGGAGAGAAGAATGATTCACCTTGACTTCAGTAACGTGAAGGACCAAGGCACCTGAGAGGAAGTATAACCTTTCTTTGCATGATGTGCTTACTTGAGCAGTGGAGTAGCCTGAAACAGGAGTTTCCTCCAGGTTTTCCAAAAAGATGGACACCTGGAGATATTCCTCTTTCAAACAGATTCATTCCTAGAAGATAAAGAAGACCTTTTCCCTTTAGCATGGACATAGAGCAGCTGACACCTTTCATGCTGTGCTGTGCACAGAGGTGCTTTGTGCTGGTGAAAGCACAGGGTACACTGGTCACAGGCAGGCAGGGTTCTGAGGGTGGATCTGCCCATCCCTCCACCTGGGGAAGTCTCCATCAGCTCAGTGCACGTGCCTCCTACATCAAGTCAAGCCTGTCCTCTACAAAGAGCTGAAGCCTTTGACTACCAGCTGGCAAAGATGGTTCGGGTTGCATTTAGGAAGAAACACATAGGAGTGAGGCACCAGAGATGGCTTCTACAGAAGGGTGGTGGTACCACTGGAATCACGTCTCTGCGTAGGAGATTCTCTGCCCTGAGTGCCAGAATTTAGGGATGGCTTGGAAGGGGATTAGACACTGGTTTTGGGAGACATCAGGGATTAAGATTCTGGCCTGGAAGGTGGAATCTGTTTATTTAAGGAGTGTGTTGTACTGTAGCATCAATTCTCACAGTAAGTGGAGAAGAGACTCCTGAGCACAGGGAGCTTGGCCACATGGCTCTGGCAGTGAGAAGTGTGGATAGGAAGGTAATTTACCATCTCCCCTCATGCAACCCTCCACAGCCTCACATGTGATCCTTGCACCCCCTGGCACATTCCCATGCCTCTGCCAAGCTTTGCCCTGCTGAGTGAGTGGCTGCAGGGATGGTGTTCCACTCCACAGCTATCCCAGGCTGCAGCTGGGGCTGTTTGTACATCTTGGCCCCTGTGCCTGACAGGATGGATCCATGGCATGAACTCCTTGTGTGCCCTGCTGTGCTGTCCTGCCTGTGCAGTCCTTGCTGCCTCCTTGCATGCCTCCCCTCAAAGGAGGGGCTCCCACTCCTTGTGCTCTGCAATGGCATTCCCTGCTCTTCCTCACAAACTCCGCTGTGCTTTAATGCTGGCTTGCTCCTGCCATGCATCTTCCTCACCCCCTGCTCCATTCCTAGGCTCTGTGTTTCCTGTCCATCTGTTAGGTTATTATATTTTTTTTGTAAATTTCTGTTTGAACATTTTGTCATTGTGAACAAAGAAAATGAAACCTTTTAAACATATCCATTTTATTAAATGATTATTGTTATTATTATTAATGTTTACTACCTGAATTGATCAGTGAAATAAATACATTCAAAAATCCAACCTCTTTCTGTTTAATTTTCAGCCCCCTTGAGCAGCATTGGTGATACAGTATGGGCAGGAGAGAAAAATTAACCTTGTTTCTCATTTTATCTAATTCAGTCAGAGCAGGTTTCAGGCAGGCTTCCTGCATGGGATTTCTGGCCTGTTTATTCCAGAAGTTAGCAAGATGATTTTGAAAACTCTTTTATATTCAAGCTTGTCCTAGGAGTGGTGTCTAAATCATTAGTGGTCTGCTGAGCAAGATCCAGTCCCAAGAAATCCAGTTTGTAAGTAGCCAGGAGAGCATTGCCAAGTCTGTGCTGCATGCAGAGCCACAATGGGTCTGGCTCTAGGTGAGCTCCATGCCACACCTGGCCTGAACACCTGCCTGTGAATAAACAGAGCACCAAACACACGAGACGAGGTAAGTTTGCTGAACAAACTTACCCTGCATTAGTCAAGATTTTCCAAGTGGAAAGCAGGTCCTGCAGGAAAAACTGGGTTAGTTTGCTACTCTAAGATCTCCTTCCCACTCAGGCTGGCCACCACAGTGAAACAACTGGAATTATTTGCTCCAATTTTGTAGAAATTTAAACTTTATTGTTTCCTTTAGAGCATAAAATTTTTCCCTTGGTTAGGGCCACATTCTGCCATTTTTTGCACCCTCAATTCTCTTAAAGTGAGCACATTCAGGGCATTCATCATTTCTGTTCTCTAGGATGTCCTCAGTACAATAAGGAGAGCTGAGTGCAATGGGGCAACAGTTTTACAGTGTGATTCTGGTGGCCTTAGGCTAAGGAGTGTGGTGTATGTCTGGTCAGGCTGATGGCAGAGAAATGTCTGTGAAGATGTGATGGCCATGGGAAGACGTGATTCTGCCTGAATGTAGTTTTGACCCTTGGATTACCTGTTGAAGTGTTTGTGTAATGCAGCTTCTGAATAAAGCATGTGGTCAGTCTTTCTCAGTAACTGCACTTGTCAGGGGCTGTGGGCTCACTTGGCTGCCTGAAGAGCAGTTCCTCAGAGCACTGTCTTTCCCTTCGCCTTCCTGTGAATCCAACTAGTTTTATTTGGATGTAGACAGCGAAATGCCAAGAGTTCTATTTTACCCCTATAACGATCATGAGAGGATGCAAGTATCTGAAGAATCTTCCTCTGGAAAGATGGATGGACTGGAAGACCCTGTCTATCAGCAGATCTTTCACTAATAAGTGATAGATTTGTGTCACTGCTTCGAGGGAAACCTGAGGGTCAGCACCCAGGAAGTGCTAGGTGTCACCACTCTGGCAAGTTTTCCTGGTGAGATGGGAAACCAAAGGTCACAGTTCTCAAGGAGTATGGTACAAACCAGTAACATCACCTTCCAGTCTGAAGTGCAGTTTGAGTCACTATGCCATTGAGACTTCATAACATTTCTGTTGGGCTGAGCCTGTGTGCCCAGAACCACAGTACGGGCAGCATCTCTCCCAGCAAATGTGTTCTTGTGAGCAATGTCAGCTCCCATTTCTTGGAAGACTTGCTCAATGAAGCCTCAGCTTCCGGTGACATGCAGCAGATTTGCAGGAAGGCCTCATGTGGGAGGTGTCCCTGGGATGAGCCTGACCCTTATCTTGCCAGCCAGATGCAAGGGGATTATCCGGGAGCACAGCTATGCACACAGTCCTGCACTGGCTGGACTGCCTGGAGACCTTTCTCTTGTGTTGTAAAGCCAGCAAGAAAGCAAGGCTTGAACTACTGTGGTAAGTCAACAATGCTACTTTCTACTCCTCTTTTATTTTAAATTGATTGACAATTACAATTTGTCAAGCACAGAAAAATGCTGCAGGTATGTGTAGTTCTGGAGAAGTTACAGCAGCTCCTGTTCAGCAGTGGCATGGGACTGTAACATATAAAAAGCTCATTGACCCATGTCTCCCAGCACAGGTGATTACTCACCTGCCGGAGCAGTGTCTAGCATGAAAAACTCCACTGGCCTCCATCCTCAGTGGTCAGCACCCTCTCTGCAGCCAAAGACTGTTTATCACTTCTTTTCAAGGCTGGAAAGGCTATGTTTTATTCATGGTAACAGTAAATTTATTTCTGAATGTCCTCTTGCAGTTTGCATGAACAAAGCTTTGCTTACAGATGTAATCCAGAGTTATGATAAGGCATGAGAAATTTCATATTCTAGTTTTTGATTCCTTGACAGAAATTTTCTTGGCTACCCTGATAATTCACCTCCAGTAATGCTGAAAACACAAGCAGCTCTTGTACACTTCTGAAGACTAGTGAAAGTGCATTTGATGGCTGCAGCTAAGCCTTCCAGTAGCCATATATTCATATCCCTCAAATCCAGGGTTGGAAGGCTATGAAAATTCTTTCTTCTATAGCGAGAGACCAAGAATTTGCTCTCTTTTAACTCTGTTCTTTTCAGAGCTCTCACATCTCCAATGGAGAACACCAAATTTACCCAACTTTAGAAACTCATCCTCTGAACAAACAACAAAATACCTTAGCTGTGGTGTCAGTCCTAGAGTGCATGGTGTCTGGTCTCCACCTCATCCAGTCTCACCAAGGAACTGTTTGCAGGTGAAAATGAACAGTGGAATTCTCTTGTCCCTCCTTGGCTTCCTCCCACTCGTGACACCCATATGCCCTGTGCCATGCAAGTGCACCACCAACATTACTGACTGCTCATTGAAAAACCTGACTGTAGAAAACCTGCCCAGTGCTTTCCGTCCTTCAGCTGAGATCATCCACCTCGGTTCCAACCGGCTCACCTCTATTCCCAATGGGCTCTTTGACAACCTGAGGAGCCTCCAGGTAGTCTACCTGCAGGGCAACCCTTGGGAATGCACGTGTGACATCCTCTACTTGCGCTCCTGGCTCCAGTGGCAGCAGAACCGGAGCCAGTACAGGGATGTGAGGTGCAGCTCCCCGGAGCACCTGCAGGGCCGGATCATCGCCTACCTGACAGAAGATGAGATCATCTCCACATGCCAGAGCTGGTACTGCAGCCTGGCTCTCCTCTCTCAGATCTCTCTCTTCATCCTCCTTTTCCTCCAGGGTATCTTGGTTATCTTCATCATTGTCTACCTGCAGAAATTTCGGAGAATGACTGCTGAAGCCCGGAGCACCACCCGAGAACTAGACCAGCAGGTAGACCCTTGGGTATCTTCTTCAATAAACCCCTCCAACAATGATTAACATCACAAGACAGAAGACCCTCTTCCCTTTGGGGGACGCTATGCCTAAGTCCTGTAATTTGTGATACCCAGAGGGGACAATTCAGTACAGCATCTAATCCTGACTGCAGTCTGAAGCAGGATTTGAACTGATCAGACACTTGCTGTGTTCCTAAAGAATCAATATTTTTTCAATGCTTTAAATTCTTTAGCATGATCTTGAATGCTTGTCTGAGCTGGCAGTAGTTCAGTAGACTAAGGAAGTCATAAACTACAGCAACCAGAACTGACTCAGACAGCTCATAAGTTCATAGGGGCTCCAGTGCTCGATCCCTCCTCTCCTACAGTATTCCATCCCTCCTACAGTATCCCAGGATGCTTCTGGTTGTGCTGGGTCAGGTGAGGACAGATTTGGGCAGTGAACTGTTTGAGTACTGAGCTAGAAAAATGGAGAAATAGAGTTTCCTTCTTCTACTACAGACTGCATTAAGAGCTTTGGACTAGGGATTTAGTCTTCTCCTGCCTTGGTTTCCCAAGTAAAAGGGAAAGGAAATATCTTTTTGCTTGATGCATCTTTTCCAATATTCTTCTGGGGGAGGGAGGGCATGTCTAGAAGCCCACTCATTTTACTTTATCTACATTCCTTTTAATCTACTTTAGTTTTAATACTGACTTAAGCAAGTGAGATTGGGACCCTGAATCTTGATGAGAAATTCATATTGAAGACAAGAATTGTTTGACTGTGCCTGTATGGCACCTGGCATGAGAGATCTGGTCTTGAGAGACTCAAACTGAAAACCCCACTGATGTGCCTACTGCTGTTTATGGTGTCCCTTATTTGTTTTTGAAATAAAGCAAAATTGAAATAAAATTATGCATGATGATGTAAATGGCTTATTCTTCTATTCTGCACTGGGCATCTTGCATGCTCCCTGGAGTTCCTCACTCTCAGACTTCGTGCCAAGCAAAGCAAATCCTGAGAGCAGGTGGAGAAATTACTGGACTACACTAGTAGAGTTAAACTTTGGCGGCTGCTGGCTTCTACCATGGGCCAGGAGAAACAGGGAGTTTTTTAAAGCCACTGTGTGGCTGCTTGTTTTGTGATGCAGCTGGAATGGAGAGGGCATTGAGTGAGGCCAGCAGGCTATGGGGTGACCAGCAGGTGAGTGACCTGTGCCCTTCAACCCCCAAACGCAAGTCACGGAGGGTCCATTCCCCACTCAGCTCACACACGAATGCAGCTCGGCCACGAGGAGAGCCCTGTGCCCGAGGGCTGCGGGCAGGGGTGGCAGGGATGGGGCAGGCGGGGAAAAGTGATTGGACATAGGACAGGTGAGGGCAGTAACGGAGCAGTAACGGGACACGGGACAGGCGGTGACAGTGACTGAACAGATGAGGGCAGTGACGGGACACGGGACGGGCGGGGGCAGTGACGGGACACGGGACAATGGCGGGACACGGGACAGTGACGGAGTCGGGGCAGTCACGGAGCACCGCCAGGCGGCGCTGTGCCGCGGCCGCCGAGCGCCCCCTAGCGGCCGCTGGCCGCTGTCCCAGGCCGTGAGGGAGCCATGACGGGGGAAGGAGCTGAAGAAGCCGGTCCGGGCACTCCAGGGCCGCCTGAGGGCAAGAAGGGAGTCCTGAGGCTTCTCTGCCTCAGGCTGCTTCACCTCGGCTCAGCTCAGCCCAGCCCAGGGGGCTGCGCTAGCCACAAGCCACCAGGTGTTGCAGTGAAAAGCCCCAGGTACTCGGGGCGGCGGTGCCGATGGCGCTGGGGCGGGAAGATGGAGGCCTGTGGGTCCCCTCACGGGCAGCGCGGGGATGGGGTCCATGGCTGAGAAGGACGTTCTCCATGCTGTGTGTGCCGGGGCCAGCCTGACTGAGGTGAGTGACATGGGGGTCTGCCTTGGGGGTCTCCTTCTGCCATTTCCTTGCTGTGCCCTGTGTCCCTCCAGCAGTAGCCCTTATGGCATTCATTGGCCTGACGGGATGTGGCAGTAAGGCACTCAAGGGAACGGGAGTCCAACTAAGATTTATTTTTTCTTCTGGGGATTGCACCGTGCTGGACTTTACCCAGTGCATCTCTTGTACCAGTATCCCCTGCAGTATCACCATGACCAGGACTTCCAAGGAGGGCACAAGTCCACTGAGGAGCCTTCTCTGTGGCAAGGTTCAAATTCATGTTCCATGAGGCCCTCAGTGCTCTCAAATTTGATTTTTAAGTACTGTTGTATTTTTTAAATTATTTTTAACCCCTGAGGAACTAACTTTCCACAGGAATAGTAAGCCCATTTTCTGACTTGTTGCTCCCCATTGTCCTTTCTCCCAGAATCAAGATGCAGCAGTGTAAGGAAGTAGCACAAACGACTGTCGTCCCGTCACCCCTTCCTTCTCATTTCTGCTGGCCAATTATACTGTTATTTTAGTATTTTATGCCTGTTGTTGAAGTCCTTTTCCTTCACTAATACATGCAAGAGATGTAAATGACCCTTTGCTTGAGCAAGACTTTGCAGAATGTACTGGTGTGACAGAATGAATTCCCAGATTTGCCTGTAGATTTTTAGCTGAATTTACCTGGGTTAGAGGTAAATTTGCCTGGGTTGCTGGTGCATGTGGGCAGTACTGACCAGCACAGGTTCAATTGCTGGGAGAGGCTGGACTGGGAGCAGGCACAGTGCCAGCCCTGCTTAGTCTGTTAACATTGCCATGGGGTGCTGGAAAACCTTCAGGGCTCAGTGTGTCCAGAGGGACAGAACAACTGCTGACTTTGGTTTTGCTTCCCTGAGCAGGCAGGAGGGCTCCTGACTCTGCATCATTAAGTCTTGGCACAAGGAAGTTAAAAGCCTTTTTGGCATTATTTGCACCTGTGAAAAATGTGACCAGCCATGGCACTGTGATGATGAATTGCACTGAGTGCAGAGTGATTTGTGTGCCATGGCAGCATGTCTAATCCATAAATCTAGAGCCTGCATATCTTGCCTTCTCCTGGCTCAGGAATCTGCATGTCATAGATGCTTTCTTGCTCTGCTACCCAGTGGAGGATCTGCTGGGATGTTGTTGAAAGGAAAATTGGCTTTCATTCTGAAGGGAGACACTGTCCAAGAATGCACAGATGCTTTGAAGGGGAAGTAGTGGTGAAATATGGCAAAGATAAACACAAGCTATTAAGCTGCTGTGCAAATAATTTTCTAGTATCAAGGCCAATCCAAACGCACGGCATGTAGGGTTGGGCTGCCAGGCCTGCTGGACAGTCTGCTGCCTTGCCAAAGGTTCAGGTGTTTCCAAGCAGCTCCTTTCTCTGAAAATTACCAGATTAAAGAAGTCTGGGAAACCATACCAAAGTGTCTGCAGCCTCCATGATGCAGAGCTCCAAACCTGAGGTGTCAGCACTTCCTAAGTGAAGGACCAAAGGTTGGTAGATGACACTGGGGAAAGCACACTGCTTTCTTCTTCTTCCAAATGCCTTGTTTCTCAGTTATCTTCATGGTTACTTCTGCATGTTTTGCAGGGGAAAAAAAGACTTGAAAGCAAAGCAAGCTGATTTTGGAGTCTAGAGAATTTTAACCCATAATCCAACAGTCCCTCTACCATACGGTGATAAGTGGTTCTGTTTTGCTTCAAGATTGCTGCAGGTCCTTGTTTACAGATTGCCTGGGTCCATGTGACCCTTGGGAACCTGCCCCTGTTCTTTTATTTACACTTCCATGGGTTCTGCACCCTCAGGCGTGCGATGCAAATATCACATCTGTACACACACGTTATCACCCACTGCAGGGCTTAGTCCCTGGGACAGGCCAATTCCATGCAGTACTTGGAGATTAGGCAGTGCTTGGAGATAGTATGGAGGAAAGAGCTGGGGAAGTAGGGCACATCCCTCTCATGCAGTCAGAGCTGTGTGCTGTGCTTGTGCCCAAGTGAGAACTTCTGGTGGCTGCCTTGGTGGCAGCCTGGTCTGGGATTTCTTGCATTATTTACAAATCCTGAGAGGCATTTTTCTTGGTCATGAATATGAGGCTACCTGGCCTTCTCTAAACCCCTCATTTCCCTTCAGGATTGAAGCATGATGGGCATCCCAGAGAGAGTGCCAAGAAAACAGTGTTGATTCCACATCATGGGACATCTTATGTGTCTTAGGGTACTTGGGAAAACAAATATTTTAGAAAAGTTTAGAAGTGGCTTTTACTTTTTTATGTGTGCATTTGCATATGAAAAAAAAGGCTCCCTTAGGTTCATAGGCCTTATTTTGGAGGGCTTTAACGAAGAGCACACTTTAATTTAACAGGTTTGTGCAAAACTTTAGTTATCTTGGGGAAGTGCATTGAAAGCAGGTTGCAGTGTTAAATTTTGTTCTGAAGATAGTGTATGTGTACATACTGTATGTCTAGGTAAAGTTAAATGCTCCCTGGAAGGACAGGATAGAGCACTACTGGAGGACACAAAAGATTTAAGTGGCTTTAGTCCAAAAAAACCTCCTCAAATTATCCTACAAATTAAATCTACAAGTAATTTTTTTTCTGTTTCTTTATATGTCTCGTGGTCTGCTTCTGGTCTGAAATGTTTGTGACTATTGAGAACAGAATATGCTGGGAGGTATTTCTTTGTATTTCCATAGAGGACGGTTAACCTGAGAGTTACAAAACCAAAATGCCAGGAATGCCCTCAGTGGATACAAAATTGTTCCTTCCGGCTGTGTAGCTGCTCTGCCATCCTGATCTGTCACAGCTGATGATCACTTCTAACCTGCAGTGTCACGGCTGTTTGGTGCCACATCAATGCCATTCCTTTTGCATGGGAGCAGCTGTGCTCACTGAAGGAACGTGTCTCCAGAGCCACTACAGTACTGACAGTCACTGGGGCTCGCTCGAGAGAGGGCAGCAAATCACTTTTAATGTCCTATTTGCTTTGACTAGTAAAAACACATGAGATCTGGGCCTGGGAGAGGATGAAGGCAAGTGTG
This sequence comes from Toxostoma redivivum, assembly GCA_013397375.1. Lineage (NCBI taxonomy): Eukaryota > Metazoa > Chordata > Aves > Passeriformes > Mimidae > Toxostoma > Toxostoma redivivum. Next base: position 553,347 of record VXBI01014039.1, on the reverse strand, counting down.
ATGTGTGTATGCCCAGAGGCTGACAGGGATGCTCCAGACTTTGTTGCCCAAGCAGCAGACATTGCTTCTTGAACCAGTAACTACTAGGTAAAAAGCTCCTTTTCTTGTTGTTGTTGTTTCAAAGCAAGAGACTGAAACAGTTAGGGGGAGGAGGTGATCATTATGATGTTGTGGCCATGATGGAAATTGTGTTGGTTCTCTGAGGGTGTTTAGTCTGATGAGCTTTGGAGGGTGGAAATCCATCCTTTGGCAGGTGGTAGAAAAAGTCCTTGCCATCATCACTGAGTGGTGAGAGCAATGGGTTTTCACTGACATGCCTGTTGGAGATGGGAAGGTGCCTGGAGGATGGGTGGGAGGTAAATGCTCTCAGAATACCCCAGGGCTATGTCGGACAGAGGGCTCAAAATTATTTGGGTTGGCTCTGTGCATCTGTGAGACAGAAAATGCAGAGGCTGAACAGGCAGCTGTGTAAGCACCCATGGAATTTAAATGCCCTTGCACTGGGAGGAGCTGTGGGGAGCTGAAATCTGGATCAAAGGACTGTGAAATACCAACAACTCCTGTTAGGACTCCTAGCCTTGACTTGGTTGTCTCTCATAGGGTATGATAAGGGATGTGCCTGTGTTTGGGGAGCTTTTTTCACCAGGAGCTTTTACCTCCAGCATTCTCAAGCTCACCAAAGGATTATGTGGGTGCCCACACTTGCTCTGCTTCTCTATTACCTGATCTTTCAACACAGTGTTAGCAAGCTGGTTTTTTTCCCAGGATGAGACTTTAATTCCCTTCCATTGATCATGGCCAAAGAAGAGAGCTCAAATGGAGATTTTATTCCAGAAACAATGGCCCCCTTATGTGCTGTGTCGTGATCTCTCTGAATGAACCTGCTGGTGAAATGAAGGCTTTTCCCCGGGCTGTTTTGTACCTCTCACAGGTGAATCTTCATATTAGGTCAGCTGCCTTGATTCCTGCAGGGAGAGAGAAGGGAAGTAAACCATTAAATCTTTATTCTGTGGAGACTGAGACAAAATGACAGTCAGTGTGACTTGGGCTTTATATTTAGTTTCCATAAATCCCCATGTGCTGCAGGGAATTTGTCCCCATTAACACCTACAGAAGTGGAGGGCAATTTCCCTGTGCAGTTGTATGTGTTTTTCTGCCTTAAGACACTTCTCTCCAGGTCCAGCCCAAAGCCTCCTGCCTGGACTGGCTGCTCCCTTCCAACCGAACTGCTGTTGTCCTTCTTGCCTCGTCCTCAGTTCTGCTGTGAGCTGCTGTCTATTCTGTCCGTACCCGCTTCTCCACACCCTTCCCACTGCTGTTGGCATTTTCCAAGCTGTACATAAAATACAGCTTGCTGCTTTCCCATGTTTGGCTTTCTGATGGCCAAGCTGCAGCAAACCCACCAAACTTATTAATTTGATCATCCAGTGCAGGAGGCTTTGAAAGCAAGACCTTGGTGTTCTTGATTACTTCCTCTCCTGTCATCCCCTCTTGCCACTATCCATCAAGAACGACATTTTAATGATCTCTTTGCTTCTTTTCCTTTTTTCCTGAGACTTCAAAGAGCACAAGAAGCAGCATTGTCATTTCTGTGCTGCCTAAATGAAGGGAAACTCTCCAAGTGCTGCATGTGAATTTCAGTGTACAAATTCTCATGCAGTTTCCTACAGCACATCAGGTAGTGTTTTGTATTCTGTCCATTGCTGGATTTAAGGGGGAAAAAAAAGGCCTGTATTGATTTCTGTGTCTGTGTTGAGAGGAATAAAGAGATATGCTTACATAGGTAGAGATGGGGAGAGGGCATTGTATTGTCTGTAATTTGAAAATATATAATGAGTTGTATTTTCCTGTGTGTATATCTGAAAGGAAGCTCCTTAGTAAGTGCAGAGCTCTGTGGTGGTGCTCACACTCTGGAAGAAGTCAGGTATGGGTAAGTTGCTCTGTGTTGCAATAATCCAGTGCCCTACTTTGTGTTCCAGATGTGCAGGAAAAAGATAATTTGGAGATGCAATTGCTGAAAACAGGTGAAACATGAAGGTAGTGGAGTGAAATCCTAGCCCTGCTCTATTGTGCCATTGACTTCAGGAAAGCCAGGGTTCAGCCTTTGGAGCGTGTGCTGGGCTGTGCACGCAAACTGCCAAGGGGAATCTCTCTAAGAAGATCCAACGCAGGGAGGCCCAGCTGTGGGGCAAGAGCACTGGATTATGCACGTCTTGGTAGTGTAACATTATTCACACTAATGTACAGTAAAGCAAGTATTTCTAAAACCACAGAAAGCATCTGAGTCCTGTCAAAATGAAAGAAAATTGGGATGAAGGTTGGGCACTGTATTCCCTAAACTTGTTCCAATGATTAATTAGCTGTGGAAAAATTAGCATGTAATTTCAATCCCCGTTTGTCTCTGAGTATCCAGCATTCCTACCTTGCCTTGCCTTTATCTGTAGATGTCTGTAGGGCCCCATGTACTAGGGACTCTATGTTCCCAGAGATGGGAAATTGTGAAATCCATGTGGGATGGGAAATTATCTCGGATGTTTCCTATCCTAGAGGAAAAAAAAAATCTATATTGGAAGCGATTCAGCTGAAACCCAGAGCATACAACTGGTGCATTCATCTTCATGCTCACTTGCCTGCATACTAGCAACACACTTGACTTTCTAAGTGAAAAATAACTCTAATCCAAAAATTGGAGCTTCAGTATTTGTTAACTGGAAAGCAGACATCTAAACAAGTCCACTGATTTATATATTTTTTAATCTGTGTCTTAAAAATAGATGCATATACCAACTGTTCCTTGGTCATGCCAAGCTGAGGGTTTCATATTAAAAAAATAGTTCACAGAATGGTTTCCACCAGCTTTGTATCTTGCACAGCCAGGAGGCTCTGTCTGCTGAAGTGTCTTTGTTTGCATGTGGTGAGAGAGTGAACAGAGAGGAGGATGGGGTAAGTGGTCTTCGGTAGTGAAACTACCAGTGACCTCATGGCCTGCTGCTGAGGGGAGGTGGCTTATGCCATGGGGCACTGTCTTCTCGAGAGCAATTCCCCACAATGCTTGGGCCATGAGTGGATTCCTCCATGATCCTCATATGGGATGAAATGGGCCACTCTCCACCTGGCAGTTCCCCCTTGGCTTTCCTGGGCCAGGAAGGCCTGACCTGAGCTCTACAAAAATGAAGAGGTCCCTGGCAGGTGTATGGAAGCATTCCCTGCTGGCTGTTCGTTTGCCACTGTGAGCTGCCTGAAAAATGCTTCCTCGCTCAGCTAAGGAAGAACCTCACTGCAGAGCTGACAGCAAACAGCCCTTAGGATGAAGTCTCTGCACAGGACCAGGAAAACACCAGGAGTGAGCAGAATAAAGGAGTAGACCCAATGGGTAGTTTCCCAGGAGCAAGAGCTTGATCTGAGCTAATTACTGAGTATTTACAAATGCTGAATCAGTGCCTTCTGAGCTGGCCTAGTTGTCTCCTCAGCAATTCCTACAGGTGGAGAATGAGTGGCAAGAATAACAGAGGAGGGAGGATCTGGTTACAGGCTCAGAGAGGAATGCCAGGATTCCCTTGCCTGTCTTTGGGCTTGTTTTCTCTCCTCTTGCCCTGCCCTCCTACTTTTCTGGCTAATCCAGCCCTGTTTCAGAGGACAGACTCTTCTGTTGGAGTCACTGTACCCAAGTCAGTCTATGCCAAGTTGTACATAAAATATATTTGAGGTGCTGCACTTGGGAGGAGAGGAAAGCAGTAGAACTTGGGGGCTGCCATGAATACTTCATAGCAAAGCAGCTTTTGCAGGACCTTTGTGAGCAGAAGGAAAAAGCTGAAATCTACTTTATTGAGTAGTTATCAAGAAACTTAATCTAGAAAGTTAATCTTGAAGTATGCTAAGTTTGAACATCTGCAAGTGCTTTGAAATTTGTGAGTGAAAAATGCTGGGCAGAAGGAGAGGATATGTCTGGTTCAAAGCAGGGGCAACAGAATACCTCCTGCCTACAGCTGGGCTATGCAGTAACTTCTGAAAAACTGTTTCTTTGCTTTTGAAATACATTTGACTGCACTAAGTGGCATGGTGTTCTCAAAATGTTTTCCTTGGCTTGTCCAATACCTCCTGGCCTATATTCCTTCTCTTTTTCTTCCCTATTCTTTGCAAACAATTCTGCTTGAATGTTACTTCCCTTTGTTTAGGTTTAGTATTTCCCTCAAATATTTAAGGCTGTGATACTCATCTCGAGTATCAAGCCAAGGAATCAGAAATTCTGTGTTAATTTCTCACCCTCCTTTTGCTGTACAGTGACTTTCCCGGGCAGATAGGTAAGCTCCCAACTTGCTCCTTGTTCTATCCTAACACAGCATGAAGGATTTGGTCTCTTATCTTTCAGATGGTGGGACACTTTAAAATAGCTCCAGGCTCTGTTCCTTCTTTTCTCTACCTTGTGATGAACCTGCTGTTTTAAGAAGTGTGAGGAACGTAGTAAAGTAATACCAGCCTTCTCATAGGTCCTTCTCACCAATGGATCTTGGAGGGTTTTCCCAAGCTGGATACCAGTTGTTACACTTACTGCAAAGATGGAGAAACTGAAGCAGGGGAAGAGAGCCTGCTCTCCCAGAACACATCAGCAGCAAAGCTGGGACTGAACACCCCTGTATTTTGCACCACCTTCCTTGGAAGTGAGAGGAAAGGGTGTGCAGCCCAAGGTGTATTTTTTGCACGTAGGTCTTCCTTGCTTCCTTCTCAATAACTGGCACACTGGAGAAGAGGCACCAAGCTCTCTTCTTCATGGTTAAGCTAATTGCCAAGCTTCCTCTAGGTTTCACTAAGTCAGAGGATGAAAGAGTTGGTGTTACAGGTTGACATCAGGGTCTGAGAAGCAGTGTCTGTCTCCATACCCTGGACTTACATAGGCAGCTGCTGCCACCTCACAGAAGTTTTGTGAAATGCTGCCAGTAGTCTTCTCAAAGTACTCAGATCCTAGGTGCAAGAGGAATAACAGGGAACAAGGGCATTTTTTCATGCATGATGCATCTGGGAGCTGCTACACTGGGAAAAATCTCTCTGACTTTGCTGTTGTTGACCATGAAATGTATCCTGCAGTCTGGCAATGTGCAAAACTAGCAGTGGGAACAGAAGTCTCCTGTCTTGAACAGACTTCACTCAAATGTGCACAGAGATATGGGACAGTGTCCTCTTTCAGTGTGCAAGGGAAGCCAAATCCTGCTTTCATCAGGTCTGCGTGGCCTTGGAGTAACTTCATTTCTTTGTTATGCCGCAGTGATGCACTTGGCTTCCCTACTTGTGAACCCCAACACCCACTGAGGAATGTGTCTAGAAGCCCCATCAAGCCCTCAGCCGTTTTTCCTGGAGGCTGAGGTACAAAGACACTTGTGATGCCCAGAAAAGGGAGGGCAGAGTGCACGCCTGCCTCGTATGATAATGCGTCTCCACCTACGCCTGGCATGGCTGTGTTTTTCTGGCTCTTTTGTGGTTTTGTTGTTCTCCCCTTGTACCCACAAGACCCTGCACTGGCTATAGCAATTGGCTAAATCTTTCTTGTGTTCCTCCCACAGGACCCAGGCACAAGCCCTGCCAAGCTTTTTATACGTGTCTGCAGATGGACCTTTGCCCCTATGGTTTGCCTGGCCCTCTCTTCACCCGTGGCCAGGCACTCCAGTGCATGAAGTGGATGCTTTCCAGCCCTGAGCTGCCAGAGTTAATTAACCCTCTGCTAAGGCCAGGCCAGTCTTTCTGGGAAACCAGATCCATTGGGCTGTGCATTCCACAAGCCTCTCTTTGCCTGGCGTCCTGTGTATCTGCACAGGAAAAATCTATTCCTTCCTCCATATACTTGTGTTTTGGGATTGGAGGGGGCAGAAGCCTGAGGAAGAGAGAAGGGATCAAGTTCCCTAAGTTTCTTTGCTGTCATCAGCTGCCAGGAACTTGCCATGGGAGAAAACCAACCCAAAGCTTCTGGAGATGCCTTGGTTTTCCCTGGGCAGAGAATGCATGCATATAGTTTTCCCTATCTCCTCTTCCTTGTGGCAAAGTTGTCTTTGTATAAGGCAGCTGCTATAGTTTCCCACAAACTGCTTGACATGACTGGTCATAATGTTGCTGTCCAGCTTAGTCCTTGCCTTCTGTCTTCCGGGTGGCTTGCCCCACTTTCAGAGGAAAGCACAAGGTTTTCCTCTGGGAACTGTTTAATTTATGTGGTTCTACTGGCTGAGCCCTTATAGAATAATATTCTTAATGCCATCACCCTTTTTGGGGTCATGGGGTCCTATTTCCTTTCTGTGCCTTGATGTTTCAGAGGTCCTTGAGATACCATCCTCCAACAGCCTGAGGAGACAGAAGTCAAGGATGGGCTGGACTCTCACTGAGACATGCAGAGCTTCAGTGGCTGTGTTCTTGAGGCAAACTGTAGAGCTGAGGGTTGAATTCTTCCCTGGCTGATCTTTAAAACAAAGTACCCCTTTTGCACTGTGCCCAGTGCATCTCTGTGTTTTCAGGCTCATACCACCTGTGTCCCTGTGCTTCGTCTCATGATGAGTTAATGCTGGTGCCAGAGGGAACAAACACAGGGTTGTTCAGGCTCCCAACACATACATGTCTGACTCCCGTCCGTGTTGTGCTGTTAAGGTCATTTATCTCCTCCCCAAAAGGCCCTGCAGAACTCTGGCCAGACCTGTTCCCGTTAACTGTGCCTGTCTTTCCTTGTAAGAAAAAGGAGTGCAATTGTGCGGTCTTCCAAAAATAATAATTAAAAAGTATAAGCTTGCATGAAAGTGCGTTATGCTCTGGAGAAAGAAAGATAGGGACCTTTTTGACTGGTGCTGAGGGCAGGATACAGAGAGTTGTTTGCTTAAAGTGAAAAAAGCCAGAGTTTACCTGCATGGTCCAGTCCTGTCTGGATAGGGGCTACAAATCCCGTCTTTCCCACCTAATTCTGTGAGTGAGTTGCAGTAAATCAGGACAAGCTGAGGTTTTCTTTTTTTTGTTGGGTGGTTGGTTGTTTTTTTTTTTTAAAGGGCCTTGATTGTCCAGCTATTTTTCTCCCTTGGTGCTGCTTCACGCCACTTCTGACTTTGATTAATAGGTCTCTGAATAAAATGTTAATCTAACTAGGGGTCCTTGGCCCAGCCCCCCCGCCCTCCATGCCTTGCTCCAGAAATATCAGAGAAAACACACAGAGGTTTTGTCTCCCTGCAGAGCACTTGTAGCTTTTGATTAATGGGTGGAAGGGCCCAGCTCCAGGTTTGTGGCATCTCTCCCGACGGCAGAAAAATAAGCAAAAAGTCACCGAACATGACACAGAGAAGGCAAGTCCCAGGAGCTGCAACAAGGAGAAAGAAAGGAGAGAAACCAGCCTATAAATTTGAGATGTACCCTGCTCTAATCCCTGGTGCTTGTGAGTCCAAGTTCAAACACTCATCTCCATTTTAATCTTTCTTTACAACAAGCTCAGACCACATTGCTGAATTCAGCAGTTTCCAAGCTCTGGGATGTCTTAACTTCTAATATGTGCATCATGAGCTACTCTGCATGTTGCCCTGGGCTGACACTTCATGTGCATGTGTTAAAAGTGGCTGAGATGACTTAATAAAAAAATGAGACCTTACACTTAAAACAGGACATGTGTTTCCCCTCTTCCCCTTCGAACTCTTGCCCATTCTCTGAACTTGACTTCTTTTGGAGCTTCTGAAATTATCAGAAACATGTGTTTCATTCTTGTCTTCTGGCCAGTACCGAACTTGGAAAGACTCTTCTTGTATCACTTTCATGTGGAAACCAGACCTGCTGGAAATTTGCTTGTTCCCTCAAGGTGGATCATTTGGTGGAACTACACAAGCTAGTTGTGCAAGGGCTTGTCTACGTGGGGCAGTTAGGCATGAGTGGGTTGGGAAGTCAAACTGAGCTACTTTGTTACTCTGAAGTAAGAGTAATCATTGAAACAGCTCATCAGATAAACTGTTCCTCAGGCAAGCCCTAAGTAATGTGTGGGATATGCATGATGTGTGAAGGGGATGTGTATACTACCTTACAGCTCCCTTCCCTTGCAACTCCTCTGTGGAGCTATCAGTGCTCTCCAGTGCTCCTCTGTTTTATGGTGGGGTAACTGGAGCAAACTTGTATCAGAGCTGTAAGCAGGTAAGGATTCCTATATGAGTACTCAGACTACAGGGAAAGGTTCACACCATTCAGAAAAGAGAAAAAAAAATCCCAGAATATTTTGAGCCTGGATTTTTTGGTCAGAAAATATGAAGGGCCTTGATTTGTGCAATTACAATACTCCCTTTTGCCAAGGAAAAGTGCTGCATCCTCAACTACTGGAGAAATATACTCCAGTTATGAAAAATCAAACCTGATACCAAGAGATTTATGCTTTCTTCACCTGGAAGGAATCTGTGAAGCAGTGTGTCCTTTCCTGGCACTGCTGTGGAGTAGCAACAATCACTGCATGGTCTTTCTTCTCCTCCTGGCATCTCCCAGGAGGCCTCCTCAGTCCCTGATGTGCCTGTCATCCAACTCACTCGACAACTGACATGCCTGGAGGATGCAGCCGCCCCTGCTGACAACAGCTTTGTTTCCCAGGTGATTGATGGCTTTGTGGCCCAAGCCCTGCCATTGTCCCCTGGCTGTGGCCTTACTTCAGTGATTCTTATCTTGGTCCTGGGTATCCACTCCCTGCAGGGAAGGTGAGCAGTTGCCAATGCTGCACCTTCTCCCTAGGTGCTCTCCAGGACTGGGTGGGGGGAAGGATAACGGGTGTCCCATCCAGATTGAGTGAAGCCAAACTCTGTTGTTTACCTGGGCCTGTAAGGCATTTGGCTCTTATCATCAGGGGAAGGCAGATAGGAGGGATTCTGTTCCTTTGTCAAACACTGTCATATAGGCAGTGTGGAAGCACTCGTGTAATTGCCATTCTCTGCTCTCACACTCCTATCTTGTAAATCACCAATCCATCACAGCCCAGGTCCTCGTATTGTTCTATAATTAACTGGACAAACTACAGGAGCATTGTCATAGTTCCCCATTTATAGAGGAGGGACAAAGACTTGAATGAAGATTTCAGTCCCCTTCAGCTTTTTCTTCCTCTCTTGAACTCTTTTTTTCTGTATCTTCTGATCCATCTTCGACTCTAAAGATGTCTCACCTGCTTCTCTGAATGAGCACTTCTTTTCAAACCAACAATAACATAGAAAGAATGGCCACAAAAGGATAGACCTAAGGATTTTAACCCTTCTCATTCCACTATGGGTATGTGCACATATGGTCACTCACTCCCTAATGCAAGGAGCAGCTCAGTTCTGAACAGGCTTTGGACCTTCTGCTAATGAAAACAGGCTATAGTTGCCTCATCTGTTTCTTAACAATAACATGCAGAGGATTTAGCTCCAAGCAAAGAGTCTCCTTATGAGTTAGACACTCTCTGGGGCTGGATTATGAGCTACAAGGGAGATGGATGATTTCCAAAGGATGTGGTAGTGCAGAGATTTGGGGAATTACTGTTACTTTGCTGTTTTTGACCCAGAAAGGTGGATAATGTATTTCAAGGTTCCATATGGCTTTTTAAGGCTATAAAATGTTTGATGCAGGCTCTGGAGCATGGAGGGAACTGGCAGTGATTTGGAGTAATAAAGCTGGTTTCTTTTCTGTAGACCAGATGAGTGAGGCTGCTGTGCTGCTGGACAGTGTGGAGAGTTGGTTGAAAGGCAGAACTTTCCCTAAACTGGGTCATCTTACTTTAAAGTACTGTTCCCAACAGCCTTTGAAGGAGTTATCCTGCTGTATTGCCCAGTGAGGGTATACAGGGGCCTTGGGTGGATCAGGAGAACCAGGCCAAAGCTCTGTTCTCCTTGCTTTATCTTCTTACCCCCACATCCTACAGGGATTCCACTACTTCAAAGCAGGGTGTTCCTCTCACTTTGGTTTACAGCACCTGGCATGCTGTGGCCCTGTTTTCAGCTGGAAGCTTTAGACATTGGAGCACTACAAATAACAATAGTTTATATATCCTCTGTTTTCTTCCTTTGCAAATTATTAGAAAAGGTCACAGTTCTCATGGCTGCTGCTTTGACAGCAGAATTTAGTCCTTTGTGTTGACAGTGTCATGCAGCCAACTTTACTGACCTCCTGGGCATCCCTTGGAGCAGATTTTGGCTCCAGTGCTGCAGATCTACTTTTCTTCCTTATTTGAGGTGTCAGGTAAGTCTGCTGGATGAAATGTATGCTTTTATGTTCTGGTAGGCCAGGCCTTTTAATAAAACTCAACAATACTGCTTATTTAACTGCCCTCTCTAAAATATTTTGCAACTCTTGTGAGCTGTAAATTAGAGCTGTCCATCTTACGGAAATTCGAATAAGCGACCTAAGGCTGACCTCCAAGCCATGGGGCACTTCCTAGCACTGCCTGCATCCCAGTGACCAGGTCACCTCAATTAATGTATGAACACATTGGATTCCCTCTTGTGAAGCCAGTGAAGTACAGGGTGTCTAAGCTCTGCTTGGAAAAAGGCTTTGCCACTTCAGTACGTTTGAATGGAAAGGGGAAGATCTGTTCATGTTTATTTTACACAGCCCCTTTTATTGACTTGATTTATAGCCTGAGGCTGTGAGTTAATTGAGGTCCAGTTCAGGAGAGGGCACCTGGGAAGGGGAGGTGTTGCAGTGCCACCAAAGGGAAAACATGGAGGAAAGTGCTTTTATAAAGAAGAGTTTATTGCAAGTTGTGGCTCTTGCTCTGAGCCAAGCTTTTGCCACCAGAGCTGGTCACTCTACCTCAGGGAACACCCTTAGCTCATTGTGGGTGGCAAGTACCAGGAGGAAGAGAAGGTGCATTTCTTTGGTGTGCCCTTCGTTAAAGCATCCTTCTGCCTGTCTCTTGTGGGTGAAACCTAGTCACCTGTATAAGTGCAACTGTCATCGCCTTCTCTAATGGAGACCTGAGAGGGTTGTTCCCACAGGCTGAAAGCAGGTGTCTTTCAGTGCATACCTCCTGGGCCTGCAGAGCGCATGCCAAGGCCAGTGCTCTTCTTTGGCACCTAAAGTGTGGGATGCAGTGAATGATGCATGCTTACATGTACTGAGGCAGGTGGGGAAGTAGGGCTCTTACTAAGGTTGGCTGGCTTCAAAACAGGTCAGGGAAAAGGCTCCTTCAGCCCAGTGACACCCTAACAAACAAAGTAGATATAAACTTGCTGTGGGTGGCCAAGGTCTGAATCTGTTGTAAGCTAGAGGGTGGCAGATCAATCTGGAAGGGCTGATTCACCCTTTTCTGTGTGGCAAACAGTAATGTGGCTTTGCACAACCCTCTAGAGCAGGTGCTCAGAGTCTGCTCCAGCTCCTGGGCTGTTGGGTACAGGGACGGGCTGAAGGGTTGCCAGAAAGTGCTTGTTCATCAGAGCTGGTGGGGCACGAAACCCATGTGCTGCCCCTCCTGAAGCTGTGCTGAGACAGCAGTGTTCTGTCCTCTAAAAAACCCTGATAGGCCAGCGGCAAAGTTTCAGCAACCCCTCTTGCTTGGCTGGCTCTGCCACAAGAGGCTGGTACACTTTAGCAAACAGCTCCTCTTCCTCTTCCTCAGCCCCTTCATCAGCCTTGGGAGGGAAGCTGTTCTGCCAGTCACAGCAGCAGTCCTGGGGAGCTCCGGCCTCTCCACCCACCCTGCATCAAACCCCAAGGCCACAGACAGCTGGGCAGGTGCGACAAGGCAGTCACAGGGTCCCTGCAGACCTGAACCTCCCAAATTCTCAGCCTGCTGATTGGCCTGTGGAGCTCTTTGTCAGGGTTCTTCTTCTCTTCCTAATTCATCACCAGCTGACAGGAGCAGGAAATAAAAAGAACAATTTACCCTCCATTTCTCCTGTGCAATGAGCCCTTTTCTTTAAGCCATCAGCCCCTTTATCTTTTGCCATCAGAGTGGCTGCAGTACAGCTTGTTTTCAGATGTCTCTGGACATTGCTTGAATCTTCAGGGCACTTGTCTAGCCCTGTTCAGATAATGTCCTCTTTCACTCAGAACAAACAAAGTGCTCCTGGGCCACACTGCGCTTCCCCTGCCCCATTGTGGTACAGGACTGCAGGGGCTGAGGCACTTCAGTGTGTGCTGAGGGGGCTGTTCACTGTTTGAAGACAAACCCGCAGATACTGGGAATTTTTTAAAATACCTTCACTGTTTGGAGGGGCTGAGGTTCAGACTGAACCTCAGTCATCTCATGCACGTGATTTTACAGTGACCATGTCGTCCCTTTGCAGATGTGTTGCTGCGTGGGCTACCCAGTGAAACTGCGGAGAGGGGAGGAGCTTCTTATGCCAAAGCCTGGTCTGTACGTTGTGTTTGAGGCCTTTCACTCAGACTGGCGAACGCCTGGGATCTTTCTCCCCTCGTTATCCCATCAGGCTCTTCCTCCTCCCGCTGGTCGGCAGAGGGCACCAGTAACCTGGAGACGGTCCTTGGGATGCGCTCGCTCGGCCGCTTCCGCCGGCCAGCGGGCAAGAGGAGGGACGTCCTGCTCTTGGGCAGATTTCTCCGACATTTGGGTAGAAATGACCCCAGCCGGAATATCCACCCGGTTGTTCATTCCAGCCAGCCAGACTGGGGGAATGGGTCAAGGGGCTGCTTCACAAAAGGATTCTCTGAATCCTGTTTCCTGCCTACGGGGCCGTACACACAGACAGAACAGTGCCCCGCTCATCTCTGCTGCGGTGGCTAAAACAAATGTTGATGGCAGGGTCAGTGGTTGGATCAGATCTTTCTGTCTTCCCGTTGCTTCGTGTTACAGGTGATCTTGGAGGTGTTTCACAGGGAGCATATCTCTATTAGGGTGCAGCATTTCCCAATGTGAATTTCTATTTGATCAAGAGACAAGCTATTTAGGAGTTAGTAGTGACTCTGTGAGCACTCCCTACTTAACCCTGCCCTTGGCTTTTTCTAACTCTATCCCAAATATGACCCAAACACAGCTCTGCTAGAACTGTTTACCGTTCTTTTCTACTGACACAGATGAAAAAACATATGTAGTGTTGCAAGAGCAGCTTTGAAGCCAGATGTGCTGTAGTGGCTGGCACTAATGGCATTCCTTATAGGCTTCTTGCCTTGGTTTTGAAAGCATGGGGTATCTAAAAAGACATTCCTTTTTCCTTATTTTTGTTAGAATTGAAATTCTTATTTCCCTCATGGCCTGCTGAACTCCTTGTAGTATGGCCTTTTAAATATAGTTTCTGGCTCCACATTGCACACAGTTAATTTGCTTCTCCAAAGATAGCCCTGTTTCCTGTTCCCTCCTTTAAACTAGATTAAGCCATGTGTAATTGCAGGAGAAGCTGATAGAAAGTGAAGAAGAAATATATTTTCTTTCTTTCTTGGAAATTCTTTTCCCAACAGTGAAGTCAGATTCCCTTTTCATTTCAGACTGCTTAGCAGGCAGTGTGCAGACAAGCCTGCCATCCCTTAGTGTGCAACACATAAGAAGCAGTTCAACCTTTGGAGTCCAAACCAGTTCTGACTTTCAGGCTTCAACTGTTTGTAGCATCCCCCTACCAGAGGCATGTGTTGCAGTACACGAGGTGCAGTGAAACTAGTGATGATACTGCACATTTTCTGATTTATTGTCAGAACTACATCCTAATCTCTGTTTCATGTATGTAAGTCTGGAATAATACCACTGATTTTAGCAGACTTATTCCAGGTTCACATGCTGTAACTGAGGTTGGGGGTTAGGCTGACTGTTGTCTCAGCTTTTGTTCATTTGTGGTTTTCTGTCCTATTTTAATTCCCCCTGTTGTTTTCCTAATTGTAGTTGACCAAGGATGAGCAATGAGTCATACAGGAAAGTCTCACATATCTGCTAATACACATCACTTAAATCCTAAACCAAGTATGTCAGGTGTTTGATTTCTTTTTCATGCATTTCTATGGACTGTGGCATTTTTAAAATTTGAACGGGAAAAGCAGCAGAAGCTGGAAGACTGCAGGAGAGACATACTTTAGGGTTTCTTTTTCCAAGTGGAAATGTGGGAAAGGATCTCTATTAGAAGCTATTTCTTTCCATTCTTCTGGAGTGTTTTTCCTCAAACATTACAAGCATAATGTTACTGACTTTGAGTTATGTTGCTTGTCTAAAACAAGGAAGATTTGGTTTGTTGCTGGAAATTATAGATGATTTTGTAACTGTATTTAATTGCTATTGATACTGACATGCTGTTTAGTTTGTGTAAGTAAGGAATCTTTGTACCAACCAGTACGGAAGTGTTTGTCTCAAATTTTTTGATTACATATAAATTCTAGGCAAGCTCTAGATGTCCTTTCCAGAATTAAATTCAAGATGCTTTGTAACCTCCAGAAGACAACAGTGCTTCTGGAAATATATAGAGCCCGTGGGCTGGGAGTAGTGAGCTTTGTAATGTGGTCTGTGTAGATCTACTGGAAATGATCAAACTCTGTTTACAGCTGGAGGGATGGAGCAAAGAGAACCAATTACAGAAAATTTAGGTTAAGATAAGTTTATCTGGTCATGATTTAATATTGTATAAGTTCCTCAGAACAGCTTTATTTTTTCAGTAGAGGAGGTCCTAGATGTTCATATCTCCAGTTCATCACCAGCAAATTCTCTCTGCATATCTCTTCATCTTCAAAAGCCTAATGCTTTTGTTTCTGGAGTCGATTGTCCCAGAATAGTGTAGTTCTTCATTAGTGCCTGATTTCTGTCATCTCCACAGCATTGTTACTGACTAGATCATCTTTACTGTGGGAAGTGAAATAATAACCTTGCTGCATGCTTTGGACTTGTCTGGTGAAGATCATGTGAGCTTAGAGCTGATGTTTTCTGTTGGCACTTGCTGTTCATCGACATCTGGCTATTCCTAAAACTCTGACACAGGAAAATGGTTTCAGTCTTCTGGGCTGCAGTCAATGTTTAGATTGTACTGTTTGTTCCTCATGGAAAATCTTGGTGCAGGAAAATATTTCCAGGAAACTGTATTATTTCTAATGCAACATGGAAAGAAACACAAATAAATCACATTTGAAAAAGTGAAATGAAAATGCACTTTTGATATTCTTATGCCATTGTATTTGGACAAATGGCTGTGCCAGGGATTGGATTTGTTAACCAAGAATGAGAGCAAGAGCTAAGATATTGCAAGTCCTGCAGAAACAAGCAAGCAAATAGGATGAATTCTCATCTCCTTTGCATTTGATAGTGTTTCATAGGTGTAATCCCAGTTTTTGTATGTAGTCCATTCTTAGAGTGGTTATTGCAAAATAGGAGTCAAAACCATGTAAAGATTATGCTTTTTCTCCTGGCTCCATGACTCCCTGGAGCTGTCATCTGCCATGTATCACAGGCCTTGGGTTTCAGAAAGGTTTTGAATAAAATGCTATGAACCCTGTGGCTTTTGGGAGAAACACCTTCTCTGGTGGCCTGGGGTTGATGGGTCTGGGGGTTGTTTAATGTCCAAGACAATTCCATGTTCAGCTTTGCCCAGTTTAAAATAAGCCATTGTAAAATGGTGCTGCTGATATAAGAGAGAGTAGGGAATGCAGAATTTCTGGTAGAAACCCTGCAATGAGGGCACTGCCCCAAAGGGACTTTGGGGAGAGAGAGCAGGAGAGGGAAGGGGCCCACACAGCGCTAATTGAAAGCGCATCTTCCCGTCAGTCATGGTGCTTGCCATCAATCATTCTGGCACCAACAGGATCTGACATCAGTAGGGAATTAAATAAACTCCTCTCTCTTCAGGGATCTGCTGATGGAAACCCGTAGGGGGGAAGTGAGCAGAGAAGAGCAGGAAGAGTGTTCGTGGGGGAGAAACAGTCTCAGCACTCCCCTGGGATGGTGCAAGTCTGTGTCCTCCCTCTTTCTCACACCAGCATGTACAGCTGAAGGGATTTTTCAGTGAGTCCCCAAAAAGGTGAATTTAAAGCTGGTAGTAGGCCAAGCTCACCTCAGTTTAAATAAACAAACTGCAATAACAATATCCTATGGTGAGTGCCCTGAAAGCTGAGTGATGCACTGTGCAGCTGAAAAGTAGTTTTCACCCTTGGGTGAACTTAGTGTTATTGGACTGCAGTAACTGAGGTGAATCTTGACCAAAGTGTCAGAGCAAAACACTGGGAAGGGAAAGTGGATTAGAGCAGATGGTTAGAAAATGAGCCCCTGTTTCCTATCCTGCTGTGAAACTGTCTCCAAGGTGAATTAGGATGTGATGTGAATTAGGATATTACAGATTGTACCTGTCTGAAATCAGGGGTTCAGTGCAGATAAAGGGACTGGTACCTCTTTGTCAGGGCTATCAGCAGTCCCTTGGGGTGAGTGGCAGTGTGTGTGTGCACTGTGCTCCTGAGGAGAGCCCCAGAGCAGCTGGAAACCATTCGGTCACTGACAAGTCCCCTGATGGACCTCTACTGACATGGAGCGGCTTTGGTTTCAGGAAAGCCAAAGGGAACCTGTCACTAATTAGACACACAGCTAATTAACGAGAAGCAAACAAAGAGCAGCAGCTTGTGTTTTGGGAAAGCTCAGCTTTAGTAGCCAAGGACGTCTGCTCCTCCCTTTCAAACCATTTCAAAAACAAACAAAGCGGGGAGACTTGCATTTCAAAGCAGTGCAAACACTACCAACCTCAGAAAGCCTTCCAGAAGGGATGCCCAAGAGTGGGATTTAGCAGTGAAAGGAAAAAGGGCTCTCCAGGTGTAATGAGACCTTCCCTGATCCTAGATCAGGGCCCTCTGAATCCCCAGTGTGCATCTCTTACCTATTAGCTTTTAGTTTTTCTTTATTCAAATAAACACTTCTGTTAAAATTTTGGGTGAGTAGATGAGAAAGAAAGGCAGGTGTGGAAACAAGAGCTGCCATTTTGTGCTTTGTTACTTCCCAGATCTTACAGAGGTGTGTGGTATTTCAATTTTAAAACTTTTTTCATGCATTGTTTTTATTGATGTTATATACTGCTTTATTACTGTGGGGTTGGGTAGAGGAGTATGTCAGTAGCAAACTAAGCAAAAATTACCTAGACTGTGTAAATAGATGCTCAGGGGTGCATGAGACTCTGTTTGAGTGCTGAAGTCTTTAATAAGAGAAGTGTGCTTTCGGGACAGGAGGAATCCAGAACTGTAATCCCAGTTATGAGTCCTCTAATGACCCTGAGAAATCTTGCTTAGGACCTGATCCTCCAAAGAGCCTTGTCAGGGTCCCAAGTCCTGCTCAGAGCAATCGTTTTGCACTAACTCCAAATACAGCAGTGCTAGCAGGACTCATTAACTGAATTTTGCTAAGTGGTTTGAACATAAAACATGGTAAGAATGCCAAGTTATGTGATATTTGGTGTATTTCCTAGACCCATGCATGTAATTATTGGGGAATCTCAGCCTTCTAAAACCAAGGCAGTTTCCAACTCCCTTGTCATATGAAAAAAGTAATAACTGGAAAACAAGAGTGAAGGCTCAGAAATAGGCAAATTTAAAAGAAACAACAACCCAACAAGTTAATATACCTTAATATTAATGTCATGGGTTTGGAGACAAAATCATAAAATTGAGTGCTCAGGTATGACACTATGTGACTGTGCTTTAAATATTTATTAAAGAAATGCGTTATTAATCTTTTTGTGCATTCAATAGCAAAATTATTAAGTCCTTATTATGACTGTCTAATGTGGAAATTCAGCACAGCATCTGTCATCAGACTAGCCTATCAACCTAGCTTTGTCTATTTTCTTCCTTCATCTTGGAGGAAGGACTGTGTTCCTGGCTAGGGAAAAGGCTGGGATTTGCAGGCTTGGTCCCAGTGCTGTCAATGGCTTCCTGGATGAGCATCGTGTGGTCCTGCTGGGATCAGAGTCCCCAGCTCCACAGGGGTGGGAGCAGACATCTCTACTGCATCTCTACCAGATTGCAGTGAAGGATAGCTCCCTGTTTCCATGGGATGTCGCATTGTTTAGCTCAGGAAAGTTTTTTTAAGCACTGCAGCCTCCTTGACAAGGAGTTACCAGAGCACCTGTGGTTACACTGTAATAGTAGACCACCACATGCACTTACATTAGGATTTTTTTTTTCAGCAGTCATCTGTTTTTCCTGCTTTATGGCCTGATTTGAAAGTGTCTTGTACTCTGCTATCAGCATGGGTGTTTATTGCCGTCAAAGGACCCATTCAAATAATCAGCAAAGCCAGAACAGGATTCCTTCTTATATCATTGTGGCTCAGGTCTCAAATATGTACCAGTAATTAAAAAAAAAAAAAAATAGAAAAGAAAAATTAAAAAAAAAATAACGAAAAAAAAAGAGAAAATAAGGCAATGGCTTCAGGTTACAACAAATAAGGAGCATATCAACTTTTCCAGACACAGATTGGTTTCTCTATGCCTCTCCCCTATGAATATCTTTAGCTTCTATGCTTCCTTACTGGAGGCAAATGCATGAAGCACTTCATAAAGAAAACATGGGATGGCACTTTAGTTTTTCTGACTGGGATGTTACTTTGCTGTTTTATTATTGAGACCACAAAAACCTAGCAAGGAACAAAGCAGGATAAGAAGATAATAAGAATTTTCTATCCAGCCAGCACACACTGGCTGAGGGGTGTTTCAGATGGCATCAAGTTTCTTTAGCCTACTCAGTGCTTGAAAATGTGCCCTTGATTTCAGCCCACAGGAACGTGGGCTTGTGCTGCTTTATTGTCTAATGGATCTTTCACTTGATCTCCTCATACAAACACGTTGAGCATGTGCTTGGGTCACTTAGAGAAAACTGAACCCCACTCATGTTCTTAGAGTGTAATCCCTTAATATTGATTACTGTGTTGCATAGGGGCAACAGGTAACAAAATCCATGTGGATTCAGACTGACAGCTGATCGTCCCACACACGCACAGTTCAGCTGGTGAGCACTTTGCAGCGTCGGGACTGCTCTCCCTAATCGCTTCCCACTGGTGTATGAAACACATAAATATCTTGGAACAGAAATACCAGATTGCAGCAGTTGTTCAGGGGAAGGGAACAGATGCAGTGGAGGATTTTACTATGGAGTGTGTTCCTCTCTAGATTTATCTTGTGGGCAGCTCGTGTTTATCTTTTGCCAACTCACGTTAGACTGGAGTAGGGTAACCTTGAAGGCAGTGTGTGAGAAAAATATTTTGTTAAATAAAAGCAAGCAACTAATTATAAAATGTATGGAGGTGGAGGGAAGACCTAAATATTTGTGAGAACCATTTTCCAATGACCAGAGCAACTCTGATTGAATTTTACATATGGTTAGGGCCATGTTTTCCTGACATTTGTGGGGTTTTTGGCTCAGTAGAAGCCTCATTATTCTCTGTGGCTTTTGGGGACTATGCAGTGCTAATTTGAAATTAAAGTGATTCATAGGGTATACATTATAAACTTGGGTCTGAAGGGAGGTAGGAATCTTAGGAACTGTTGTAGCCTGAGGCTGATTTCTAAATATAAAGTATCCTGAGATGATCTGTCATGTTTGAATGTCTCCTTGGTTCAGTTTAATGGGAGCTCGAATACTGGTGGTGTGAAACAGAGGAAAATGGGCTAATGGGAACCTTTACAAACACTTGAGTCAAGATGAGTGACTGGTTAAAGGTATCACCTAGTGCTTGGTGATTGCTGGGCTATAAAGGGGCATCCTGTGAGGGCAAGGAGGGGAGATGCCAACTGGCTTTCTACTCAGCTTCCAAATATAGCAAGTGCAGATTTTGCACCCAGATGGGAAGAACTGCACATACGATTCTGCTCATCAATAACCATACACAAGAATATAAAGGTGCAATCTAGGATACTCATGGGAAATGTCTCCATTAAGATTACTGTATTATGTTACTCCCAACAACAACAAAAAATGGAGATAAGCTTAAGTTCATCCTACTTGAAACAATTATTAGTTCTCTACTGTTTGGTAATGAGTATTTCTGTACAGTGTCCCACATACACCCTTTAAATAGGCCTGCGATTTCTGAAATTGTATTCCCAGCAAAATAAGTGGTTTTGGCACTCTCATTTCCCAACTAGACACACTGACACTGGATTTTTTTTCACAGCATTTTTATTTGGGGTTGTTTTGGCATGAATTTCAAACCTGAATGCATCAGTATCCCCAGGCTATCTTGAGGATCTGATCTAAGAGGCATCTTCACACTTACTCTAAAAGGTTGGAGACGGTATGTGCTGTTAGCTCATTTAAGACCTACAGGTTTGTAATAGACTTGCACTTATAGGTCACTAACTATCCCTTACTAGCTGGTGAATAAATGACCTTGGCTGTAATGTCAAATGCTGGTGAGAATCATTGTAGCCATGGGGATATTCATGGCTTGCACTTTAAAGTTGTAGTTTCCTTTGGGATAAGCTAGTTTCAGGGGCCACTGTATTTGAATGTGACTGAGAGAAGAAATTAAAATCTGACACGCAGAAGGGGCTTGTACATATGGCATTTTAAACTGAGGCTGCTGGCAGATGATAATGTTGTTGCTTAGGGTACGACAGATTTGTTATTAATGATTACTTCGTTATTAGCTTTATCTAGTTCTCACTCTGTTGTATTGCACTCAGTGTGTAATATCTGGATCTTCTCCAAGACTTAAACTTCCTCTTTGTTCTCAGTCCCCTCCAATTTGGAGAGATATTAATTGAGACAAGGTTTCCTAATTTATTATCACAGAATCATGGAAAGGTTTGGGTTGGACTGGGTCTGAAAGACCATCTGCTCGTAGCCCCCTGCCATGGGCAGAAACACCTTTTACTAGACCAGGTTGTTCCAAGCCCCATCCCACCTAACTTCAACCACTTCCAGGGATGGGACAGCCACAACTTCCGGGGCAGCCTGTGCCAGTGCCTCATCATGCTCTTGGGGAGTAATTTCTTTCGAATATCTAATCTACACATGCCCTCTCAGTTTAGAGCCATTCCCTCTTATCCTATCGCTGCATGCTCTTGTAAAAAAGCCCTCTCCAGAGGGATCAGAGCTGTTTAAAAACCCATTTGTCAAGATGCTTAGGTAGGGGAGAGTTAAGGTACCAGCCAGCTGGCCCTTGGCTGCACCCAACAGAAAAGAAGGCATCAGATTTGACTAAATAATTCTTCAATCAGTCCCCCATCTTTCAGCTGACCAATTGCTATCAGAAACAAGCATTTACATTGCAGAGAATCCTCCATTTTCTTGGGACACAAAACCTAATCATCTGTGGGGGTTTTTTGCCACTTTTTGTTACATCCTGAGCCAGGGAGACACAGGAGATTATTTCTTTTGATTTTCTCCTGTTGGAGACATATTCAAGATAAATGTACACTGGCAGTGTTGCAAATGGAGGCGTTTTGTAGCTCCACATATTTCCCTTCTCCCTGCTTCTTTCAAGCTGCAACACATGTGATCAGATCAGGAGATTCAGTGTCTAAGTGACCTGGTTTACATGAGAGCAGCCCAATCTCGGAACATTTGCAAACTCCATTCTGAAGCTGCAGCCGTATTTAGAGACTGCACTTTCACAGTTTGGCTCTCCTGTTCCCAAATATTGTTTTTCATTCTGTATGCTAATAACCATAGTTGGGGCCACGGATTACAGGAATTTAAGCTGACACCTTATAAAATGTTAGAAGAATCCAGTGGGACATTTAGAACATGAGTGAATTGGAGCCAGCTGGAAACAAAATACAGGAGGTGGATTTTCTCCTGGAGGGGTGCTAATAATTCCTGGTAAAGATCAAAATGAAGGACAGTTGGGTTGGTTTTGGATATCACATGGCTTTGCATAAAGAGAATTTCACTTCAGTCACAGCTTATCAGGAGGTTTTTTGCTTTCTACTGGAGATCCACTTTCCTGTTCTGTTTGCCACCTGGAGGAGTGTATTTGCAGGTGTGTGCTCTCCTAGGGCATACCACCCCAAAGCACAGAGAGAATGGTATGGGGTGCCCAGAGACATCTTAGTCCCACCAGGCAAGCAGAGCTCTGGAGGGGATCCCAGGAGTGGTTGGCAGCACAGCATGAGTGATCATCTTCTGCCCCCAGGAGTCCAACATTGCCTCCAAATTGTGCTCCACTGTGCCTTTGTGTCACATCAGCTTGTCTGTGTGGCAGCAGGACAGCTGGACGTGAGGGGTAGAAGCAACCTGAACTGGTTCTTCTCTGCTCCACTCCAGTTTTCCTTCTGAGCTCAGAGATCACAGTCCTGAGAGAAGGTGAGCAAGCCACCAGCACTTTCTTTTCTCACTCTCTCAGAATCATAGAATTATTTGGGTTGGAAGGGACCATAGTTGATCATCTGGTCCAGTTGTCTTGATACTGAGAAGGCTTTAAAACATTTCCTGTTAGTTGTGACGTCTCCTGCTATCTACATTTCATCCTGTGATTTGAATATTTTAAGTGTTTCCTTCCTAGCTCTAATGCTATTATTCTGTGCTCATCGGCACTGGTTTGCCCTAATGCTTTCTGTTTGCTGCCCATGCCCTGAGACCAGGGTCCACCCGGAGCAAGATGCTCATTCAAAGCCTGACAGCTAAAAATCTTAATTCACTGGTACAGCCAGGTCAGCAATGTCCTTGGGCATTGCTTAGCTTTGGTGTTGTACTCAGAGGACCTTAATCCTTAATCATATGCTGAAACACTTTTCTGAGTTGATGGTGAAGGACAGTGCAAATGGTTATGCCACACCCCCCAGTGCATTAGACAAATGGTTTTACTAGATGGAGAGGGACGGGAGGTCTGTGAAGCTTGTTACAACTTTAAATCAGTAGCAGAATGGGAAAAAGAAGAACACTTGACTGATTTTTACATTAGAATTCATTAGTTTATATCCTTATAACAGAATGATAGCTGAATTTGCTGCTTTATCTCTGATGTTTGCCAAGCAATCTTTATGGCAGCAAATACACAGAACTGCTGTCAGGTGTGAGCATGCACACAGCCTGGGTAAGGAAATTTCAGGTATGCAGGATTTGTTACGCAAATATTCACTGTGAACAATGACAAGGGGATTGGAATGCTGAGGATTCCTCTGCTTTTCTTAAAAAGTTGTAGAAACCCTTTTCTTACAGGGAGGAGAAATACCGTGTACTTAGGTGTCTACTGCTGCCCACTGTGCTTTAAACATGAAAAACATCTCCAGTTGTAGCTCATTTATCTTCATGGCATAGGTGAGCTTTTTCTGATGAAATAACCCAGGCTCACTGGGGTACTTGTGAGTAAAGGGAGGAAGAGACTTTGTTTATTCTCACATGGTGTGCAAGGATAAGGAAGTCATTCCTCAGTGACTTCATTGCTTTGTGTTCAGTAAGTTTTCTTCCTTGTTACCCCTATCCCTAGTGCACATTGTACCTGTGTATAGGATAGCTGAGCCCCCTCCTCTTGGCATGCAGGGTGCCTCTGGGAGCCTGCAAACTCTCGAGGCTTTGTCCGTGTTTCCTGTGTAGACTTGGAGTACACATTGCAAAGGGAGTCAGTTCACTGTGCTGCTTTCTCTTTTCCTGGAGAGAGCTCTGTGTCAGGGATGCCTCAGGCTGGTAATAACTGCAGGGTCTTTTGTTTGATACACTGAAATTCATTTTTTTCCTCCTTCCACTGCTGACTAGCTCTGAGCTACTGTAGCAGCACTGCCGAAGAGACCCACAGCAAGTCCTTGTACCCTTTGCTATTCCATAGTGCCCCTGGATATTGCTTAACAGCCATTATGATCTTCTCTACAGCAAAAGAGTAATTTAAAAAAGAACTTGATGTAGCTCACATATTTCCTTCTGAAGTTTATGAATTTCAGGCTACCACCTAGTGTTTCCATCCAAAATATTGGGACATGGGATGCTAGGGATGTGTTTCTTCTCCCTCAGTATCTTCTGTGTGGCAGATACTGCTCTAAAGAGGTTCACAGAAGAAGTAAGCCTCTTTTCTTATACTTCAGCCAGTTTCCTTTGAAGAATTTAAAGCTGCAGCCAGACATGATGCAAAGTAGTTCCACATTTTGATCAGTTCACCTGAGTTTTATGTACATGCAGATTTATTCAGATGGCTTATTAAGTCAGTTAATGTAAGGCAAATGCCAAACACTTGGGTGTTTATTGTGATGTCCTGGTTATTTCTAAACCTTTAAAATACCTGGTGATCCTTTGCATTGTATTAGCCTTTAGAAACTCCAGAATCTTATTGTCCTGCAGCTAAACAAACATATCACAACCTACCTGTCAAATACAGCACATGCTTCATCAGTGTAAATATTTACAGAAATTGTCTGTTTGTGTACTATGCTGAGAAGTTTTGCTTGATGTTGTCTCTTTCTAAAATTAAAGGAAGAGTGGTCACTTGTATTTATCAGAAAAGGATCTTGTTTTAAACTTCAGGTATTTTTTAAGTTGCCAGTATCTGTATGCACAGTTTGAGGGAGTGTGATGATTTTGCAATAAAGAATATTTCAGTTTTTCTTGCAGAAGGCTTTTTGCCAATTTTTTAAACCCTTAAGAGAAAATTTTTTGCAGGGGCTTGGTGAGAAAATGTTCTTTATTGTTTCAACATGTCTTGGGACAAATAGAAACTGGTCCTGAGGCAAGACACTATTCAGAATTAAAATAATTCTCTTAAATATTTTATTCCAAGATACCGTTGATATTGAGGTTTCCCAAAGTGTGCATGGTACAGTTGTCTCTGTCCCCCTTCCTTTAAATGATATTGTCTTATTCATTTGATTTGAAATGAGAGTAGGTTAATTTTACCTTAATTTTACTCTCTTCAGACACTAAGTCGGAGGTGGTATATCCTATATGCCTGGTACTTATTCTGCTGACTATGGCCCATACACCAGTAACTATTATTTATGGAGTGAGGTGCATTAGTGTAAAGTGACACAGCATGGTGGGTGCTTAGTTTTACCAGCATGAGACAAGAGAAAGATCCTGCTCTCTGTAGCTTCTATGATGGCAATGGGCATCTTTGAAAAAATTTGGTGTTGTCTCCTCCTATGCCCCCTGTGGTGTCACAACACTGCATGTTTTTCCTTGCTGAAGGAGAACCTCTCCATCTAGGTTAGGACACGGTTTCACAAAGACTGTGACTTGGCCATAATATCAAAGGAAACATGAAAAGCAGAGCAGAGGCATAGCTTGGAGCTTGTGCCTTTAAGGTGCTGTTTCAGACAGGTCAATAGCTGAGGTGCAGGACAGGACGCTGAGAGATGAGTGACTTGCCAAGAGGTCAGCAGGAAGCGGTTACAGGGCTCCCCACTTGGTTCAGAGTGTCCTGCTCTCCCTGCTGCTCATCCTCCTGGGACACAGCCCTTGTGGAACAGAAAAGCACCACGTGCCAGTTTATCTCTGTCCTCTGTGTGTGCAGCCAGGATTCCTCAAAAGCAATAAGCACTGAGGAGCCCAGGGCCCTGCCAGTGTATGGGAGAGAAAAATGCAGAAACCTGGAATGGGAGAAGAGGTGTCTGTCTGGAGAAGCAAACAGAGAGGCTGGGAAGTTTCCAGGAGGCAGTTCCAGGCTTGCTAACATATTCTTCAGGGTGCCAAATAGTTCTGCAGAAGTCTGTGGTTGCAGCAGGAGCTGCTAACAGATATAGCTCATGGCTCTATTCACCTGTGACACACAAATGTGGTACGAGGAGCTGCTTGTAAATTGGATTACAGGTTTGGGAAGATTTTTTTATTGTATATTGCCAAGTCCTGGCTGTTCCCTCTTATCACCTACAGCAGGGAAACTGCTCCATGGGGACATTGCAAGTCAGCTACAAGGGTTCCCACCACCATGAAGAGCCAAAGCCCCAACCCAAGTGCAGGTGACAGTCTGACAGCATGAAGTGGTGAGGAGGAGACAGTTAGCTGCATGAGTTTGGTAGCCTGTCTGGAGGGACTCAGCTCCCTGGATGGCCTTTTGCAAATTTATGGAGGTAGATAAGCATCAGTGAAGATGAGTAATGATGCCACACAAGGTAAATGAAAACAGCTTCCAGAAAAATGAGGTGTAAAAAGAACACTGAAAATAATGTCAGAAATAGTGTCTATTCCAGCCCTGTAGGTAACTGGCAATAAAAATTTATTGATTAGCTGACATTCTTGCTAACAGATGCTAACAAATAGAGGCTGTACTAGGCTGATTTTTGTACTGAATCATGGCTTGTGCATTGGAAAGTACTGAAAAGAAATTACAAAAGTCTTATTCATGTGGGCCCTATTCCCATTTGTGCAACTGAGCCTCTTAGTAGCAAACAGGGGGGTAACTTCCCTCTTCTGCCACTCATAAACACCAATCTACTTCCTTCTTGGCAAATCTCTGGCTCTGCTCTTCCTATTCTTGTGCATGGCTCTTTTGTAGCCTTTGGGGGTTAGATGTGCCTTGCCTCCTAAAACCTGTGTGTTAAAGGAGTGTCCTTTCCTGGCCCTTCCTGTGTTTGACCTCTTAGTACGCACTTGCACTCAGGGATAATGATTCAGAGTGACCTAATTGTGGCTGAAGCATGCAGCAGAATGGAGAGCAAACAGCTCAGGCAGAGAATGCTGGAGTGGGCACATCACTTCAGGGGGCTGTAGGATCTGTGCCATCATAGTAGGTGTGATGTCTGCCTGACTGCTGCAGATAGTCTTTTCCTCTCTGTATCCAGTAGCTTAAGCACAATGAGCTTTTGGTTCATGACTTTTTACCAAACCATATGTGTATCTCAGAACAACCAACATGTTCCTTGTCCAAGTTCTGAACTTTGCAGCCAAATTCTGTAGTGTTTCTTCAAATTAAATCCTCACAGAAGTAAATTTTCATTCAGTGAAATGGTGGAAAAATACTTCACTCTGATTCATGGCAGCAGAAGTCTTTAATCCCAACTACTCAGGTGTATTAATACCAGTCTTTCAGTTGCATTCACTAACATTTTTACTTTAATTCCTCTGAGGAATCTGTCTCTTAGATGCCTAAATTGTAAGCCTGGTCCCTATGTAAGGTGGGCTTCTGCTGTTTTGTATGTTTGATAAGAAAAGCAGTTCTTTATGGGGTGATAAATTAAAGCTGCCTTTTTCCAGGTGTAGATGAATTGGATGGGTAAAGAAAAGTGGCTTTTTAATGCAGAGACGTGTGTTAGCTTAAACAAACAAACAAGAAAAAGGACAACTAAATCTGGGCATGAATTATAGCTTGCTTCAGATTTCAGTATGTCACGTTTTGAATTGAGCTGAGTACCTATGGCTTTTTTAAATTGCATTTGAACAAAAGTAAATACAAAGAGAAGGAAACCAGGACAGCAAAAGCCTGCAGGAAATTCCTCTACTGTAAACAAAGTCACCTTATGATTGATGTGAATGTACAGCCCCTTGTAAACATGTCTGTTTACTTGCAGGAAACCAGAAAGAACCCACATTGGGCGCTGCTGATTTTATCTAGCTTTGCTTAAATGCTTTTGGCTTCCAGTAGTCACTCTAGAGGGAGCACAGGAATGATGGCTGCTCCCTGGAAAACTCAAGTCTACTGTACTTTAAAATCTCTGCCAAATGCTGCAGATGAGCAGAGCTTCACGGGAAAGATTGATATTAAGTTTTTGTGGCTGTCCTGAACCTCAGCAGTGAAAGCTTATTAATGGTGGATGTGAACCATTTTTTCTTTGCAAAGGAGCTCTTGTTTTCAGTGCACCTAATGAGGGGACTTTATACCTCTAAAAAAGTAATAACGCTGATCCTACACCTTGAGGTAGGTTTCTGTAGACTCCCACTGAAAATTCATTGTTCTAACAAGGATTGTCTGTGCTCCTGAGGCTGATGAGATTTGTGATGATGAAAAATAATAGCTGTAATAGTTTGTGGGACATGTTTTTCTTTAAAGCTGAGTCATACCTGAGAGTAAAATCCTGGCCATGGCAAAGTCCATGGGAAGCTGGTCTTAGCCTTCAGGGGATTGCAAGTCACAGCATGGAAATCTGGATTTTTCTTCTAATAGATATATCAAAGAAATGATGGGGGTTATCAATTGTCTCCTTCTCACACCATTATGAAACTTTTGTAAGGGACCTTCATAAAAGGTTGATTTAATAAAAAAAGTATTTTCACAGTATCAGCTGGCTCATTCTTACCCATATACACAGTGAATCCTTTAGAGAGATCTAAGGCAAGAGTGCTATCATTATCACGTTTACAATGAAATCTGTTCCTTAGCATAGTTTCTACTAATTTCCTCAGTACAAAGCCTACATACTCAGATTCCAGGATCATCCATAATTATGTGTTTTAGTGAGCAGACATTTATGATGCCTAAAAGTTTAGTTCGACGTCTTGATTAAGTATGACATTTACTCACTCTTTGTGAAGACAATCAGTCTCCCCCTACAATTATGTTTTCTATTTTTGCACTTTTTGGAAGTCTCTGAGCATGTTATAATCAGGGTCATCATCTTGATGGGACAGTTGAGAGAACAGTCCTAATGGTTCCTATGTAGAAGTACTGATGTTTCTGGACTGAGTTTAGAGAAAAACAAAATTGGCTTTGAAGAAAGTCCAAAGCCTGAATATTGGCTCTGAGACACCTCCCAGGCAAAAGAATGACAGTAGCCATTTCTGGCTTTCTTCAGGGTGGTGCCAAATGTGAAATCTTTGCACTGCTGAAGTCAGTGATGCCAGTAAGAGTAATGAGCTGAAAGTAAAAGGATAATTTGGGCTAAATACAGGAAAAATTATGCATGCAACAATTAATGTAAACAGACATATTAGCTGAATAAATAGTTGTCTAGAGGCTGGTAGAGATTTCTGTACTTAGAAGGGAACTGAAGATCTGTAGGAGCAGGTAGTGTGGTTTGTGTGCTGAGGCAGACCCAGGCCCTCAGGCAGCAGCACTGGTACAGTGGCAGTGCTGTTGCAGGGGCAGGATGCTCTCCTGCTCAGAACTGGGCCATTTTCTCACTACTGGTGCTGCTGATCAGCCTTGTACCTCTTTAATCGTGTGCTCTTCTGGTTTGCTGAGGTGGAGAGGACAGAACAAGAGGAGAATTTATGCCAGACTGAGAACAAACATTGCCTCATGTGGGTGGTTTTATGCCTTGGAGGCCAATCCCTCAACTTTCTGACTTGTTTAGCCCCTTCTTTATTTCTGATGGGAAAACAACCCAGAAGGGTGTAAATCATGATGCAAGTCTCTCCACCCCATGTAAAAGTGAGAAACTGGAGCAAAAGGGGCTGGCCACATGCATGCAAAGAGAGAGACAGCAGAATGAATTTCTTCCTGATAAATTTGACACAGAGACTGGAAGCGTGTTTGTAAAACCCTATTGGAAAGTAGAGGAGGGTTTGTATCTTTGTTTTTTTAAAGTGCAAAATGAGGGCTGGTTTATTGGACCCATGGGATTGGACAGTGTGTAGAAGGCCACCCATCTGGAAACCAGCTGATCACTGCTGCAACTTTCTTCCCAGGCTCTGTCCCTTCTCTGACAGGGTGCTGGGGTTTTATGAGAGGCTGACAGCAAGCCTTTTACAGACCATAACTCCTTGTCTCAACAAAATTTGCTATAAATTAGCTGGAAAAAGGACCTGAGGGGATTGTCCCAATCTGGCTCAGGGTGCCAAGTACACAGTCAGCAATTTTAACAGAATAATATGAGTTTTCAAATCAATTGTGTTTGGAAACGACCTTTATGGGAAATGGGCAAGTGGAAGGTATAGGACAGGGAGCAAGAGGAGGTTATTTCTAGATGTCAGAAGCGTAGACCAAGTCTCTTCTCCCCAAAGACTTTTCAGGGTTTATAAAGGAAATCAGCTACTCTTTCATTCCCTGGGAGTTCTTATTTCCTTCAAGCTGAATGCAGCTTCTATATAAAACTTGGACGTGTGCTTTCAAGCTGGGTATCCAAAATTTTATAGTACTTCAGAAACTAAGCTTTCATGTGACCTTCAAAGTGGATCCCATTTTCACAATAACCTAAACCCAATGCATCTTGGAACACTCCATTTCCATCTGACAGATGTGGCAAAAAAACCCCTTCTTATCCAAATAACCAACATGATACTAGGCTTGTATCCCAGAGTGGTTCCACAATAAACAGATCAGTTTAGGATGGAAAGAGATGATCTTGAATTATACACTGAACACAGCTGAGCAGTGTGTCTGGTCCTGTCAGCTCTTCGTGAGGTGTGTAATCAAGGGGGTGATGCTACATCAGAGAAAGAGACTGAGAAAGCTTTTCAAAAGAAGGAAATTAAGTACAAGCTAAAACTTTAATAAGTACTAAAAAGCTTTGTTCAGGAAATCAAATATTTCGATGCACTATAGACAAGCAGTTGCCTTATTAAATCCCCAAGCAGTGTTTCTGCATAAGTAGACTGAATACTTTCTGATGAAGGCTCTTTATGCCTACGTTTGTTTTGGAGCTTTTGGAAATATCAGTGAAATAGAAGAAAAAAAATGCCATTAAAAAGGATCCAAGAGCAATTTGTTTGAGTTGAACATAAGAATTGTCAGAGCAAACTTTTGTGGTGTACTTTCACATCTTATGGCAAACAAGTTGTCCCATTGCACACAAGTCTCCTAATCTTGAATTTTGCTTTCCACAGTGGCTGAGTGACCGAGCAAAGCAGTTGAGGAAAAAGATAGAAACCTCTTGGACTTCTCATCTTGGAGGGAGGAGGACATCTCTGAGCAAATCAGGAAAATACTGGTTGTAATCGGGGTATCTTGCAGGGATAACTGCAAGAAGCACTTGTAAGCTGGAGGACAGGAGAGGAGCACCTGGCATCTTGCCTGGATGTTCACAGCAGTAATTGGACAATTTAGTTCTGTTTGGAAAGGAGGACAGGTCAGTGAAGCAGGTCTTGCTGGAAGCAAGAAAGCCCTTTTGGATCCCTCTCTACAAGAAGATGGCACCAGGTAGGCTGGAGAGGACTTTGGGTGGGGGCACTGCTGTCATGTGTGATGCCTTAAGCTTTGAAGATGCTCTGTGAATGGTGACGTTTTCTCAGTTGTTTCACATTGTCTCCTGTCTGAACCCAGCATGGTTTATGGAGTGGTGGGGTCAGGCTGTTGTAAGCTGTGACATTTGGGATTTGACTGTGCTGGTGCTGAGCTTTGGCATGGTATGAATCACTAGCAGCCAGGACATGTGGTGGGTGTGGGTTTAAGATGCCTTTTCCCCAGTAACGTCCCTTCTGCCTTTAGCTGGAATGTGTTTCATTTGTGGTTTGAAATGCTCCTTGAACTGCAATAATTAATTATGACAACATTTAAAGTCCAGTCTGGTTTACATAGGAATATTGACAAGGGTCCATGCCCCAGCTAGAGCACAAGCAACATGGCCAGTTGGTGCTATCCTTGTGCAGCCTTTTGGGTGTAAATAGGTATATGTGCCTTTTGTGACTGCATTCTCTTCTACAGGGTACAGCTGGAGAAAAGGCATGGATAACAACTCAGTGCAGAGGTTTGGATAGGCAGAAATTGCCACAGTTTGAATTTGAAATAAATTTGTGGGGCTATTTGCAGGAACACTTGGAGGCTCTCAGAAATGTCAGAGAAAATACACACTTCCAGTGTGTGAAATGTCCTGGCAGAAAGCTTAGCACAAAATAAACCAAAACTTTCACCAACTTCCACCAGCTGGAGCTGTTACTGTAGCTGCCAGCCTGCCTTGGTTTAGAAATTGCCTGCTGCTGCTTGATCTGTAGCACTGCTGGGGTTGAAAGACAGAGTGAAAAGGGAACTCTTTAAATTCTCAAAATGTATTATGTGTGAAAACATTAAAATATACACTTAATTTCAAACAAAACTGTTGAGAATACGGTTTTTTGCCATTTGCAGACATGCCAAGAGCTCTGTTCTCTCCTGCAATAGCTAATTCTATAACTTAGTCTGACTGGGGCTGTTACAACTCCTATTAAAAGCAGTGGAAAAGTGCTGGTGGATGGTGGATTGGGCTCATTTGGTACCCTGTTGAAATTTGTGGTGATATACTAAAACAGAAGAAAGATAACAGCCTCAGTCTGTAAATTCGTTGGAGCAGGAACTCCTGTTTGTGTGTGTTGTGTAGTGTTGAAGACATTTGTCGACACTTCCGAAATAATGAATAATGCCAGTGTGAGGAGGAAATCTCTCCACTCAACCCTAGGTGTTTCTGCTGCTAAGTGTTGAAAGAGAAACACAGAGCCCTGAACTTTGAAGACTTGGCAGGTGAGGAGGAGGAAAAATCTTTTCACTTTCCATTTAAATTTCAGCCTAATCTGCATTTGTTGGGTCTGGTAGAAATATTTTAGCTTTTAATTTAATGTTGTTGGTTTTGGGAAAACGTCTTGTGATGCCTGATGTGAAAACACCTTAGATATGAGGCATGGTTTTGATTTAATTTCTCCTTTCATCTGTTTTCCATTACAAACCACACTAATTGCAGTAAGATTCTCTGTGGTAAAAAATACTTGGGGCAGTGTGAATTTGGAAGTTCTCTCTTTACAGTAACTATAAAAACAGTCAGCAAACAGGTTTCAAAATGATTTAGTATGGAAGGGAGCAAAGTCTGGTTGTCTTCAGAATAGCTCGATTTCACTGGCACTATCAAATTTTCAAAGCTCTCAAATTCAGTTTATTCATATTTATATAAAAGCTTCCCTGCACACTTGAGTTGCATTTATTCCTATTTTAGAGACTTGTAAAATTGAAGCACGAGCTGATGTGGCTCTGGTATTTGAAGTGCCCATGTTAACTGTCCACCATTCGATGTTAATGGCTGATAGATGGGTGTGCTCATGACAGAAAACTGCTTGGTAAAAAAAAAAGAAAAGTTAAAAAATAAAGGAGGGGGACGGGCTTTAAGCAGTGCTTGTGGAGCAGGACTGAAGGAACCCTTGGCGTGGCTTTTCCACTTGTCCTATAAATCTGGTCATTGAATGATCCTGATTTTGGAACAACGCTCTATAAAAGCACTCTGGGAATAGACTGAAGCAGGGAAAGGCAAGGATATCTTCACTGCCAAAGATAGTGTGTCAAGAGTTTATTGCCTTGGTGA
Organism: Toxostoma redivivum; assembly: GCA_013397375.1. Lineage (NCBI taxonomy): Eukaryota > Metazoa > Chordata > Aves > Passeriformes > Mimidae > Toxostoma > Toxostoma redivivum. Next base: position 520,432 of record VXBI01014039.1, on the reverse strand, counting down.
TACTTTTCTTCGGCTACAGAATTGTCACAATTTCTTTTTCATTTCAGATAGTGTCTTAGGCAGCAATCACAGGATTTTAAGCTGCCATAATATGAAACTGGCATTAAATGTCTGCACCACAAAAAATAACCTTAGGTTTCTATTTGTGCCCTATTTTGCTATTGTTTTGTTGTGGTTTTTTGGGTGCTTTTGTATGGTTTTTTTTTTTTGTTGTTGTTGTTTGTTTGGGGTTTTTTTGCTTGTTTGTTTTTAGGTTTTTCTATTTGTTTGGGAGGTTTGGGTTTTTTTGGGTTTGTTTTTTTCTTTTGCTAGAGAAATATTTGAATCAACTTTTGCACTGAAAAAGATGAAGTAACTACAAAACAAGAAACCTCTGAAAAACACTATATGCTGTGTTTTATCCTAGGATAGATTTGTAGGGAAAGTATGGGACTGTGATAAGCTAACATTATGCATTAATTTGTTATTGTATGCCTATGAGAAACTCTGGCTTGTAGTGTAAATGTCACATAATGTTATTTGGTGTGGGGAGCTGGGCTGTGGTGCTGCTCCTTCCTTCAGGAGTAGCAGAAGGTAACAGCCCTGGTGACTGTGACAACTGAGACACACGTGGGACAGTTCAGTTTTCTCTTTGAGACAGCTCGGGTCTACCTAGCTTAGCTTTCTGTTTTGCAAGATCCATATGCATCAGTGCTTAACAACACCTGGGACCTTCAACATGAACAGAGCAATAAATTCTGGCTCCTTTATTTCCATGAGAAATAGTGATTCTATACATTTTTTAATGCATGCAAGTCTCTTTTTGGGGATCACCCTGTGGAAACAGGCTCCTGTACACTTTGTGCTTATCAGCTCATGATTCACTATTGTTTTGTATGTGTTGACATCATCTGTGTAGCTGTTGAGAGAAGCAGGAAGGGAGCTGAAATGCCAAGTGAATTTCAAAGTCGTTATCATCATGTGAAAGAGGGACAGTTGTCACATGAAATGTGACAGAATTGACAGGACAGGATCTTGTGGCTTAGTACTTCTGAAACACCAAGTAAACAGCAAGGTGAGGAGAAAAGTGGTGTCTCATTTTGCAGGTGTCCAGGCTCCCAGGATCTCAATGGGTGCTGCTGATTCTTGTAAAAAATCTTTTCTGCATTGTTTGTATGGAAACATGCTATTCCTTCTACAATCTCTGTGTTTGTGTGGCTGGGTGCTTTTGATATTTATGTGTTAAAAAACCCCAATTACTGGTCCTTATGTAGTGGAAAATTGGGTCTGAACTGTGAAGTGTGAGTACATGTGTGGGCATTTCCAAGATCTGGGATTCTGTAATTACGAGGTTTTGGTCTGGGCCTGTCTCTAACTGCAGCTGAGCAAAAACCTCCCCCCTGTAAACATCCTTTGCAATAGAATACAAAAACCTCAAAGCACAGAAACCATAAAAAACCCCTTCAGGTGACCTAATGAGCTGTCATTAGGAGGTGATTTCCCCACCCTTGGAGAATCTTGTATGGATTTTAAGCTCTGCCAGAAAAAAATATTCTTTCTGGTAGTATTTCCTATATCCTGAAGGGAGGAGCCTCTTTTTTTGCTGGGTGTTACACCCTGCCTTTTCCCAAAGAAAGTCCTCATACAAAGAGGATAATGCTGGCCTGGCAGTGAGCTACATCAGCTGAGGGAGTAAGTCCTTCCTATAGTGAATCTGTGATGCTGCGGTACTGGAATGTGTGGAAGGAGCCAAGAAACAGTTATGGGAGAGTAAAATTGCAGTGTTTGTTCTGGAGAGAGGCAAGAAGAAAAAAACACATACAAAGTGATCTGTGTATGCATGTATATGACATAGCAGAATACTTTTTAGGCACATGACACATTTGATTACATTAAAAATCCTTTTGTTTCCTTTTCTTCCTTTGCTTTTTATATTGGGTAGTATACTTGCTCTAGGGGTGAAGGATGGAGATGGGATGTTGGATCTTCAAGCCTTCTCCAGACCTGATCAAGCTGATCAGGTGCTTTTTCATCTGTTTCTAAGACAGCAGAATTTTTTTTTTCCTGTATGAGGTATAGGATTGTCTTTGGGATAGGGAGCTCCTGTGACCTGACTGAGCCAGGCACTCTGAGAAAGAGATGAAGAGTAGAACTGTGTAGGAGATAAATGGGGAAGGAAAGTGATACTGCCACCTTGATTTTTTGTTCTCCAAAGTCCTCTTGCCTTGATTGTAAGGGATAAGTTATGCATTTCATTGGCAGATCTTCATGCTCTCCCCTTCAGGGCCCGTCCAGAACAGAGAAGTACCTAGTCCCGTCCCAATGTACTTTGGGCCTCCCTGAGAGCTGCTTGTTACTAGTTTTGAAATCCCCTGCTGGTTGCAGGACCAGCAGAGATAGGAGCTTTGTTCCCTAGTGCTCTCCCTGCTCTGTGTCCTTCTGAGGCTCCACCTGTCGGCACAGAGGATGTGGCAAATTTGCTTGTTTCCACCCTTATGGGAAGAACTGCTTGTACTGATGATGATTTGCAAGTGTGGTGTTTTGTGGTTAAATTATTGCTTCCACCTGTGATTTCTCATGCTCTGCCACACAGGGTGTTTAATAGCATCCTTGGGTTAACTCCATGATGACGAATTTGCTGAGACTGCACAGACCACTCCTGCCCTCTGGTAAAAAGCTGAGTGGTAAGGATTGATTATAGACCTTCGTGCAGGGTTAGGGTTAGGACTCCTTGCTTTGCCATGGAGTCAGTGTGTGAGACCAGGCATTCTTCAAGGGAAAGCAGTAGAAGAGTCTGTCTGTGCCAAGCAGAGGCCTTCATAGACAGGACTTGCCCCTGAAGCAAGTGGCTGGGATTCCCCTGGCAGGCTGAGAGAGGAACACAGCCAGGCTCACCTCGCTCTGCCTTCGCTCTTACAGTCCACGGTGGCAACGTGCAATGCAAGGGCTGCTTCTGTCTGTGGAGTTTTCTGAGCAGCTGAGAGCACATCATCCTTCAGCAGCGCAGCCAGAGCCCTTCCTCTCCCGCTGGCAGATTGATAAGGAGGGACTTTCTTCCTCCACGACTAAGTGCTGCTCTGATTTACTGCAGCTCTTCCTCAAGCACTTCCGGAGGTCAGAGGGCTGCAGACATCAGCCCATAATGGAAGACCCGAGGTCATGTGTAACCAATACTGACGGACCTGGGTGCCGTGCAGTGCGGCTGGGAGTAAATAAAGCTGTCCCCTGACTTGCTTTGTAAAACCTCTCACTAATGTGACACAGAGAGGAGGATGGAAGAATAATGGATGGTTCTCTTCAGAAGAAATATAGTGCCCAGTGGCTTGTGAAGTTGTTTGTCTGTTATTCTTGTGGGATGCTACCCTGCAGTGCAGCTGTGCTCCCTGAGCAGGCTCTGGGGGCTGTGGAAACTGAGGGCTGCATGGCTCCTGCCCAGGAAGCCTTTCCTCAGCCCACCTTGCTCCAGCCTTGTTACTTACTGTTTGTAATGGAAACTTAAGAACATTTCTGATGAAATAACTACATTTTAGTTCCAAAATCACTGTAAAACTCCTGTACTGCAGAAACACTAATCTGTATTTGATGACCTGGGATCATTCATGATCAGTACAAATTAACCTAAGTTAGATTGACTGCGATAAAATTCCTGATGGTCCTTGCTCCAGTAACATTTGGAAGCTGTCCAGCTGCAATGACTGCTGATAGAAGGAATTAAAATTGTGAGTGTCCTGTGAGCAGAAGTTCTTTGGGTGGTAACTGAAATACTGAGCACCATGTGCAAGGAGGTGGACCCAGACAGCATGCACTACTGTATGTGCAAATGAAGGGGCTAATCCTAAAGGCAACAAGATTTTCTGCATTTCAGTGCAGTAAATCCCACTAAAATCCATGTCAGGACACTCAAAGGCTGGCTATTAGGCTCAGCAGCTGCACACCACTATGCCTGAATGGCTGAGCAGCTGTGGACTAGGCTGCTGCAGGATTCTGAGCAGGAAGCCTGAGAACCAGCCACCCTTGTGCTGCATGAGCAGAACAGGGAAGGTCCCTGGGACAGGAGGCAGAAGAGCTCAAATGGTGATGGAGGTACCATTAAGAATACTGGTTATGACTGCAGTGCAGAATGCCTCTGCTTGGTGGTGCACTGTCTCTTGTGTCAGTGCCATCTAGGAGATCTGGGAAATCTCATCTTTGATGCTGTGTTCAGTATTGGTTGACCCATAATCAGAAGAGGTAGATTAATATTGGAGCAGGTATAGAGAAGACCTCATAAAATGATCAGGAAAATGTACTGTGGATTTTATATACAAAATTTAGCTTATTTTGTCTAGCAGAATAAATAACAGGGGCCTGGGGCTGTGGCTGTGCTCTGCCAGTTCACTGGGAGTAAATTCAAGGGAAGCAGGTTACTCATTAACACTGAAAATGGCGCTCTGTATTTTAGTGAAAGCATTCTTAGGGACACATAAGTGAGTTGGAGACAGACCCCTGAATGGGATTTTTTTTACCCTCTTGGGCACTTTTGTAACAATCTGGCACATCCACTGATTCTTCCCAATTACACACCCACCCACACCCAATTTTCAGAAAATTTACAAAATTGAGTTAGGCAGGATGCTTTTCCCTGGGTGTGGGGCCTGTGTTGTATGTGTAATTGGGACTGTGGGCCAAAAATCCTATGCAAATATATTGGACTTTATTGGCCAGGATTTTTACATCTGAAAAATGGGAGCTCAAAAGATGGGAGGCAGTCTTTTTAAATCTTACTTGAAAACAATAACCATGCTTAGCACCTCCATTCATCCAATAATCCCACAACAGGACCTGTCATCAAGTGGTACTCAGACCTGCTCCTGTCTGCTCCAACTTCATTACTGGACATTAGGTCTATTTATACTGCTTTGAATGCTCCACGCAATTCAAGTCCCAAGGAGAAAGACAAGCTCAATAGTCCGCACAGCGTTTGTTTGCCTGATGTTATCACCATCAGCAAAGGAAGCAATTTGCACAACCAGCGGGAGCAGGGAGCCCCTCCCGGCATGGCCGATGATCCTGTGGTGGCTGCACCTCGAGCGCTCGTGGACCGCTCGCAGACCGCTCGCACCTGAGGCCCGCCCTGGCAGCACGGGGGTGATGACAATAGGTCTGTAAGGTAAACAAAACAACGGAATAAAAAGTGCTGAAAGGCAGCAGCAGGTGAACTGCTCAGAACAAACCCACATGCCCATCACCCCACCTTTCAGGACAGGCTGAGCTGTGGTTGGGTAAAGCTTATCAGTTAGGTTAACACATGGTCCTTCCCCTCACATCCCCCCCACCCTAACACCTCCCTTTCCAGCTTTCAACATTTGTTTGATTATGTGTGTGGTACAGCTACAGAGAAGAAATTATTAGCTGCCCTCACTTCCTCCTTCACACAAAACAGAGGAAGCAGCTCCACTGGGGATTTGTACAGTAGCCAGGTGCTGTTGGATGGTTGGTCACTGCTCTCTTCAGGAAGGTAAATATTGGGCTAGAAGCATTTACAGGTGTGTTCAGGGGAGCAGCACATGGTCTGCAGCTTTCACACCCTCATGGGGAACCCCAGCATGCATTTGCATGTCTCTTCCTGAACCAGCTCTTGTTGGCATGTCTTCTGCAGTAATCAGCTGGAGCCTGAAGTAAACATTTGGCTCTGACAGTTGGAGAGATGGTGCAAACATGAAGGTTCTCTTTGCAGAGGCTGAAGTGTGTTTATCTTTTGCTCAAACCTCATTAATGGCAGCTGTGTTATGAAGAAAGCAGACAATGCAGCTGAGATGACCTGTGTTCCAAAGACCACTGGTGTCACCAGGAAGGACCATGTGCACTCCAGGAGTCTCTGGAACATATTCCCCTCCTGTTACATGCTGCCAAGTGCTTGCTTTACTTTAGTTAGATTTTCAAGGAAGATTAATGGAATGAAACTCTCTAAGTTTTCCCTGTGGCAATATGCTGCCTCAAGCACCTCTCATCTAAAAGGCCAACAGCACACGGCTGCAGAGGCACTAGGTTTCAGGAGAAGGCCTTTCCTGAGGTGGAAGCAGTGATTCTTAGAGCTAGATGACAACAATTGTCAGGATTTGTGTGTCATTTGGTCTGTATTTATGGATGGTGGGAGAATCTGTACTAGGTCTCACCATGTTTCACTGCTGTGGAAAGAAGTCCCTTGCTCCATGGTGATGAGTTGTGCAGAACCTGGCTAGCAAGTGTTAATGCTATGGTATCAGCCCCTGCCTGTGTCATCAGCATGAGGCTGCAGCAGACAAACCCAGCACAGAGAGCTGACAGGGTAAACAGGGAGGCCAGATAAAGTACTGCAAAGGGAGCAGAGGCACAAAGAAGTGGAGTAACAGGGTCAAGGTCACACAGCAGGTCAGAGTTGGGCCAGGTCCCGTGGGTTCCAGGCCAATTCAGTGCCCAGTGTGGCCGGCAGCCTCACACACTCCCTTCTGCAGCAAACACAGACATGCTCTGGGAAACTGTTTGCTGTTTTAACAGCTGCAGCTCTGCACAGAATAGATTCAGGTTATGTGATGTGTTCTTCCAGCTTCTTAGTAGGAAAATCCAGGCAGCACAATGAAAACTCAGGATCTTTTTGGACTAGCTTAGCATGGTGTTAAATCAGGTTCATACTTGAGCAGCACTGTTCATGCAGTCTAGAGTTTCATTAATCAGAAAAAGCAGGGCTACTTCATTGCAGTTTCTGTAGCAGTAGGGAGAGGAGAATAAATCTGGGATACACAGATAATTAGAGCTTCTGTGAATCTGGATGGTTCTTGGGGATGGCAAGGCAGGAAACCTTTTAATATTTTGTCCCTGCCAGATATCTGGGTGGTATTTTGGTATTGCCCAGTGATGAAGGGAATAGAAAGGGCCCCATTTATCATCTCTTCTATTTTTTCTTTTTATTTACTTTCCTTTTAAAAACACATTAAAAAAATTAATTCAGTGCTGGGGAAAGGTGACAGATTAACAACCCCAGAGATTTCAGCCCTCTGTTTATCCTCTGAGCAGAGAGCTCTGAGCATTCCCAGTGCTGCTCCAGCACGGTGCCCCAGCCCTGACCTTAGGGAGCAAGGGAACAGCTACCCCATCCCTCCAGCCCCTCTGGCCTACTGGAGCCACATCCCCTTGGATGGAGCAAGAGGCACTGCTGGCAGTATGAGTCTGTGCCAGGGACTCCTGCAAGTGAGGAGATAGATGGTGATCCACACGTAGACTGCTCAGCAACAATTTGTGTTTGTGCAGGGCAGCTCTGCAGGGGTGTTACTCCAAGTCCTTCAAGCCACATTTTCATGTCTCAGTCCACTTCTCAATCTGTGGTCTTCTCCCTCTAAGGAGGGAAGGAAAGCTGGTTCTGTGAGGTCACAATAAAGAAGGCCTTTGGGATGCCCAGGTATCTGTGGATAGTGCTTTTCATCTCAGTGAAGTGTGACTTAAGTGTGATTTTGACAGTTTGTACATTTGCAGCTTTTGCCAGCTTCTGATGAATTTTTAGATTCACTATACTCATATGGTTTTATTTAGGGAATAAACATGCTACATGGATCCTAGCACTAGGTTTCCAACTTTGAAAAGGTAAAATTCATTCCCCATCCCTCCAGCCTTTCTCACTGTCATACTTGGTTAGATTTTGTTTGATAATTCTCACTATGGGTCATTTCAATTTCCCACCATAAAGGCCTTGTGTAGTTACCTTTTCATCAGCTCTGGTGTTTGGAATAACTCTTTGCAAACTAGGTATTTCCCTCTGCCATGAAGCTGGAGTGTTTGGGAAAGGAGAGCATCCTTCACAAACCAATCACCATGGGTCAGGATGGGGGTGGCACTGGGGGGGTAATGCTTCCCAGTGCACACAAGCAATACCTCCTTGCAATTAGTAATGCTGCCACTGCCCCCTCCCCTCACTCAAGAAGTGACATTCCAAGACACGCATTTGGTGTTTGAACTACCCTGTCTCCTGGACCCAAGGGACAGGGACTGGGACAACTCTGTGGGAGGCCCTGGTGTTGAATCCATTTGGCTGGTGTGCCCAAGGGGCCTTCCATCATCACCTGCCTCTGTCCCAGCGAAGGCCTCCGCTGCACCAGGTGGTACTCGGGAATTTTATCCAGTGTGAGTTACTCTGGGAAGAAACTCATCCCTTGCTTTTCTGCCTGTGCTATCACACGATTGACCCCATTCCCCCTTTTTGCTGAAGGGGCAGAAATTTGATAATGGCCTTAATTATGTCTGAACATTAAACAAATGCTCTGGATCATCACTGCTGTATTCACTTGTCCATAATTACCAGGGCTGGACATGGTGGCTTCAAAGGCCACCCAGTTATCATTTATGTTTACTATAAACACAGCAGCTGTTTTGGGTTACGAGGGTGGTCATTCTGGAATTTGATGAGCCAGGCCCTGAAATCCTCACCTGACACCGGCTCTCTCCCTTCTCTGCTTTCCTTCAGGAAGAAAATTCAGCATGGGAATGCTCTATGCCACCTAAAGAGGGAGGAATAGATGGGCTATGCCTCATACTCCTTTGGATTTTGCAGTTTCTCCAAGCTCCCTCTGAATTCCAGTGAACTGCTCTATGTTTGTGGAGCTGTTCCATGTTTGCTTGTTTGGCAAGTCACCAACTACTCAAAAAAATTTGGATTGGATCAAACTTAATTAAAGTGTTAAAAACTTCTGCTTTTTTGATTCACTTTGCAAAATAGGTGAAAATCCACTTTGCAATCATGCCAATTGATGTGTGAGCTTCTAAGACCTCACACTGCTCTGTGCACAGGGGAGCTCTGGGTTTCAGAGCGTGGCTGGTGTTGCTCTGCACTGTGCTTCCTTCAGAGAGGCCATGCACTATCGCTTTACCTGTGCCACTAGGAGTGACACTGTCCTGTCATAACTCACTGAGAGTTTGAGAGCTCAGGACAGGTTGATGTTGCCCATGGTTTTGGTGTAATCTCTACAAAATTACAAATTGGTAACTCATGATGGCAGCAGCAGAGTGTAATTTATGAACTGCCTCTTACTGCCTTTTATGTTGGTGCAATGGAACTTAGTTGCTCATAGTTCAGCCAGAAGACATGGGACTTTTCCAAGTTTTTCTCTTAGTTGAAAGTCTTCCATCTGACACAGATTTTAAGAAATGCCATCAGAGTGGGTTTTTAAACTAGTTTGTTTCTGTGTAATCCTTCCTGATTTTTGTTCTTACTGATTTTTTACCAGAGGAAACTCAAGTTCAGTGGTTACAGAAGGGACTGTAAACATAGATGGACTGATGGGAATGAAAGGACCACAGCTTATTTTGTTGTTGTGATAGCACCACTTTATGAGACTTGAATTATAACATGGGAAATTTCACACCATTTCTGGGGAATAAAGCTGTGCCCATGCTCTCTTCTGGAGGCCAAACATAAACTCCTCCTTCAGGAAGAGAGGCACAAAGGAGCCACTGCTGTGCAAGGCTTATGCTTTCTATGAGTGGAAACAGTGCATTCAGCTTCCCCTCCCTGGTTTCTGTGCAGTACCTGGAGCAGTTCATAGAAAGTCAAACCACAGCTGGAGATGTGCAGCTGGTTGGCACCCTGCAACCTGACTGCAGGTAATGTGGTCTGACTCAGTTATTCATCACTGGGAAAAGATGCTTCATCTTATCTTTAAAGGAAAGAGCAAATTGGCTGGGTTTTACAGCAGGTAATATGTTTCAGGATGGTGTGTTTTTAAGGGGAGGGAAAGAACAACACAGCCAGTGCCTATTTATTTTTTCATGAATTACAAAGGCTAAACAGACTAAACACTCTTTCATTCCAGAAAGAAAAGCAGTGCCATTGCATGGAATTGAAAAATTCTGTGAGGTTCAGACCATTACATTGTTCTCCTCCCAGTCAATAACTGAGATAAATTGTAGCTTCAAATAATAATGTTCACAGAAAATCACTGGAGACACAGCTACAAAGCTGGCCTTGTGAGAGAAAGCTCTTCTCTAAGACTCTCTAAAAACTACGGCAAGTGTATGTGTTCTGTGATGTGTGGCATGTAGATTATCAGGAGTTTGTGTACTGTCAGTATTTGCTAGTCAATATGTTTCATGTAAATTGAGAAAGATATGTTACACATCTGGAACGTTGCCTCAGGTCTCTTGCAACCTCCCAGGCTTTTTGTCTGTGCACTAAAGGCAGGAGCAGTTAATATTTTCGTGTTCTCAAGGTAAGGATTTCAGTGAAGTCCCAAGAGGACTAGAAGGGGATAAACAATGCAGTGCTCTCCTGCACAGATACAAGTTCAAGGAGAATAAGAAATAGGGAGCTGAAAGGATTGATTTGTAAGATAAAATGTTAAAAAGACAAAATAAAAAAATGTCTAGCAATAATACTGTACTGCGAAATGAACCTATAGTAGGAGATAAATATCAGAGAGTAGGTTGCATAGCCTTGGCAACATGACAGAATGAGTGCCCAAATATTTGCTTTTTTTTCATTTTCAGCCTTTGCAAAAGCCAAGAGCCAGATCAGACACATGAAATGTTACGCTTGTTCTCAGGACCCGGCCCACCTCCTCTTTAGCCCTCAGCCCTCCAGCCCTGTCAAATTGCGAAGGATCAGCTGGAGCAGGTGTCAGAGGCGATGTATCAGTGCAGAGTTTTGCTGGGGTTTCTCAGAGCAAGTGGCAGGATCTCTTTTATCACGCTGAGCCTTCTCCTGTCAGCGAAGCAGACGGATGAAATTTCCTTCTCTGGAGACCCCCTCTCTGTTGCTGTGTAGCCAAAGGATTTCGTAGGCTCCTTTACTGTCTTAATTCTCATCAGATTTGCATCATTATTCAGGCCTAGGAAAAAAAACCCATACAGCTGACTTTAAAATAAAAATCTCTCCACAAGGCATATGAAGAACTTCTGATTTTGACATGTTTGGGAATATTTTGGGATATTTTGCTTTTGAGCATTTGGAAAATACAGACTGAGCTGTTTTGTACTAACTTCTACAAATGCTAAACATCTGGCTCTGCTGACATTACTTCAGGTATTCATTCTGAGTCATTTAGTCTAGAGTGTTTGAACACACAAAGAGCAAAGATGTTTTCTATATTTCAGTAAATGTGCTTAAAATGCAGTAATGGTGCTGTGGGTCAAGATTTGGAATGCTCCAGGGAAAACATGGACACAGAATTTCATTTCAGTCCTCTATAAAAAGCAGTCTACTGGGCACTTTTGAACCATGTTCAAGTTTAATTTTTTTAAAGTGCTTTAATTTTGTGGCATTTTAGTCTGGATTGTCTTTATTTCCTACCCATTGAGATAGGTGAAAGATTGCTCAAGTGTCAAAGTGAATGGAACGTGAGAATTAAACCTTCCTCCATAACCTTTGTTCTTTCAGGTCGTTTGTAGTTTCAGAATTAACAAAGCAAAAAGGTCCACATAGGGGAGAAATAATGAATTACAAACAGAATCTGGCAATCAGATGGATGTGATTTAGAGAGCAAATGAAGAAAACACAAAAGGTGCAGCAATGGTAGTTCTCAGGTGCTGCTGTTTCCTTGGGATGGTCTTCTGTGGTTCTTGTTGTCATAAAGCAAAGCAGAGGGGTTTTGCTTATACTTCTTTATAGACGTAGATAAACACTAACAAAAGGCAAGAAAAAGACCACTAAATCAGAAAGCAGAGCACCTTGGTGCCGTGTGGTGATTAACCACCAGGACCTCTCTGTTTCAAGGCTATAAAAATGATTATGAGAGCAGGAGGACTGAGCTGGTGCCCTGCCATACGTTGTTTGGGGTGCTGATTTGCACACTCATGTTGCAGTCATTGCTGAAATGTGCAATAAAACACATCAGCTACTTGACAGGACGTTAGGTCAGATGAAGAGAGTCTTGAAATGAGGAGTTCCCCTTGCAGGCTGGCCAGACCTGGCATCACAGAGGAATGTGCCTAGTGTGAGCCCAGCTGCACATTGCTCATTGCTGCTCTCAGCTAGAGGGTTCTAGCACCACCAATTCACAGTGTTTGTCTTGCTTACAGAGCACTGCAGAGCAGGAATCCCACAGCTAAAGTACTGTACCCATGATTTATCCAGGATGCAGCCTTTCTATTGCCTTTGGTTCAGGGAGGTTCAATGGCTCCTGCAAGAACTAGAAGGAGGGCTGGGAGCTCAAGTTGACAGCTCCTACCAGAAACAAGAATTGGCTTGTATTAATTTGATTTATTGTTTTCTTCTCCATAAATATAAGTTAGGAAATTCTTGCACTGATTAGAAACAAACAAACTTTCCCTACTGAGTGGGAAATTCAGAATAGCTGAATCTCTGTCCAGAGCTGTTACTCCAGGCAAAGGAATTAGTATTTGTTATGTAAAGGTGTTTATTAAACACTTCTGATATTGAAAAGGAAAATGTCAGCAGTTTTTATCTGTAAAAAAGAGATGTTGCACCATAGAGTTGTCAAACATCACATAAAGGAACAGTTCTACAGCCCAGCTACAAACACATTTACAACCAAATGCCAGGATAGTCCCTTGATATGCCAGGGTTAATAATATATGGATTTCATTTAACTTTTTTCATTGCAGCTTTTAAAAAACCCTCTTAGGTTACAATAGCGACAATAAGGTTTGAGGGAGGAAAGCATTAAAAAGAATAAAAGAAAAGGTTTAACAGAAACACAGGATTGAGGTATGTTTATTGGGCTGTGAGACCTGTCCAGCTGGAATCAGCATCAGCAGTCACCCTGACGGGTGCTATTGCAGTGATGTCTCTATTCAGATGGGATTAGACGCCTGTCTGGCTGCTGGCTGAAAAATCATTATTTTTAGCGCCGCGTCCCTCTGGTTGGTTTTCGTTCCCCTCCTGGTAATGTGCAGTTGGGATACATTTTGTCTTCCCCCTCCCCTTGTACCAGGTTTTGAACAAATAGAATTCTCTCTGGTTGTTAAGCGGTTCTCCCTGGCCCTTTTTTCTCATTTCCTACCAGAGGGTGATGGATTTGGTAATTTCTAAGGACCTTCCCAGCTGTTTTGGACATGAAGACAAAAACAAGCTTGGAGAGATTCATTGATATTATGGAAGATTAGCCTGGGAGTTTAAGGATTTCTTTCAAAAATAATTTTTTTTTTCCAGTTTGACTCTTTCCTGGTGTGCATGACTAAAACACCCATGATATGGGATCAGTGCAAAGACAGAGGGATCTAACCCTCAGCTGCTGTAAACCAGCATTGCCCAGTAAAGTTCACTACAAGCTCCCCATGTTTACACCTGCTGGCAAAGCACCCATGACAAAGGCTGTGTGTCCTGTCTGGGGCCAGGGAACACACACAGTATGGCATTCCCTTGATGGTTTTTCAGCCAGAGCCAACAACAAAGAAGGTGGCAATCTCTTCTCTTTGAGCCAGGGCTCCAAGTGTGGCAGCTAATTGGTGGCATTTGGTTTTCCTCTGTCCTCCCCCTCCCCTGCTCCTCATGGGGCCAGGCAAGCTCTCCCAGCAGCACTCGGTCTATGGTTGGAGGGCATAGCTGTCATTCCATTAGGCTTGGCTAGGCCTGCGTTAAAGCATGTCATACAAATTGAGGGGATCCAGCATATTGACAGACAGATATTTAGCATGTAATTGCACTGAAAGTGCAGCACAAAAGCTCTGGGAGGTGGGAGAGTGGAGGATTTGGATAGCATGAGATCTTGTTGAAGCGAGGTTTGGACTTTTTCTCCAAAGTGCATTTGAGCTCTTAACAGGTGTAATGGTAAGGCACAAATACATCATCCCACAGCCATTGAGGCACTGTGTTAGTTCTCTTCCAGCCTGGTTTGTCCCCTAGAAGAAATCCTGTTTGAGACAGTATCTGTTACACACCAAGCCAAACCATCCCATGGGCTGGTGCACAGCTCCCACACACTCATACTCAGATCCATTTCTCAAAGGAAGCTGATCTGCACAGCTCTGGCCCGGCCCCTGCCTGACACAGCCTCCTGTCCCTCGGCCACACAGCAATGAATCCCAAAGACCTCATGCACTACAGCTTTCTTATCATATAGAACATAAATTTAATATTTATATATTTAGCAGTACAGGAAAAGGATAATTTTAATTTCTGGCTTTAGCATTGGTCATTTAGGACCAGTTCCAGTTCTGCCAAAACTCTTGTTTCCAAAAGCAGTCGGGTTGTTTGTTACTTGATGCTCCTGGTGCCAGTCTGCACCCCTCTGCCCTACTAGGGCTTTTAGGAGCCAAGGCTTTTAGAAAAGGCATTGGGTCTTAGAGTTCAAAATTCATTAGTGACTTTTACAAAGACAGCTCATGCTCCCAAGTCATGTCATTTTTAAAAGCTTGGCACTGAGTGGCTGTCAGCTGGTGGCATACCTGGGACACGGGCCCCAGGTCTATGGTCCCAGGTGCTTCTCTTACCTGCACCTGCCATTCCCCTTCTACAGGTGTTCCAAAGGACTGAGCATTGTTGTCTGCAGACTCCATGACTTATCTCAGGCTGTAGCAGAGCTACTAAAGTAAAAATCACAGACTCGATTCAGAAAAGGCATCTGAACTGGAACATGCCCAAATGATCCCTCAAAGTGGCCTGAAGTGGGAGAGTTGTTCAAACATATTTTTTGGCCATGGTCATATGATGTGACTGAAAAGGGAAGGAATCACTGGCTTTTAAGTCTATGTGGTAGGGCAGGTTGCAGATTAAACTGCTTGTGTCAACTAATGGGGAAACAGATGTAAACCAGTCACTGGTTCTGTGTTTGGAGTCAGGACCAGTGGTGAGAAAACTAAATAGTGCTTTTGGCCTGCTTTTTTACACCATACCTCTGCTTATATTGCTTTGGTGAACTGCACCCAATCACCTCTTGACTGGAGGTCATTAAAGCTAAACTTATAAGAAGAAGCTGTTAAAATAGGCTACTGAGATCTGATTCTGAGTCTTCTTTGAGCTTTACTGATATTTAGAATTTTTAAATCTATGGTTTTAAACCTAGTTAGAAAGCTGCAACAGAGGGGTGCAAAAGGGTGGGAACACTTTAGTTAGGAGATTTCACGAACAATGATCAGGCCATGGAAATCTTAATTGAATTTATTAATTTACACAAAGAGGTCCAATCTTAACTCCTACCAGCAGCTGAGCGGAGCCAGCATTCCTCAGTGGTCAGAGCCCAGGACTGGCTCTGGAGGTGTACATTAGGTGCTGTACACACAGGTAAGGGGGGAATGTTCCTGTCGCTGCACAGACTATGTGGATGATATAATATTGTAAGGAGCTGGGTGGAATGTAGCAACAAGCAGTGTGATTGATCATTGATGATAAGCTCTTGTCATGTTCACTTGATTTAGATTGTTTTAAGTGTATCATTTACCGATGTACCATTTACTGTCTCTGTGAGAGAGAGAGAGGAGATTCCACAATCAAAAGGTTTTTTTGTAAAAAATGGTATTGTTCAGTGTATTCATTTTTAATGCCCAAACTGAGAGTTTAAAGGGATCTAAATTCTACATGTGCCATGTTGTCCAAAATAGGAGGTAATGCTTAAGGATCTGGATCCACAGATCTCTTCCTTGTTGAAGCATAGCTTTTCTAAGAATTGTGTAAGAACTGTGAGTGGGCAGTGCAGATAGCACTTGTCCAAACAGGCACATCCCAGGGATGTAAGCAATGATGGGACATACTTCAGTCCCAGCTTATGCCAGGTGGGCATAAGCAGTGGCTCCATTGACTTGGATATCAGGACCCAGTTTATTCCAGTTTAACTGAGGTCAGAGGGGCACTGGAGGATTTCTCTGGTGCTTCAGGATCACCCAGAAGGAACAGTGCCAAGCTTTTATAACATGGACATTACTAGTCTGGGGCTGTTGCTCTGCTGTTCACAGCCACGCCTTCTGTGTGCTTCCTCTTTGTACAGCCTGAGTCCAGGTTGCTGTCAGGGAACATGATAAAGGAAGAAAGCTGCAAGTGGGATCACGTTTCTCTTCACTCCTTGTGTGTATGTGTGTGTGTCTTTGTTTTTTCTGTGCTGTAGCTCAGGGGGGCTCGTAAATCTTGGAGACGACTGTGGATTTTTTTTTTCTCCCCCTTGTGTGACTGATTGTGCGAATTTATGTGTGGTATTTCTCTCCCCCAGCCTCACTCTGTTAAAACGAGACAGGAGGCCAGTAAATTTGCAGTGGGAGCTGTGCAGGGTTATGGGTCCCTCACCCCCTCCTCTTTGCAGCCTGAGGGCTGGCTGTTCCTTAAAAGATAATGATTTTGGTGTTTCTGCTGGGGGTGGAATGCTGTTTGCAGCGTTCTAGTTAGCTGAATGAGTGTGCTTTGACCCCCAGGTTCAGCACAGGCTGGTGTTTAAGAGACAAGTGCTATCAGGGGAAAGTTACACTCTCCCAGGTTAGTATCCAGTGTGGGGAAGGGGAAAATCTTGAGGTGTGGGTTAGAACAAGGTATTCCAAAGAACACCCTTCACTTGGTGCCAAGACATGTCCAAGAACACAGTCTGTTATCTCTTGCCCAAACTGCAGTGACTGGGCTAAGAGGAAGAATGTCAGTGTTTCAGAAGTCTGTTGTGTTACAGAACAAAGCAGAGGGTTTAAAAACTCTTCTAGAATCATGTCATAAAACTATTTGTGTCTACTTTGAATTCCTGAAATATTCCCAAAAGAGGCCCTACCTGTGTTCCCTTTCCTGAGGTGGAAGGATGCCCTGTACCCAAGCAGTGTTTCTTGCCTGTCCTCTGACTGATTTCAGCTGTATTAATCCCACATAGCTCAAGCTGTGACTGGGAAATCCAGCTTCAAGTCTGAATGTCACCTTGAATTTGAACTCCAATAGGAATATTTCCCTTGAAGAATAAGTTGTTGTTTTTAAAGCCAGGTTTATTCCAGATTTATTCCAGTAATAATTGCTTTAATATCAACAACAAAACCTGGAAATTTTGGTTCCTTGTTAGAGTTAAGAGGCAGAATAATTGTTTAAGGTCTCATCTCTACCCAAAGCCATAGCCATGTCACATGGCCCAGCTTAATCAGTTTAAAATGTCCTAAAACCAATCTGGTTTTAGCTAAGCTTATTAAATGCATTCAGTGAACTACATCTGTATCCCTGGGTGATAACACATCTCATGCACTTTAGAGTTAGAGCTGTTCCAATAATCTGAGCCAGTTCCAGCCTGTGCAGGAGCACAACCAGACTTCTGTTCTGCTGTCCAAAGCTCCAAGTAGACTGTTAGGACTGGCTCCACCTGAGACAGTGAGGAGCTGGGTACACTGGCTGGGACAGAGGAGCAAGTGAGTGCCTCTGAAGGCTGGGCTGGAGCACTGGTAGCTATCAGGATTTATAAGAAGGTCAGATAGCACTGAACTGGCTTGTTCTTTTCAGTTTTATCCTCCTGATTAGGAAATAAGGGTTCAGGGCCAAAAGCTAGGACTTGTATCCTGTGGGTTGGTGCCTTGTTCCTTCCATTAGGACACATCAAAACTGATTGATCAAAAGTGATGTTTTATATTAAAAGCCCAATGTGAATTGAAGTGTGGGCAGTAGGTTC
The DNA here is from genome assembly GCA_013397375.1 of Toxostoma redivivum. NCBI lineage: Eukaryota > Metazoa > Chordata > Aves > Passeriformes > Mimidae > Toxostoma > Toxostoma redivivum. The sequence continues at coordinate 502,937 of VXBI01014039.1, read as the reverse complement.
TCACTGCTGTGTCTCTGTGTGAGCCCAGTGTGCTGAGTCTGTACAGTCCATAGGTCAGATTCTTGTCTTGGCTCTGCCCTGGGTCTATTACCAGACTGTGGTCTGTCTGTTAACCCTCTGGGTGACATTTTAAAAGGCACTTAATGGCAAGCTGCAGCTAAATGTCCAGGGAGAAGTGACTCCTCCAGGACACCTGGAGCTCCAAGGCCTTAGTTGCTGCCTTGGAAGTGTGCAGGTAACAGTGCTCTCCAGCTAGGCCAGACTGTGTGAACACATCTGAGCTGTTTTCCTTCCAGAGCATGAGGCTCACCTACCCTGAGCAGGATTTGGTTGCTAGAAGGACCATGCAGACACTCATAAATCTTCAGTGTAACTCTGAAACAGCTTTGTTGACAAATTGGCACCCACCTCCCCCCCTACCTCGCAACATGACTCTCACACTCAGGGCTGCTAAGAGCTATTTCAGGCCCCATAACAAATGAAATATTCATCTCCCCTTTGCCCTGGCAATTGCCTCCACATCACCCTTTCTCCTTCTTGTTGAGCTGAGTTCTTCAGCACAAAACCCCTAAGCCAGCAGTGGCAGCTGCAGAGAACAGGACCAGGCTGGGTGACTGCCACTCTGCAGCCCCTCAGTGCCACTGAGCCCTGGCCAGGCACCCATTCTCTTTACGTCCCCTTGCAGCTTCTCAGCCCACCCACTGCTACTTCAGCCTGGCCAAGAACTTGGCTCCAGATTTTCACCTTGTCATCCCTCCTCATCAACAAACCATTCTTTTTGTATGGCACATGATCCAGAAGTCTCAGCCGCTCTTTGTGTCTCTTCCCATTCCCATTTACCAAGAGCTGGGGCACCCAGGGTCTATCCTGTGACTTAGGCAAAGGGGACCTAAAGAGCTGTCGGGTGTGAGGTGTGTGTTTAGCAGATGTACAGAGAAAGAAAAGATTATATCTGGTCATTGTGCTCCATGCCATTGCAAAACACCAACTGCTGTATAGCATGCAGAATAAAGACAGCAGACTGACTTTCTTTGAAGTCTTTGCTTTGACTATATTTTTTTTTCCTTCTACAGTGCCAAAATGTGCTTAGACACACATCTGCCTTAAAAACAACAATCTCTCCTTCCATTAGCTCTGTTAAAGCTTTTCTACAAGCTTTTATTTTTGAAAAGACAAGGAAAACCAGAAAAGGAGAATGAGCCCAGGACAATCAGACATGTGGTTCTTGTGACAAAAAAAGTAAATTGAATTTTAGTCAAGAAATGTGAGAGATTTAGAACAATACAGTTAGTACTTAGTGGAATAGCTGTCTGACAAGCAGGTAAAACCAGGGTAATCCTCCATCAGTATGTAAAGCAGACATAAAACAAGAGCAAAGAAAATAAAGAGCAGGCTCTTTGCTTGACAATTTAAATCCTCAGAGTACAATGGCCGTGTAGAGCAGCATCAAGCACACAGCAATAGCCATGAGTGAGTGTATAATAACTTTCACTGTGGGACATGGGTATAACACCAGTCAGTGCCACTGTGGATGCAGCCATAAAACAGACTTCTCTTGCCAGTGCAGCTGTGCATGTGTTCTCACCATGTGGCATTAGCTAAAGCTCGGCAGACCTGAGAAAAATAAAACTTTGTAGAAAGGAGCAGAGGCAGGCAGCCTTGCAATAATCTAGGAATGTTATGATATTCACCATTTCTTCCTTTTTTATGGAAGCTAGTGATGACTAGAAAAACTAAGCAGGCCACAGCCCCCACATACCTCTACATATGCTGGTGCAAAATTCCTCTGAAGTTTCATTTTCAGAAGCTGCCTGGGAGGAATGTACCATTCTCACAAGAAGCTGTGTGTCAGATGAGACAACAGTATTACTGCAGCCCTATGCAAAAAATATTAGCCCTGGAAAGCCAAAGAGTATTCAAGCATTTCAATCTCAAAGAATTGATGATACAGCCAGCACAAATTTATTTAGCAAAATATGTTTGTTTTTGCAAAAGAAATGCTGCATGTCTGCAAATCCTCTGAAGGCCAGGTTCTCAGAAGGGAACCACAAGCTCACTCACAGAATGGCACATAATCTTCACAGGCTGGACAATTTTCTGCACTTGCCAGTCATTTTAAACCTCACATATGGGGGGCTGCCTTTGTCTTCCAAGTGTCTGCTTATACAATGAGATTTACCTGTTGTGTTATGACAGGCAAGTGATTAACATGAGGAAAACAAGTTGGATCTGGTGTTGAGCTTCCTGCATATCTCCCTTGCATACCCTCACAGAGGTTTCCTCAGAAGCAAAAGGAGCTGTCTGTGCTCCTGACTGCTCAGAGAAAAGCATTTGTGATGGAGCTTGACTCTTCCTGTGGTGCTACAGCTCTCTTGACAAAGGACTAAGACATCCATGAGGGTCAGTGTAACACAAACACTGACAGGGCATTGATTGACTGCTGCCTCCGCTCTGTGGCATGTTTGCAACTAGAATAAAGAGCTTGGATTTGTGTCTCATGCAAAGGACGTGCTTTGGTACTGTTCCTTCTTCGATGGAGTTTCCATTCCTGAAGGCCTTGCAGTATCCCATTGGGCAGTAGTTCTCAGTTCAGGCACAAAAGAAAACTCAAGATAGCAACAAACCTATGAGCAATGGCATTCTTTGTGCCCAGCCCTGCAGTGAAATGTAAGTGGAAATACTTTTATGCTAGGAATGAAGTATAATTTGCAAGTCAGAAAATCAGGTATAAGGCAAAAGAGTCTTGAGGTAAGTCTCATGAAGCTGATGTCTCATCCCTCTCCAGCACTCACTGCCTGCTGCAGCGCTGTCTGAACCCTGCAGAGTCCCAGCTGTGGGGGCACCTGTGCAGCTCCGGAGCCCGCGGTCTCTGCGCAACCCACGGCCCTCCCTGGGACCTGTGGGATGCAGTGATGGAGCTGCCATTTACCATTAAAAACAAACAACAGGCTGTGGGAATAGCAGCAGCTTCCTTTTCCCTCCAGCCCTGTCAGGCCATTTTGGTGCCGGCCTGCACTGCAAGGAAGCCGGGGCGGCCCAGGGCTCCCAGGCACGGCGCTGGCAGCCGGGGAGGATCAGGAAGTTGGGCAGGGGCAAGGTCACCTCTTGACCTCCCATTCGGCAAAGAATGCAACTTGCTGTCAGGCACTCGGGAAGGCTTTTTTTTTCTTTCTGCAGTTAAAGATCCCTGAGGTTTCTGATGGGAAGAAGCTTACAGCATGATTTTTATTTTATTTTCTCAAGTGTTTTTTGAAAAAGGAGATGCCAATGACATGGTGTAATCATCAGAGAGCTTTGGAGAATGGCTGTTCATTCGGTAGGTATACAATGGCAAAAGACTGGGATTAGTATTTCATTATGTCTTTGGAAACATCAAGGTTCATATCTGATCTTGGTATAGCATGTCCATAATCTTGTAACAAAGAGGGAAATGTAGTCTCTCAAAAAATAAAATTTGTGCTCCGTTTTTTCCTTACCATTATGTGATTCCATTGTCATGTTGGTTTTGTAGCCATGTAAGTGAGAGTAAAGTCAGGTCCCAGTGGGACCTTGATTCAGCTCCTGTGGTTTATTTGTGCCATCTTGTCTCTTGTCCTTTGGGTTGTCGAACCTGGATCCAGATTTGCTGCCATTGTAGGATGAAAACAGGCCGGTGTGCTTTGGAAATTTTGCTTTTCCTTAGTGAATCCACTGCCAGTCTTAGCTGGGGAAAAGCTTTGTGGTGAAGCCATTCTTCCTCAGTGTCCCTCTATACCCCATTTCTTCACCTTCACTGTCAAGAAGCTGTGACATAGGCAAAAGGATCTATTTCTATCTAATTTTTCAGCCAAAAAACCTTCCCTCTGGGTCAGTATCTGATAATGTGTCACAGCCACAGAACAGCATGGTCAGACTTGTCCCTCCGAGCACTTTGGAAATGTCATTCCATCTGAAAGTCATTCTTTGCAGAAATATCCATGGCCAAGAGGCAAACAACCTGATTTGAATGGAAACCTGCTGAAGAGTAAAGAGAAAGAGCGAGAGTCCCAGCCTGGAAAGTATCTTACTAATACTTAGCAGAAAGCTGTCTGACTGTTTTAGGTATGGTCTGTTTTCCTGTAAGAAAGTAAAAATCTAAATATGAGGGTTCATAAGTATATTGGTCCTTATGCTGGTGTAAAGCTAGTGTATATTGAACAGGTTCATGGATTTGCTCTGGATTAAATTCAGTGTAACTCTGAACAAGATTTGGCCCTGGTTTAGTGTAACTAGAGACACTTTAAGGGCAGAAGAGACCTGCTGTGTAACTGCACACCAAAGATCTTCAGCACTGCAAGACATCCAACAATATCTATGGGCAGATTATAGCTCCCCTGCTCTACTGTAGAAAGATCTCTTCTATATTTTAACAGTGTGGCTGATGAAGAAGCCCCTTCAGTTGCTGTTGTGAATACCACTCACATTTAGAAGTGAAAGTCTTATTTCTCGTATTAACTGAACTACTCGGAGCTTCAATAACGTGAGTTTCAGGTTACCTTCTCCTTCAAGAATGAAAAGCCAATACAACTCTCCACCAGTGTTTTCTGGATTTTTTTTCCAATGCTGGAAAATATTTCCAATATTTCCAATATTTTCTTCCATGCTACTGAAAAACAATAGTGAAAAGGTTGTTGAACTAAAAGCACAAGAATACATCTGTCCAGAATACTTCCAAACTACCCAAATTCCTCCCTCTTAAAAATTCTTTTCATATTCTGTCTTTGAAGTGGTTTCAGGCTATTTAATGCATCCTGCACATATTTGTGTTAGTATTTTCTCTCACAATATCATGAAGAACTCATGTAATGTCTCACAGAATTAGAGGTACTGGTAAGGGGTACATTGCTAGAGCAGTTTGTTGCTCTGCTGTGTCTGCTCTGTGACAGAAAGTGCTGTGTGACATCTGCTGAGGGGTGTGAGTCTCTTTACCTGGCACCGCCTGACACTAGTGCACACATCATTCCTAGCTCAGCTGCAGAAGGGGCATGTCAGCAATTCTGATTTATTTAGGTTTTCTACCTCCATAAAAGAGGAGTAGTTCCACATTAAACATTGAGCTAGCCTAAAATTATAATATATTTAATTTGCATCAAAAGGAGTTCAGTTGCCTGATTATAAAGTTGGAAGCAAGTTAGTTACAAAAGAAAAGCTTAATAAGAAAATCAGTTTCTTAAAGCATACCTGAACCCTAGCCAAGGCACAATGAGCTATTGTGTAGCTATAACAGGTAAAGAGCCCTGAGTTCCACCTCCAAAGTTCTGTCCTAGAGCAGATCGAGACTTTGGACTCTATTTTTTCATACCAAGGGATTGATATTAATGTTGTGTCTAATTGACCCTTTATAGCAGTCATCCCCACCCAGTCATTCCTCTTACTGCTCTGTTTAATGACAAATTGCTAAAGTAGCACTTTGGTGAGTGCTGCCTGTCTGGGAGAATGCACCAGAAACTTTGTTCATGTTTGTGTCAGTCAGATGTAAGTTAGCTCACCCTTGCTTTTTTTATCTAGGACATTAGTTTTAGATTCTCCCCAGACCGCATGATGAAATAGGAACCATTGCACAAGGTTTTCCACTTCAGTTTTATTAAAGGTTTAAAGTAGATGGGAGCAGCTGCAGACATCACTTTGGCAAAGTTTTGGGAGAAGGCTGAGGCAGGTTTTCCAGGATGATCAGAGTTGGTGGGAGACCTACTGGCTGTAAAGATGTCTGTAATGCTGTGGGAGTTGTGCTGTGGAAGTTAAAGATAATTTAGAGCACTTAGACACAAATCTTCAAACTCATGTAGGAATGCACATCTCCACTCAGGTGGTACATAAGCATCTACATCAGCTCTGAAACAACATCTTGTGCAAAGCAGAGCAGCTCTCACAAGAAATAGGACACCTTCATGTCTGGTCAGAACTGCAGGTCTTTTAAGTGGTGGGATGGGGGGAAGAGGTGTGACACTCACAGCAAGCATTTACTGTTTGCACTGCTGACTGCTGGGGAGAGGTCAGGGTCCCAAGCAGGAGGAGACACCTGCATCTTCCTCTCTGACAACTAAGCCCTGTCTGTTGCCTCTTCATTTAATGAGTACTTGCCCAGGCTGTAAATGCACTGGGGCTTTACAGCTGGTGGAAGTGGCTAGGGACCAGTTCAAGGTCTCAGTGATGCTATAGTGTGGCTTCTCACATGTTCAGGCTCTATTCTGTTTTCAGCCTGCAGCAGCCATGACTATATGCTAAATTGCTTTTAGATAGCTCTGGAACCGAACAGCCTCACAGTGCCCTGCACCTTGCTCTGGGCAGTCACTTAAGAACAGGATATTCCTTGCCCACAGGGAGGGAGGCTTTGAAGATCTGCCCCATCTTTATACAGAAAACAGAGATAGCTGAGTCAGGTACTCTGTTCCTCATGAAAAGACAGAGCTGCCTTAGATGCAATCTCCTGAAGTCCTCAGTTACCCTTTGAATGTCTCAATTTCCCTCTCTGGACCAGTAAGAATGACGGGAATGGTTGGGCTGGGTGGATCTGTAGCTTTGATCCTCAGCTGGAGATTAGGAAGCGTTGTCCCTCCACCGGGCTGGGTGAGACACACAGGTAGGCACGGCCCTGAACTTTGAGAAAGTTCATACCTGAACTTTGCCTCCATAACCAACCTGTCCTGTCCAGACAGGAGAGAGTTTGGTCAGTGCCTGTAGGGCTTGGGTGGGGGTAGGGGTGAGGAGCTCTTGAATAAAACGATGATGATTAATTATTATTTCATAATGAGGGATTATCACAGGCTTTACAGCTAAATAACTCAGTACTTAGCATTTCTGTGCTGTGGCATGGTGCACGTTCAAAGCGTTGTACAAACAGCAACTAAATTACTAAAATGAAGAGATTATTTAATAGCCTGTGTCTTTGCGTTTCTCAGGGAAGGGTGGGGAATGTTTAGAAATTTGCCCTCGACATTACCATGCTGTCACATTCCAAGATTGTGGCTCATGTTGCCAGGCCTGTGATGTGCTTGTTTGGCATTTACATTTGGGAGACTATAGTTACGAAAATAAAACTAATAGGCTTACCAGGTATAAGTGCCTTAGTCTTCCCCCTAACACCCTGCCAGAGGCGGGTGGCTGGACAATTCACAGGATGAGCTCTTTGTCCCGAGTGACAGACATAAGGTGTCAGCCTGGTCATAAGGTCTCTGACCCTTCAAACATATTTTTACCTAGCACGCTTTGTCTTGCAGAAACACCCCATGCTACCAAATGGTATCAGTTGATCTCCAGTGATAACATTTGGATCCCAGCTCAGTGTTCCACTTCCTATTTTCCACAACTCACAGGATATTCATTTTTACAGACTACATCTATTTATTATTCACCCCGTGCACGATCAGCCATCCTCCATAGGTGCTTTCAGAGGGCTTGGTTTTCTCCTCAGTACTTCACCTCAGTGAACACTGATTATAACTAAGGTTCTAGTGTCTGCCAGAGAGATGAGACTGTGGTAGCTGCAGACTGGATGAGTAGGAGAAGATACTGTGGGGTTGAGAAAGTTGTTGCATGTAAACCAGCTTGGATTCAGATGCAATCTGCTTGCATTAGTCTGATAAATCTCAGGCTTTACTAGACTGTGTACAGCGCTTAGCTCATCCAAGCAACGTACCAAGGCATTGGAGGTGGTGGTCTGTTCTGAATCTCAGCTTACAGTTCGTGTCTCTGTGCCCTCCAGTGTCTGTACCACACTCCATTTCACAGGGCAAACTCACCAGAGGATCCCAGCCACAGCTTAGATCCCTGCTGTTTCTCTCTGTAAATCTCCAGTGCCTTGAATAATTTTTTGTTAGCTGTGTTGCTGCATGTGAATTACTTTGACTTGTGTGGGGAGTGGGGTTCATCCTTGCACAGCCCCTGCAGCAGCTGCTCGCACCCTGGTGAGTCTGGCTTGCACCTTCGTACATTGCATCACTTTGCAGTCAGGACTTCATTTGACACTAGCATAGCTACTGTATTGACACAAAAAATCAGGTATTAAGATAAAAGCATTGCCATAATTTCTTCCTTAATCTTCCTTAATCTAAGAACTCATAAAAAACAATTATTTCAATGCCCCTTCTCAGTGGATTTGGCTAGGAATTACATGTGAGTTTTTATTATTTAGTTTTTACACAGGAAAAGGTGCAGCTAAGTTCCAGGAATGCTGAAATCCAGCAAATGGTATTTTTTTCCTGTGGGCAAATGTATTTACAAACTAATTTAAAAATACTTCTGAACTTTGCTGATAAGTAGTACTGTTAATTGCTCTCTAATGAGCCTAATTGCTCTTGTAAGAGCACACAGAGGCACAAGTCCTGATGCCTGCTGGAGTGGGAATAAGCTGACAGGTGCTGACACAAAAGCTGGATAGCTGTCTGAGCTCCCATGAGGTGTTAGAAAAAGTCCCATAGACGTTTATTTTGGTGGGGCTTCATACATTAATTCCATCTGCTCTTGGGATATTTGAAGGATTTAGCTCTGTTTAAGCTCCAAGGCTGCTGGGGAAGGAAAGCTGAGGTTACACCTTAGCTCTGGGTGCTGATTGCCACAGCTCCACATTGTTTCAGGGTCTGGAGCCTTTAGTACTTTGCCAAGCTGGGAAAAATAGTGGAGTGTTGTTTTTCCTTCTCTTTTCTAGACTGCTGATTCCTTCAACATTTCTTTAGTGAACATTTCCTTCTAAGCCTGTCCAGTCTGTCCTTTTGGTCCATGTCATACTGAAGCCCAGCATCCAAAAACTGGGCAGCACTTGGCCAGCAGGGAGGAGAGTTGGTCTTGCTGGCCCTTCCCATTTTCATACAGCCCAACCCTCTCTGCAGGAGTGGGAAACTCCGGTGTCAGCCCCACTTGCATTCCTCAACCCCAGCATGGCTGAGAGCACCTCCGAGCTGGGTGCTGTTCCTGCATGGATGCTCCCTGTGCCCAGTGGTCCCGGGGGGAAATGCCCCTGAGCCTGATCTGGACTTGCTGTGCCAGTGAAAGCTGGACATCTGCTGGGTGACATCAGGCAGCTGCCTCCACCCAGCCACGCTGTGAATTTGGGCAAGTCCCTTGTGCCTCAGTTTGCCCATCTACAGAGTATTTGTCAGTGTCAATGCCTTTGAGAGCCCTAGGAAAAAAAAGCACTTTGTAACTACTCATTATTTATTAAACTCAAGTCAGGAGTAGCACAGGGACTGTGGAAGATTTATGTAGCCATAGGAAAAAAACAAGGCATCTTGTTTCCAGGACAGAAATGTACCATTTATAATTCTAAGAGAAAATTTTAAACCTTTTTGTAAATAGCATAGAGAATTCTCTTGTAGACAAGGTGAGCTTCAGTTTTGGAGTTGGAGATTACTGGTGTATCAGTATCTTTAAGAAAATCTGGCTCTTGCTCTTGTGTAGACTTGATAATCTACAAAAAGTAAGAGGAAAATATGAGAAACATAAATGTGGTCCTGTGGCTGGTGATAATTATTATTTTGTTTTGATTTATCGTTCACAGGAATTTTTTTATGAGAGCCTCACAGGCATAATTCTTTCTCGTGCATAGTTTATTTTTTGCCAAAACGACAAGAGGACAGGATATTTAGCAGAATCTGTATGATGGGTGGGTGGAAAACAGAGAGGATTTGGACTTGTGCCAAACATCGGGAAGGCGAAAGAATGAGAAGAACCCAGCGTATTGCAATAGTGTGTTGCTCTTTATCTTGGAAAGGGGTATTTGCCTGAAGTGGCACTCCTAAGTCATCATGGGATTTTATTACAGGTATGCCTCTGAACTCCAGCTCAGCCCCAGCTTCAGAGGGTTCTTCAGCCAGTTGCATAATTGCAAAACCCCCAGTGATCAAAATGTATGCAGAAGGCCAAAAAATCAAGAGTTTAAAAATATAATCTTCCTTTTAGCATCTGAGCCTTTAGGATATGTTTGTTTTACATTTTAGGTGTTTCCCAGTAACCATGAAGAGCAGCTAAGTGCTCTGCTATTCAGGGTCTTCAATCCAGCAGCTGAGCCTTGGGATTGAAATGAGCAAATAATGTAATAACTGCCAAAAAGTCACCAAGGCTGTTACCCAGCAGTGGGGCATGACAGAAAATTGCCAGATGTTATAAAATAAGCACAGACATGACTGGTGATTTTCAGAAGGGCAGTGCCAAGTGTTTTGGAAAGGCTGTTTTGTATTTTGAATATTAAAATGGAAGATTTAATTTTCGGGAGTGCTTTTGAAAATATTCCACTTGCATTTTAGCAGAGTGCCAGCTGTCAGGAACAGGAACTTGTGAATAAGTTGTCTCAATGCCAGGTGAAGACTGAGCTTTCCAACCATATCATTGTGGCTACAACTTCTCACCTTGAAAAGGTCTTAATCCCATGTACAAGGTGCACAGGCATTTATAGGATTTATGTATGCAAGAGAATTGTGAGTCCTGCCCTTACTTGCAGAATAAGATGAAAAATCTTGTGTTCAGCTCATCTGCTCCCCAATCTCACAGTGACCTCAGATCACTGGAAAATTGGCATGTTTGTTAGAATTACTGATCCATCCTTTCTCCTAAGGTTTGTGAGTAGGTTTGGAGGAAAATCAAGTAGATTAGAAAAAAACAAGGTAATAAAGCATTGACTGAGTGGTTTTATTCTTCTATATTTTTTCTGGTTATTTTATTATCCTTATAGTTTTGGTATGAAGAATTTTTGCACTTGATTTTTTTTCAGGACTACTTGATGTAATCCTGAAAACAAAGCTGAAAGAAAGCAAAGAAATAATCTCTTATTCTGTGAAGTTTTATCAGCAATTAATAGTAAACTCCTGTCATTGGGATGCCAGCAAACCCTTTCCAGGGTTTCCATCTCAAAGCCTGAAATTGGTGCATTTAGGGAGGCTTCATGGGAAACATGCAGTGCCCAGAAAGTGAAGCTGTTCAGGACCCTCCAGACTGAGCCCTGGGGCCAGCTTTCAGAGGTGTCCAGTGCTGAGCACCTGTGGGTACTGTACATTTCTGAGAATGTGACTGCTCAAGGGGTATTAATAAAATGCTCTGCAAGAAATTAATTACATTTTGAGGCTTTTATTAGTTTCTGTAGAATTTCCTCTATTGCTCCTGTTGGAGACCAAGCCCAGAGTCTTCACAGCTCTTGTATACCTGAGCTCAAAGAGAGTTTTTGCCTTCACAAGAATAGTTTTGGAGTGGGAACTGTGTTCTTGGATAGTCTTAGGGTTCCCTGCAGGCTCAGAAAAGGGATCAGGATGAAACAGTAAGCAGGGGATTCTGACACCTGGCTACACTGGTGGGACTGATGCTAGGACTTCTATAGCCCATATTAGAGGTTAGCTCCACACCATTAAAAATGGAAGTGATGGAAGAACAGGGGACGAGGAGCATCACAAACAATTTCAAGCTAAACAGTGTGAAATATTTAAACAGCTCAGCTCATTTACTTTCCAAAATGAAGTCTGAGAGGTGACTTGGCTACAGGAGATGAGCAACTTTTCAGAAAGAAAATACCAAGAACTAAACACTGATTAATCTGAGTGGAAAGGCAGAACAAGAAATTGGCTGAAAGGTGAAGCCAAATAATTATAAAATTAGGCACTTCCCCCCCCCACCTCTCCTTTTCACAGAGAGAATAATTAATCATTAGAACAAGGTTATATGTACATTTTTGTGTTTCTTGCTTCTTCAAATCAAGAGGATGTGTTTTTGTGGAAGGCAAGGGGTGAGTGGGCACACACATACTATTGAACAGAAATACCATGGTGAAATGCTAGGGTAGGCAAGGTTTCTTATAAGAGTCTTTGATTCTTTCAGTTGATCCTCTCTGACTTGTTGCCATCTTCTGAAACATCTCAGTGCTCCACAGCTGTATTTCAAATACAGTGAATGGATTTAAGATGGAAAGAAATGCTGCTCAGCATGACTTGAGAGCCTAGAGCATTGAAATGAAAGTGAGCATGGCTCTACCTCACAGAGATGGGAAGGCACTTGCACAGCTGTACTGCCTCAGAAATTCCTGTGATACTGCAGAGGTCAGTCCTTCACTCAAAAATGTGTTTCTGATTAGATTCTGCCCCCTTGCAGATAACAATGCAGTCAGTGACATATCTAGGGGCAGAGAGGTTTTTGGAGCAGCTACCATGCATTTGCCTTCCACTGGGCTGACACAGCTCATCTGGTTTAACTTCTGCATGGCAGCTGGGCACCAATCAAGTCTGCAGCTTTCTTTGGAGACTGCAGTTTTCCTCAAAAACAGCATGGCTACTCCACCAGTGAAATGATCTGCTCTTCTCTCAGTGATATGACAGTTACTTATAATGACTGATGTCTAGGTCAGGCAAAGAGGAGAACTCTTTTCCAAGCAGCAACATTTTTCCTCTGCAGCCAAATCATGCACTGTATTGAGCATTACAAAAAGAAAGGGTTTATCTCAAAGCTCTCCATCTGATATTTTATAAACCATGCTTGAGCCCTCTTAAATGGGGCAGAAAAGCTTGGCAAAGATACTTATGAAAGGCAGCTGGGCCCAAAGAGTCTTTTACCTACTTTTCTGGGAAAAAAGTCTTCTCTTGGACAGCTGTGGATGGAGAAATTGATGATCTTGCAATTAAGACTCTGGTTGAAGAACTGCATGACCTAGATTCAATAGGTCAGATCTTCTGTCTGGCCCTGGGCCGACTACTGTGATTTGTTATGCCCCTGTTTTCCTGTTGAAAAATGGGAATGGCAAGATTAATTTGTCTGACAGGGGTACAGGGGGATAGGTGATGCAGAGTGCTGGGTTATAAAGTATAAAAACTGAAGAATTCTCAGAAAAGCAAAGCTGCAGCCTCTGCTCCAGAAGGCTTTTGAGAGTACAAAATCCAGCAGACACCGTGAAGCAGCTCCACAACAAGGGAGGCTGGAAGGCCCAGGCACGGATGTGTGCAGAGTCCTGACAGTGAGCCCACTTGTTCCATGCTAGCACACCTGGGGAACAATACCAAGCTGAGGGGTGGGCACAGCTCTGGTGCTGGGTCTGTGCCTCCACTGCTGGCCCTGTGATCAGTAAGTCTAGGACAGGCTCAGAGCCCAAGGGAGTCTTCATGACTTGTGTTTGGGGGACAGTTTGGCAAGCAGATGGCTGCCAAGATCCAGAGCTGTGCTCCCTTCCTGCCTGCATTTCAAAATGTTTTGGTTTTGCGCTCAGTCCAAAACGTAATCTCCAAATCCTCCAAGGAGGAGCATTAGCATTCCTGCATCACTCTTCTAGATTCTGATCAGCTCTCAGATATATAATTTCCACTTTATAACACTCATTCTTTTTTATTTTTTCATTCACAACCAATTTTATCTGAAGTTTAACATCAGAAAGTTGCCAGTTTTGTTCTAATTACAGGTGACTCTGAGCCAAAACCTCAGATATTATCATGTGTAAGCGGGTGGGAAGGACAGCAGGGAGAGCAGCACACAGGTTCCTGGCCTCAGCATGTCAGCCTGGGCAGGCATGGGGCCAGGAGGCAGGGGCTGGGCTCTGACCCTTGCTCTCTATGGCCCTGAGCACAATGCTGCAGAGCCAAGCTCTCCACTTACTTTTGGGCTACGGTATGACCACTGTATTTTTATGCCTGTTTCTTGTACCGCAGAAACAAAGTTCTCTGAATGCAAGCCCTTAGATAACCCAGGATCAGGTGCAGAGAGAAATTAAAAGCAGGGTGGTATGGGGGAGACTGCTGAGGAAGAGAAACAGGAAGAGTAAACAGAGAGCTGCAGGTCACGTGGAATCACAGGTCACACAAACTTTCCGTATCGATCAGCAAAAATTCCCTATGGGTATTCTTTGTCCCCTCCCAGCTGTCTCATTTCCTGGTGGATTTTAGTTGACATTTTAAAATCTTCCTTTATTTGCTATGTTTCTGTGCTTGAAGATCCTTTCCTGTCTGCGGCTGGGGATGCTGACAAAGCTCTCTGAGCCATCAGTTCCCTAGTCTTTCCCTGCAAGGTGACAAAAGTTTGTTGAAAGCATCAGGGTGGTTGATGCTGTTTTACTTTCAGCCTTCATCATGGAAAAAAAAGAGTATGGAGAAGTGCATGGAGCGTGTCTGCAGTGGTGACTAATGACTATTAGGCCCTTATTGCTGTCAGGTGAACTAGTAGCTGAGCCTCAGACATGTGGTCATTGTCAAGAGGAATTTTTGACTCCCCTCTTAGGAGCACCTCCTCCTCCACTCCCCAGCCATTAATTACTTCCACCATCCTTCCAAACTGCCAAGGAGTGAGGAGCAGCAGAGCTGGAGATGAAAGGAAGCAGCGGCTGCCCCGGTTTCCAGGTCTTTCAAATAACCAGTCTGTAATAACTTCCACAGCCAAGGGAAATGGGCGAGCTGTGGGAGGAAGGTCAGCGCTGAGGGGAGGAAGGCTCTCGCGTAGCAGTGATGTAGTGGCTCCTAATGGAAGAAACCTGTGGAATTAATCAAGAGCTGTGCCTCATTTGTTAATGACAGAATGCCTAAAACGTGCGCCAGCCTTTCTTGTTGGTGGGTAGCTGAGACCCTGGAAGCTCAGGCTGTCAGCATGGGGACTGGGGTCTCAGCGCAGTGGCCAAGCTCTGTGGCAGTGGATGCTGAGAGTGACAGGGTGCTGGGATGTGCCTGTCCGTGTGCCTCATCTTCCCAAGCTGACTGCAAGGGAGCTCTGAGTGAGGCTGGTGCTGACCTCCCATGCTTGGCTTCCAGGCTGTCATGCGTGAAGTTGGTCACGCTCAGTTTCCCCCAGATTAGCACAGGGTATTGAGATGACATTGTTCTGGCTTGCTTGCTGTGGAAAGCAGCAGCTCTGTGGAACCAGTTAAGGCAGTTTGGGCCCAGCTTCCATCTCCTCATCCCCCCCCCACACACTGCAAAGTTTGGCCTTGATTTCATGGGCCAGAGATGAGCAAGAATCAAAGTAGAATAATTACTGCTAGTGCATGGGGCAAGTCCCCAGCCCCTCATCCTCAAGCTGCCTCCACAGGCTGAGCGCGCAGACTCAGCAAGCGAGGGTGTGCTAGGAGAGTGGTTCTCCTCACATCCTGGGGAGGATTTCAAGCAGGCAGAACCCAGTACATCTTCTTGATTTATGGGAGAAATGGCTAATGTGGTTTGGGGAGTATTTTACATTTGCACCCCCCAACACTGTTTCTGCTTTGCACGTGGATATGCACATGCTGGGGGTAGCAAAGTCACCCAGAGCTCCTGAAAGTTCCTTTATGTTGGTGTCCCTGTAGCAAACCAGCCCAGGGGATGTATCTGGGGTACATGCACCCTCACACCCTGTCCCATTGCTCCCAGCTGTGCTCCCACCTCTGGCAGTGAATAACTGCCCTAAGTGTTGCTGAGGTTCCTGGGGGACTGCTCTGCTCCTGATGAAGGCGGGTAGAGAAACAGAGAGGGGTCTCTGCATCCTGACCCGCCGGTCCTGCTGCACTGTGCGCTCTGCTCCTTGGACAGAGATGAAGCTTTGGCCCTCTGTGTGTCTGATGTAGTTAATGTATTAGGCCTATGTGACTCCACAGAGAATCGCAGATATGAATGGTTAGCACGTAATGAGTCTTCTCAGATATTATAGTCTTCCTATACATATAAAAATAACGTACAGTCTTGTTATAGGAAACATATGTGTCCTTTCTCCAGAGGCTGGGCAGATTTCTGTTTGAAGAAATGACAGTCTGACCAAAATGCCAAGCCCCACATAGTATCACATTACACCCAGGAGAAGGGCTGAGTTTTCTGAACCTAGGTTCTATTTAAGCCCCAATTTCCTTCAAAGGAGTGCAGCTGCACACTGCCTGATGGGGAAGTGTCTTCAAAATATCTTTGAGGTCACTGTCTGATCTTGTATTAGTCATTTACTGCCCCATCCATACCTCAACTTCTTTGCTGGTAAAATCACAATGATACCTACTGACCTTTCAGAAGATTTTCAAGATCAGTTGCAGAAAATGTTACAGGGCAAAACCACAATGCAAAGAAATGTAAAAGAGTAGATTTTCTGTGCTTGTCATTAGTCCTGATTCCTCTCTAGGTAACTTTATTCATTGGTGTACTGGATTATGAGCTTGAGAAGTCACATGGTTGGAAATGATTCCTTTGAAACACCAGTGCACGTGGGGAATCTTTCAGAAGCTGTAATCAGAAGCACCTTAAACTGCACTTATTTGTGAGGTACAGGTGTCACAGTGTAAGGACATCACACTTGAAAAGCTGAAAGTGAGATGCAGTGCCTTGGATTCTTATTTCCCCGGCACAAGAAATATTGACAAACATCCTGTCTGAGGAGGATGGGAGGCACTGAGCTCTGAGCTCCATGAAAACTCAGCCTTTAAAAGCCAGCCAAATGCCTCACAGCATTCCTGTCACTGCAGTAATGCTGGGCAGGACTGTCCAGTCCTCAGCACTGGGGGCCGTGTGTCAGTAATGGAGCATCTTCAAATCACACACTGCCCTGAAGCAGCAGCTCATGGGCTCAGCCTGACCCTTTGCAGGTGCACCAGGACCCCTCCAGCCTCTTCCCTGAGCTGCTGCAGCAGCATGAATTGGACAGCCCAGAGGAAGGGCTTCATCAGCTCAGAAAAGAGTCTTTATAAAAAGAGACAGATGTACCATGTACCTTTTAATACAATGATCTCAAGTTATGCTTATGCTTTAGGCAGGTAGTACGGAAATATGAACAACCACAGATTTGCCCTTGTGCACAGCATGTTCTGATGGATGAACCTGACACCCTAGGATTCTTTCATAATTGGCTGGTGTGTGTAAGTGCATCTCAGAGTGAGCCCTAATGCTTTTTTCTTTTTCAGCTTGGTGATAAATTAAAGTCTTTAGTCCCATTAAAGTATTAAATTTTAGCTAAGTCCTTAATTAAGCCCTCCTTGCTTTAATTAAGGCATTAAGATTTAATTAAAAGTTAACACATTGGCAAAATCTCATTTCTCTTCTGCCTTAACTTCACTGGAACAGGTTTGGCCCCAGATGTGATCTGATGCTATAAAATCAAGAGACCTTCCTGATGCTTTCCCCCACACATGTGAGCAGGCTGAAGTGCATGCCAGCACTTGCAGCAGAGCCCTGGGACCAGCTGGTGCATCCGGTGTAGCTTTTACAGCACATCAGGAGGGGTGACGTGCACTCAGTCTCTCCTCCCAGCTCCTCTCCCCTGGTCTGGGGGGCAGAGCCCACCTGAGCCCCTAGTCTAGGCAGCATTCCCCAAAGCACTGCAGGGAAAATCTACACATGCAGCTTTGGCCCTTCAGCTGGCCCTGGGCAGCTTTCTGCAGCTCCCAAGGAGGTGTGTGTGGCAGTCACTCTTGGAGGAAAATCCCACTCTCAGTGTAAAAGTCAAATAAAATCAGAAGAGTTTTTAGCAGGGAAAAGAATAAATTCTAGAAAGTGGCAAGTAGGTGTGAAAATATGCCTTGTAATAAGTTAATTACCTGAGAACTACAGTGAGTTACAGGAAGAGAGATTATCAGCCAGAATATGGCTGGCTCAGTTCCAGGCTGTCCAGCAAGAAGCCCAGTGGGAGAATATGCTGAAGAATTTGTCTGAACAATTGTGCTTTTCTGGACTTGCTGGTACCCCGCTGAAATCAAATATAGATTCTTGACACTTCAGTGCCCACTGCTTCGATTGTTTCTAGGAAAGGTGAAGCACTTCGGCACGCAAGGCAAAAACATTGTAAACCGTGTAGTCTTTTAGCTATGTTTCACTTAAAACTTCTATCAATACCTGCATACTCTGACTTGTCAAAACCAGCTCATCCCAGCTGTCATTGCAAGAGCCCCTTTCCTTGAAGCGGAATAGAATTGGCAAGGAGAAAACTGCATTTTTAATAGGTTGCATTTCTCTAGCACTTCTCTTCCAAGGAGACCTCCAAGATCTCTGTTATGATAATGACACCCTTGCAGGTCATATATTACTACTTTGTTTTCAAGTCAAGGAAACCAAAGCCCCCAAGTAGAGCAAGCTTCCAACAGTGCCTCAGCATCAGAAGTGCAGGCTGCCAGCCTTTCATTTTCACAGGAAAACTCTGCTCTGCCGCAGACATGCACACATGGCCAGTAGGCAGCAAGTAGGCTCTGTCTCCGGCCACATAGTGGGTGATCACCTCAGCCCTTTTGGGAAAAGAATTGTAGGTCCCAGGGGTTTTGGCCAGATGCATATGATGAAGTACAAATCTGTGTGGCCTGTTCTCCTCAAGAGAACTTCTCAGCTGTGATGCAGTATCCTGCATCATCTCTTTTTGTCAGCGTTAAGAAGGAAAACTACTTTTACACCCTATCTGTGCAGAACAGAAGGCTGTTCCAGGGTTGTCTGTGTTCTGCTCTTCGGCATTGGCCCGGGGCTATTGGGGCAGTGGGGCTGGACAGGGAGGGCGACTCTGGCACGCTGTGTAGTCACAGGGCTCGCCGCGAGGTGTCTCCGTGCGCTGCGCTGCGGCCGCCGCAGGCGCCGGGGCACCGACGGAGGGGACAGCGCCGGAGAGGGACCGGGCTGGAGCGGGGACAGGACTGGAGCGGGACAGCGCTGGAGAGGGACCGGGCTGGAGCGCGGCTGTGCCGTCGACTGCTGTGCTGTATCTGCGGCTCCGCTGCTTGAACGCGCACAGGTACCTCGTGTGGAACAGGCAGAAATGTTTCCTGCAGAGGAAGGTTGATAGAACAGGAGTTAAGCAAAGCCCTCATCACGTTAATACCGGGCCTCTCATTAATGGGAAGGAGTTTATTTCTTTCCTAAATAACTAGAATTCATACCAAAATATATTTAAATGCTGGCACTACCCCTGGGAGCCCAGTGATGGACAGCAAATGAGAAAACTAGTAGCTAACAGTATTTGGAGGCAGAAATTAAACTATGCAGCCTGCTAGATGGTGACCTGTGATAACCAGCCCAATAACTTGTGTTGAACTTGTACAAAGCTCTGTGCATCTGTGTTGGAAAACAGGCCTGAAAAAAAATCTTGTTCCTTGCAGGCTCCTTTGGCTCACAAAAAATGTATTGGCTAGAACCCCAACGAGAGGGTATTTCACAGCTCTCTGGGGAGAGGAGAGGGGCTCTGTGAGTGAGCAGGTGAGCAGCACCGTTCTGGGCAGTCAGGGAGAGACCAGGGAAGATGATGAAATGCAAAGTGCTGCTGTGCTGGACTGCACATGCAGGCATCAAGGTAGGAGGCAACACAGAGATTGGTGAATTCAGCCCAGATACTCTTTGGTGGCTGTTCCCGGAGAAAAGCTTAATATTTAGACACTCTCACCTGAGCTTGAGGTAGAAAGATGCTTAGAAACTGTGATATCCTCACGTAGCAGCAGCGCTCTCATGCATCAACTTTGTCAGTGCTGATGACTGCTGAGAGCTGGTCTCTGCCACAAACCTGGGAGCACCTCTCAGCAGGTCCCTGAGTTTAATGTGTCACATCTGAAAGGCTCTTCTCTGTGCTTTGTCATAGCTCAGGCAGAGTTTTGCCCAGGATCCCTAGCAACCCTCCAGCAGTGTCCCAGCTTGGAGCAAGGGACCACACACTCTGCAAGCACCTGCTTGTCATCCTGAGGTGTCTGGGCACTCAAAACAACCGAGAAGAAACCTGCACTTCTCTGCTCCCTCTTTGCACAGGATACATGTGATGATAGGAAGTGGGAAACTTGCCAGGGTATGAAAACCTCTCATCCTTAAGGAAATAAGTCCCTGCAGGGAGCCATTCCTGAAGAGTGGGCAAGACAGCTTGGGAATCAAGTCCAGGAATGTGGGATGCCTGCTTGCCAAGCAAGCGCCTCGGCTGCCTGCTCCAAAGGGAGGAATTACTGGAATGTTTGGAGGATCCAAGCTATGTCATTGTGAGATAGGAACCAACAGGATTAGGAATAAACCCTAAATGCAGAAGAGTTCCAAACTACGCCTGTTCCGTCAGTGATCATGGGAACTTGGCAGGCTCTGGAGGAGAAGAGCCAAGATTTACAAGAGATCTGGGGCAGTTCAGTACATCGGGCACTCAGCAGCAAGGCTATTTTAAAGACCTGAGTTGTGTGATGCATGGCACTCATTAAATCACACATTTTTATAGTGTCTGATGTCAGTCCTTCTGCCCTGGCTCACTGGAGCAGCTCTCCCAGGTAGAAGGTCTGTCATGCCTGGGCCAAGGCGCTGGATGATGGACAGCACAGAGGCCAAAGAGCCTGGTTTTGATGGCTTAGTTACATTGGAAAGTCTTTTGCCAGCATGTCTATGTAACTTGAATTCCTTTCCACATCCAAAACCAGTTCCTTGGAAGTAGTGCAATGTCTCATGGTAGGCAACACCTGGGATACCACATCACAGCAGCTTTTGGGAAACATTTCCAGCTCCATAGCCAAAAGAAAGACACCGTGTCTATGTTAATATCCCTCCTGCCTGACACAGGTTCAGCGCTGGCTGTTCAGTGGTTCCTGGCCTTGAGACTGGCACCACAGAATTCAGAAAATAATTAGAGATATGCATGACTCCCCAAAAGACTCGGAATCCTAGTATTAACTTTAAAAAAAAGGTTCCCAAGTCCTCCTGCTCCAAATCCTATATGCAGCTTTCTGTGAACAGGGAAGAGAGATTCTATTCCCCAGCTGTCTGCTGAGAGTGTGTGGGTAGGTTATTGGGCTGTAACAAGTGAATTTCCACAGGTCATTTCTTGATTCCAGAACTTCAAGTCCTGCAAGGTGCCCTGTAGCTGGACACTGAACCTAAGACCCACTCAGCTTTGCAGTCTTGTCCTGCCAGCCCCTATAACCACCAGGAAGACAGGATGTAAAAGCACATTGGCAACATCATGACACTTCTGGGGAGATCTGACTCCTAAAGATTCCCATGAGCTCTGCAGATCTCTTTGGCCGGCTGGGAGAGGCACGTGCTGGGAGAAACATGCATGGCTGCAAATATCTATGGCAGAAAGCAATCATAGGAAATAAAGTTCCAGGGGCCAGCTTTGCACTATAAATTCTTTTCCACCAAGTCCATAATTGCCTTGGTTCCATAACACACCTAACTTCTCCACTACTTGACATCATCCCAGAGCACTTTACAAAGAGACAGCAAAATTCCCAGACCTAAAGCAAACAGAGAAATAAAGTGACTCATTCATGTTTCGTCAGTGATTCTCTGGCGGGTGATGTGGGATGTGAATTCACATTCACAAATACACAATTTTAAAACTTATACTAATTCTGTGTATTACCATAATTCTACATAGTGATTCAATGTACTGATGACTGTAAAGATATACCCAAAATTATTTATTTTCTTGAGGTTTTCAAAGAAGACTGTCTAACAAAGCTAAAGTCTAGGCAGAAGGATGTGACCTCTACTTAGGAAAGGTTCACTCAAAGACTAAAATTCTTTAAGTCATGGCCATCTTGAAGCTTGTAGAGGAGGGATAAGAGAATGGAGTTTGAAAGAAAAAAAGTTCCTGTTTGTTAGTTTTATTAGGAAGGCATTTTAATGATAATTTTCCCCTCTGTTCTTTCACAGAGTGATAAGAATCTCTTTTCTTCTTGTTTCTTGGAGGGCACTGGAAGGCATCATGGGTCAGCTAGACTGCCCTTTATCCTCTCCCATCCATCACGGTTCTGGCTGGTGATGGGTTCAAGGTGTTGCAGGTTTGAGATCCTAAGCAGTTCCTAATGCCTCCTCCACACTCTGAAGCCTGCCTTGTTTTTTCAGTAATCCAACCTTTCCCCTTCACCCACGAGAGAGTTTAAGGCATCTGCTACCACAGATTTCTGAAGAGAATGGGGAAACTGATAAAGAGTTTTCGTTGTGCTTTGATTTCTAAAGAAAAATTTCATCCTAGTAATAGTGACACACTGATACATTTTTCTTAAAGGGTAAAAAAGAATCATGAAATATTTCAAGAAAATAACCTATAGCTGGCTTCAGAGCTGTTATACTGTTATAAAGGACAAAAGGGCACAATCATTAATGTGCCCAAAGATTTTATTTTTCAGGATCATAAATGAGACACAAAAATTAAATTCTACCTTGTGCAGCCCAACCACATTAATGACTTGTGAATTGTGATATGTGTCTTGATATAAACCAGATCTGCCTACATATTTAGCTCAAGGTATTTGCTCAGTCTAAAGGGACTGAGAAGCATCTGAGAATGACATTGTCAGCATGTTAGCACCGAGTTTGTGAAGCAAACCCCAAGGCTTTCAAATTTGCATCAAGACAATTTTTTACTTCGCAACCAGGCATTGCTGTAACAGCACATACAATCTGACTTAGTACAAGGTGAGGGAGAGCTACCACAGGGGCACCTGGGAACCTTAACGAGAGAATATCATCCCTAATTTGTTCAATGTTAAGCATCACACCCTTGCCATTATTTAACTTTACCTGATCTTTAGTGGGATAATTGGTGTTTAACATCTGTATTATACATCCTTCTTGAGGATGGTGTTGACAGTGCAGCCTCACACAGCCTGAATGGCAAATACTCTGTGGGGTGCCCTGCCCAAGATAGAAATCTCTGATCTTTCCTCCAGCCAGACTTGCCTGTTTCCTCTCTGACTGAGGTGTAACTTCTGAGTGAGTTGTGAAACTATAGAGTTGTTGTCGTAAATGTGATCAGACAGAAACATGTAGATGTTAAGCAGGGAGGGCTTGCCAAATTCATCCTTATGCCACTGCCTTGAACTTAATGACAGTGAGATTAGAAACCCAAGTACTCCAGACTGCAGGTGATTGTTTCAGGACCAAGCATGCTACATCTGGATCAATGCGGTCCCAGGTCACAGTGGATTTTTGTGTGTGGTTGAAGATTTTAAATAAAAACCTTCACAGGGACAGTCAAAACACAAGGATGTCAAAGCTCCTCCCTGTTCCTTGAAACAATCCCTAGACACCAGGCTGACGACAGTCAGATCTGACAGGGGCTGAGCCATGTGCTTGGAAAGGCTTCATAAATCTTGCTCGCACCTTTGGAGCACTCCTGGTCTCAGGCTGCAAAGGGAGCTTTCTGCAGGATCCCTTTGTACAGAGTGTGCAGACAATGACATTTTTGTCTTGGTTTTCATTTCATATTATTGCACCAGTTGTCCTGGATAAGATCATAAACTTGTCCTCACTGGTAATGTGCTTTCACAATGTCTGGAGGAGGCGGGAGGAGGTTAAAATTAATGCACCTCCTAGCGTGAAATTATTCATGGCTCAACACTTGTAATTACCAGGGCCAGTTTTAGGAAGCCCATAGTTATGAGGAATTTGATATTTTAAGACTTAAAACAAATGTTTTACAAGCTTTATCCTTTGCCCACTGCAGAACACATTATAGTCTGGTAAAATCGCAGTGTATGTGTACCATCCCCAGCCATTCCCATCAGCTGATCACACCTGTCAGTCATTCATCACCAACCATTGCCCATTAGATAATAAAATTCAATTGGGGTGGGGGGAGGTCAGCCCAGCCATTGTGCTAATTCCCCACCAGAGCAGGGCTCCTGCAGGCAGGCCCAAGGCATCCTGTGCAAAGTTCAAAGCTTTTGGAAAAAGTAATCAGATCAGACCAATTAGGGCCTGTCTGCCTACACTGACAACTGTGTCAGGAGCTGCGTCCACCCCATCCCCTCCTGGGCAAGCCCTGACCGCATTGCTGCCCTGGCTTCAGGCTCCTCTCGCCATCTCAGGCTTGTTCTGACATAACTCCATAGCAATTCCTCCTCATTCCCATTAAAGCAGGAGCAGAATTTGGCCCTCAGTGCCATTTTATAGCAAAGAGACTGGCTGTAGGCTGAATGGGGAGTAGGGTTTAATTCAATATTTAATCCGTGTTCTTAAATCGTGTATCATATTACTACCTTTTAATTCCTTTTGTTACTCCATGATTTGTTATGTGTTCTGTGGGACTCCCACACAACTCCTAAGTGCTTCTGCAGCTGAGTCAAAGCGATTCAGTTTTCACTAGAGACCAAAATACCACAGACTCACAGGGATTGTGTGGGTGTGTTTTCACACCAAGACCCTCAGCTCCTTTGCCCCACAGAGAAGGCAGCTGGCCTGGCAGGCCCCTGAGCACCCACTGCTGCTGGCTTCTTCTTCCACCAAGTAGTGCCACTCTGCTTCCCTCTCCTACCATTTTGTTCAGCAAAAAGACACCTGTAGTTCAGTTTGTATTAAGAAACTTTGATGTTGCATCACTAGCAGGTAAATAAATACTTTTGACAGTTAAAAGATTTGCATTGTACTTCAGATGTCTTCTTCGGATGTCACTTCACAGTCTACTTACACTTTCAAACCAGGAAATGTACAATTGTCTCAGACCTGTCTGTAAATTTAGTAAGCTGATTTTGATCTGTGTGTTCCAGATTGTCTGGATTTCTGTCTGTGTATGGAAAAGGCCCCCAAATTGCTTGGTGTTTCAGACTTACTTTGCTGCAGTGTTGTGATTTGGACTGTGAAAATGGAAACAGGTCTGAGTTGTTGTTCCTATTTGTGTGTCTTGGGATCTTTGAGAGGATCCAGCAAGTTAGAATAGAGGATTGCTCAGACTGCAAGGTTATCACCGAAAAGAAAATCCAGTTGTATTTTGTATTTTCCACTTACACATGCAAAGTAAGTTGTTACTAAATGACAGATGGGCAGTTGATGGTTAGTGATTGCAGTAGTGTTGGCCCTCCAAAACATTCTGTGACAACTTCCTCTCATCTGGTCATACCCATTCATAATATACCATATTTATAGGTATAAAATGCATTACTTTAAGCCATTACACTCTCTTTAGCAGTTATTAATAAATGAGCCTTTCATATGTAACCAAAACAGAGAAAATGATCCAGTATTATACCATCACAAACCAAGCCAGCATTTATGGAGAAACCATGTCCACTGACAAAGTCAAGCTTCTGAGGGCTGCATGCTTTTCCTGGAATGAAAAAGGAAGCAGGCTGGATTGTAAAGTGCATGGTTGGGCACTGCAGCCAGTGCAATAGAATAGCCCAGCTCTGCTCTTGGGCAGGGCCTGGCCCTTTCCTGATTTATAAATGTGAAACTCAGTTGACCTAGAAAAAAAATCTTGTTGTGTGTTTTTCAGTTAATGTAAAGTTTGCCACGAGTATAGGACTCATACATGCTCTTAAATGTATCTGGGTATCACAGAAAAAAAACTATTGCAGAAGATACTAATGAAGATTCAGAAAACCCAACAATGTGCCAAGCTGTTGATCCTCTAAGGAGCACAATAATGCAGACTCTCGCTAGGCTCCAGGGCCAGAGGCCCATTGCCAGAGCAGTGTACACAAGGCTTTATAACACCACAGAAAGGAAGGAATTAGAAATTGTTTAAGACAACATGCCCTACTCCACTGAGGTGCTCTTAGGACAGCCAAGCAGCATCATTCAGAGATTTATGTTATTCTAGGAAAGACAGCTCCTGGAAACAATGCATATGAGAACCACACGGGCAGACAAACATCATCCCATCCAGACAGTCTGAATTAATGCCTGGCCAAGTGTTTGGATTTTAAAATGCCTGTCCCAGTTTCAGGCTACCAGATGCCAACTCCCATCTTTCCAGGAGCAGGACTTGACCCTTTGTAGGAGGACCTGTCAAGATCTCTGCTTTAATCACTGCAAATGGCCAAAAGAAAAATCAATCTATCATACTGAGAAAAAACTTTGGAGATCACCCCTCAAGGAGGATTGCAAGTAATCCCTGTGCAAAGGCCCTGTAAAGTGATCTCTTTCAAAATCATATGTATGAAATTAGTTATAATCTGCATGGTAACGACCCAAATTTTCGGCTTGATTGTGCAGGACACAATAAGGAGCATACAGATGGTTCTGAGGAGAGGGGTTCTACATACCATTTCATTTGGCCATGTTGAGATCTTCACTGCATCTCAACGGCTGTCCCATGAAAATGTGCACAATAAATCAGGGTGACTGTGTTTTTCTGGTACAGCCTGACCCTGTGCCCTTTGAAACTTGTGACTAATCTCTCACTAATTTTAGAGGTATAGGATCAGCACTTCATAATTTAGGGCCTAATTTTTGTCTGCATGGAGATGTTTTTACATTCTCAAAGTTGTGAACCTAAATGTCAAAAAAATCAGCCTACAGCGGGGACTGTTCAAGGAGCTTGTCTTTACAAGCCAGTCACCAGAGAGCTCTTTGACGATCACTGATTCTTTCAATTTTATTAAATTTAATAAAAGCAAACCTTCACATAACAGGATACTGCAGGGAGACAAAGTCATGGGGGATCCCATGGAAATGCACAGTTAAATCATGAAATTGCTCTTTCACAAGTACACAAAAGGACTCTATAATCCATGATAAATAAATGCTTATCAGACAAAGAGTGGAGTTTTGGATGAAGTGCAAATCATCCCATTTACTGTTGTCACTGTCAAAAACCTATCCCCTAGAGCAGCATCTCAGTTGAAAGAGAGGCAACAGAAGACAAAGGACAGTAAAAGAAGTACAACTGAAGCAATCTGAAACTGGGATAAAGTGGATCTAAAAGAGGCAAAATGGAGCAGCCAAACATAGGACTTCAGAGGGAAGTTCGCTTACTTGAGGAGGAAAAAAAGACAACCTGTTAAGAAAAGGGCAAGTGAAAAGAACCTGTCTGGGGAAAATAAAATGCTATCAATTTTGTATATAGTATTATCAGAAAATTATAATAACAGTGAGGGAGACTTCATAAAAGAGCTGATAAGATAAGTGGTCTATCTCCTCTGCTATCTGACTAGAGCACCAGTGCTATGTTTTTGCTAATAACCTTATCTCTTGTGGCCTAACGTCTCTGATAAGAGGCAAAGCAAAGGCTGTGTTTTCTCCTGTTATGTTTGTAGTAGAAAAGCAGCTTGCTACGCTTGTTCCCTTTTCTTCCATAGTTCTCAAAAGTGGGCATCTCCCCAGGTGGAATGGGGAGAGGCAAATGGCCAGCTCAGGATGGTTAGGTCATGGGAATAGGTCTAGGGACCTGGGGGCCTGTGCTGGTTCTGTCCCAGACTTGCTGGGAGACTTCAGCCAAGTCTGACCATCTCCTTGCTCCTGTATTTCCCTTTAGTCCATAGCAGAGACAATTTCTTCAGTACCTGACAGCAGGACTGGGGTCTTGAAATAGTACATGAGAGAAACAGTCGGGTATCAGAAGAGAACTTGTCCTACCAATTTGAGAGCCCTGGGATAGTCAGGCAACACTACTACAGTCCTGTCTACCATGCCCAGTTCAGCAACTGGAAAGAGGGCCCAGGAGTCCTGCTCTCGAGTTCCTCACTCTTGCATCACTGAAAATATTTTGTGTACATCTCTGTTAATTAAAACTTTGCTAGTAGACACTTGAAGTAATGAAAACCAATACACACCTGCCAGGTCTAAAGACATTTTCTTCAGCGAAACTATTAGATCAACATACACTAAAACCTGGCCTGTAAATGTTTTGGCCCCAGGGCTTTTCTCATAGAACATTAAAAAAAATGTCAACCCAAGTTAATCCTCCTTCTAGCAGTTGGTAGATATGGTTTATCTGATCAAAACAACAGGACAAAGGGATTTTACTGACTTTATTTTCATTATCATTAAAGTAAATGTTTTTGCATCACTGAAAAAAGAGTTATTGCAGAGTTATCATGTGCTGTGGCATAGAAATTGTCCCATGCAAATCTTGATTCAATATTATTATACACTACTGTAAACAGCATGGTGTTGATTTAGAGAGAGATCAGGGGGAAGGTATATTTCAGTTAGTCTGTTCATTTGTTTTCAGTTCCTGCTGGGGCAGTTGAATTCCAGCTGCTGACTCTGCTGGTTACACTCCCCTGTCCCTAAGCCTGCAGATTCTAAGGTCAAGCAGCACTGCTAAGGATATTCCACGTTCCATGGCTGTTCTCTCCTGTTCCTTGATTTGTAATCTCACCTGCTCTCACAGGAAAATACAGTTATTGAGACAGTGAAACTTATGTACCTTTTGTGTAGTGGACTGATCATTGAGTTGGTCCTGAGCATAAGTTTAAACAGGTACACTCAGCCCTGGGCAGGAAAGAAAATATTGCAGGCATATGAAGTAAACCACACAAATAAACCTGTCCTCAAGAGCTGTGTTAGGCAAGGAAAGTCCTGCACAGCACAGAGCTTGCTATGAAATTACCACTCCACACTTGCCCTCATTAGGATAAAAGTATGTTACTGATGAATGAGAGGCAAAATCCCACTCATTCCCAAAATAAGAAGGAAAGGCTATGGGCAGCTCTCCCAGGAGGACCCTTTTCAAACCAGTCTTGAATTTCATTCCACCTTGAGGTAGTTGCCCACTGCCTTGGCTTTGCTGGTGGCACAACTACACCAGGGATTAAGGTGTTAATCCTCACTTCCCTTTAGCACTGGCCAGTGCTGAAAATACCTTCCAAGACCTGGCACATGCCTGTGCCATACATCCTAGGGCAAGACCCTATCTGCTTTCCCAGCAAACACAGCACAGCTAGGTAAAGCACAAAAAATGTTTTTGCATAAATCTCTGCAAAGCACAGGCACAGAGGGGAGAAATGGCCCCAGACCTCCTTTTCATAGCATTGCTTCTTGGCCCCATAAAAAGGGATCATTAACTAAAATCCCCTGGCCTCCCAGGCTTATCTCTCTCTATAGGGCTGTATTTAGGAATAGAAATGGGATCTGGCAATTTTTAAAGATGCAGATTCCTTAATCATTCATGGTGGGAGAATGTCACTGAATGGGGATCCACACATAAGCCCCCAAGATGGGAAAATACAGGGAGCTTTTGGTTGCTAAGGAATAAATGAGGTTGAACAGAGGACATATCCTTTCCTCATGCAGTGCCTGTGTGGTGGGAATGAGAAGCCCTGAGTTTGGTATGCAGTGGTTTGGTGTCTCTGGAAACATCTGGATGGCAAGACAGGACTGTGACTTTGAATATTGTTCTGCATGTTTCTGGTTGCAAAGCCCTATTTCCTCCCATCCTCTCACCATGAAAATACCTCTCCCTATGTCACAATGGGAGAATCCACCTTCCAGTGGGTTAAGAGATTTATTTCACAGCAGCTGTGGCAGGGGTGTAGGTAGAACATACATGTGCCATTACAGGCCCAAAGAACAGCTGCTCTGTACACACCTGCCGTGGGGATATGAGAGGGCAGTGATTTATCTGCCAGCATCAGTGGAAAAAAGCATGTACCAACCAGACACAGTTGGCCTTTTCTTATTTTCCAGCTCTTCTGTGAAAGCTGTTCCCTTCTCCCAGGGTGCCCCTTACTTTTAGCCCATTGCAGTTGGGTTGTGCAGGATGTGAAGCCACAGTCAGTTCTTCATGAAAGTTCCCTGCTGTGGAAGGCAGCCTCCATCCCATGCCAATTCGGATACCAAGCACAAGCAATGCTACAGCAGGAACTTGGCCTGTTTTGAACCCAAATGAGCAGATCAGCTTTAAAATACTTAGGCACAGAGAAGCAAGCGAAAAATGATGGTGTGGAAACAGGAGAAGCAATACTCCAACACTGCCATTGCTTAGGGACTTCTCTTCAGTTTTTTCTTGTAGGTTTGTCTTTCTTTTTGTCCTCTGTGTAATCTCCAGCTGTATGAGTGCACTGAGCTGGCAGAGTGTGTGAGTTAGTTGGGTGCCCATTGGCTCAGCAGCCACAGCTGCACACGGGGGAGCAGTGACACATCCTGGGATGGCTGGGCTGAGTGTAAGGGGTGGCACCAGCTGCCGCTCTCCAACTGTGGGAAAGATGTGGGGCGGCTGGGGCTGCTTAGGCTTGTGGCAGTGGACTCCCAGCTATGTGTTGTGAGTCTTCTTGAGAGCTTTCATATCCCCCTATGCACAGTTAAATGGGGTTTAGACATCCTTTGATATAGCATTAGTTGATATCAAGCTGCTGGGGGAATTTGAGCTTTGCCAAGCTGAGGAAGAGGCAGGGCGAAGTGAATGTGAAATCCAAATGCAGGATGAAATGAAAGGCAGTTTCTGGGAAAAGCTTGATGTTATGGCAAATAATGTCTCTCACAAACTGGGATTTACTCTTCAACAGAGAAATGTGTTTTGCATTGTTGCATATATCTCTCTGAATACAGAACATTTTGTACGCAGACTGATGATGAAGAAATCACCAAAAGTCAGCACAACCTAGTACACACAGGGACCTTAAAAAGTTGAAGGAGTCAGATGGGAAAATGGAAAATAAGTTTTATTACAGATCAAATTAAATGAGCTAGAACTAAGCTTTCCAGGGAGAGCAGGATCTGGCCTCCTGTCTTACCAGGCATGGATGCACACAAGAACAGGAGGAAAAAACAAAGTGGCACATGCCTGCAGATGGATAGCAACATTAGATATAAAATACATGATCAGTGCTCAAAATATATGAAACAAAAAAATCAAATCACAATAGTATTTTAGAGATTTTAGAAGGATTATATCAGGTTATATCATTTAAAGTGCTACAAAAAGTAATTAGAGAGGAGCAAAAAGGCTCATTCAAAACGTGATTCTGTTTCTACATGCTTTAAATGTCTGTTCTTATTGGCAAAACCGGAATAAAAGCATTTTCAAATGTTTATGAGAACAGTATTTATATCAATACCAAAGGGATTTTTCCATGTGCCAACCATTTACAGAAGCTTGAAAATAACTGGAACTGAAGATATCCTAATATTCCAGATAAATTTTCATATCAATGGTCCCTTTGCCTTAGTGAGGGTACATTTATACGAATATGTAGGATTGTTTTGTAACCTAAGAATACAATGTATGTGGAAAAGTTAGTTGGAGGTTTTTATTCCTGCCTTCCCACTGCTGCAGTTCAGCTGACAAATGCTCAGGCGGCTGATGAAGAAGAACAGTACTGGCTGTTCAGAGCATGTTCCAGAGTGTGAACTGCAACAAAAGACCGAAGGCTGGATGTTGCAGTGTTAACTTCAGTGACTTTAAAGGCTTTAGGCATTATGTGTAACTGATGGTGCATGTGGATAAGGATCCATATTCTCTGATACAGTTTGTTCTGTGATTATGATTTTCAGATTGGGATCTTCCCCAGGATGCAGGAAAGGTAGCTAGGAAAATGTGATGACAAGCTCCCTGGCTTCAGTTCACTGTGCTATGAGGTGTACAGTCCCACATAGGGAACTGGGGGTGTTGCCAAGCAAAAATATGTGAAAAGCACTGAGTGGGATTGATAGGAATAAATACATCAGCTGCGTTAATTGAAACTTGCCTCTTGTGGGGTAGTGTGTGTTCAGCAGCATCAGTAACAGCAATTTAAGAACAGATACAGGGAAGCAAATTATCCACTGTAAACTCCAGTGGGAGGCAGAGTTACACTAGGTTTGAGCAGATAGGTGAAGCTGGAAGGAAGGAACCATGGTGAATGACCCAAATGGCAGTGCTCATCTAGAGTTAGAACAAGCGAGTGAATGTCATTCCCAAGAAAAGTTATAAGTAGCAGAAAAGCCAGCTAATCTTCACAAAATCTTTACTACTTAACTGTATGTAAGTTTAAAATTAGCTAGCTGCCAACTGGGAACAGGAGATGCTTTGATATGCTTAGTGAAGGGAAGTTTAGACGGGAGAGTGGCAGAAACTCTGGCATCTGTTCTTGAACACAGGTGAAGCCAATTCAGAACTCCACCCAGAGATGGCTCTTCCATGAGCACAAGCTCCAAAGAGGCTGGCTCCTGAGTTACTTCATGGGAAGCATTTTGGATGCTGAGTCAGCATTATCACTTCTGGTAGCTTTGAATTTTCCATGGATGGTTCCTGTGGGCTGTACAGGACTTGTTTATATGCTACAGCCTAGCCTAGTATGGCAGGACTGCAGGCAACATGAAAAATAAACAGGGGATTCTGGCAGCATTATGTCACTCAGGCCTGCCCAAATGCTGTAGAGTTGCTGCCAAGTTAGGTCACTTAAGCAAATAGTTTGAATGGGTTTAAGAGACAGCTAGACATTTTTATGAGGAGAAAGGAGATTTGCAGATGCAAAGACAAAGCAAGGAGGTGCGTTTGAGATAAACTTAAAGGGCCAGGCTCATTGGACCAAGTGGCCATTTCCTGCCTCACAATTCTTTGCTTCCTCACATCTATTTACAGAGGAGAGTGATGGTCCAGTGCACAGCCACTGCTTTGGGAGACGCCTGTGGCAGAGCACAGAGGGATCATGATCAAACAACCCCCACTTTTCATGCAGGAGATGGCTGAAAATGGTCAGTAGGAACTCCAGACTGCATCAAGGTTGAAATTAGATTTGACTATCTCATGAGGCATTTAAAAATTCCTCACTTTCTGCCCTAGAGCAATTAAGGACAAGATAGTGGGTAGGAGCAGGTCACCAAACTAGTGAGCCCTGGAGGAATCATTCCTCCTGGGATGTACCAGCTGGCACTAGACACAGCGTTTCCTGGCATGGTGGAGAAAGAAATTATGGCGCTACCTGCCTGGGACTACTTAGCTCCATTAGGGGGCCAGCATGGAGCATCTGGTAATGGTATTTTCTGTATTTGATGAAATTAAATATGCAATCAACCATCTTCCAGAGACCTTCTCTATGAAATTTGGTAGAAAACTAAGTCACAGAAGGAAGGACATTGTTGCTGTATACAGTTGATAAAAGAAAGGAAAAATTACCTGCAGAACTCAATTTCATGGGACAGGTTCTGGATCTCCCCTGCATTTAGCCTTGCTCATTTCACTAGAAGTCTGAAATAGAAGACTGTTATGTGTGTTAGGTCAGACAGATTGTCAAGACGCAGGTGCCAAGTCTCCCTTGCATGCTGAGCAGCATCTCTCACTGCTACAGAAGTGCAGTGCAGGTGTTTGGATGTAAAGTAGGAAGGATTTTGTATGTTATTACCATTAAAGTAGGATTATGCTGTAAAGCTGGGATGACTGCAGTCATCTTTCTCTTTTTCATAAAGAGAAAGGCACTTAAAAGATGGGAAAAGCTTCATCTAGTCACAGTGAATATAAACTTTATGTACTGTAACTAGCTATTTAACCTCTGCAACCTCATCTATCTGGAGACCAGTTCACATAGTACCCATGAAATGAAGGCCTCAGGCAAATGGTTTGTTGAGTGTCTGTGCAAACTCTCACATGTACACAAAACATCACTAGGCATGCAGAGTCACAGAAAACAGAAATGGATTTTTAGAGAAATGGACAGACCTGCCAAGCCCCCATCCTGGGGCCTCCAGTAAGCATCATTTTCTTTTGTAAGAAGAGTGACCTTTTTTATTATACTTACCTACAAGTGATCCATAATGGCTGAGTCCAGAAGAGTTTTATAGGAAGGTGAAGGCAGAAATTTAAATTTTCATCATTTTTCATTCTTCCATATGTTCTTACTTGAGCTTTCCCAGCCTTTGTAGATCTGAAGAAGCCAAGGCACTCATTAGCTGAAATCCAAAGAGGATTTTTGACCATGGAGTCTGGGTTTTGTTCCTTGCAGAAGAAAAGTGATCTGCATCTCCTGTTCATGTTTCAGAAACATGAAGGACTGAAACAATATCCCCTCCTTCACCTGACTTTGTAAGCCACTGTATGCTCATGGTGCTGATTTCACAGGGTAACACAATGAGAAAATTACTGGTATTATTGAGAAAGATGTCAAAATTTGCTGCAAACTGGGATGAAGTTCAGTGGTAATGTGCAACTGCTTCTGCTGCCAGGCTGGGTGCAGAGGCACCCTTACAGAAGGAACTGCAGTATCAGAGCCTTTTGCTGCTGGTTGAACCCACATAGTCTCCATGGGAGGCTGTAGCCTGATGTATTTGTGGGAATTGCATCCTTCAGTAGTCCCTGTTGTTTGTGCTCTCAGATTTTGTTAGAGTAGCGAGCAGAGCTGCTGGCCTGGCCAGCCTGGCTGCCCTCTGGGCTGAAGAGGGGCATTTGCTCAGAGGTCTCTTCATCTCTCCCACACACACTGCCAGGGACAAGCCAGCAGTCTGAACTTTTGGCACATGCTGGCCATATGCTCATTTCTGCTCTTTGCTTTCCTTCAGGCTGATACTTGCTAAAAGAGCTGTATTCACCCCAGATTTGCCCCTACAGATGCTGAGTGAGCTGGGATGCAGGAGGGAGATTCCTTCAGCAAGCCTCTCTCAGGGAATAACATTTAATGGGCTGCCATTGTTGGTGGCCACTTGCCCCATCAGTGATGGGGAGCTACCAGTAGCAGCTTTTGCAGCACTGAGAACATCAGCACTGTCCACAGAGGAGCATGGCAGGAACCCCAGTCAGCTGAGCATGACAAGCATTTAAACCAGATCCCTTTACAAATGGGAAGAAGCCAAAAAACTGCTGTGAAACCTTAGTCCCAGCTTCAGCTGCTAGTGACTTTAATGGCAAAAGTGCCCTGTCTTCATTACAGGAACCTTTTACTCCATTGTCTAATTTCCAAAGGGACTGGGAGCAGATTGATCCCACAGTAGCACTTCAACTAGTAGAAGAGCAATAAAAAGGGGGAAAGGAAGAAGAAAAATTCCTATGTACTAAACAGCAGCCATTCTACTGCTGGCTTTAGCAAAGGTAGGTGTTTATGGAGTTTTCATTCTCTCTTTATGGAAGCACTGCAGTAAAGCTTTTCTTGGGATGTGCAGAGCCCTCAGCAAAAGGAGGACCTGCCTGTACCTGTAGAGAGGAAAATAATTCCTACTCCTCAGTGACAAGCCAAAATTCTTCACAAGTATGTGCTAGGAATTAAAGGCCCAGCCCTATTAAGAGCAATAAATTTGTACCAGGGATGTTCTTGGCCCAATAGAGAGAGTAAATTGACACTTTCTGGTGCTGCAGCCTCCTGCCAAAGGGAGGGAAGAAGCAACCCAGGTATCAGTAAAATTATCTCAAGGGGGGTT
Organism: Toxostoma redivivum; assembly: GCA_013397375.1. Taxonomy (NCBI): domain Eukaryota; kingdom Metazoa; phylum Chordata; class Aves; order Passeriformes; family Mimidae; genus Toxostoma; species Toxostoma redivivum. The sequence continues at coordinate 468,093 of VXBI01014039.1, read as the reverse complement.
TTCTGTAGCCTGGCTTTTGGAACAAAAGCCAAATTGTAGCCTTATGTGAGCCTCTCCAAAGTTTCTTGAAACTAAAGTACTGTGCTTCATTTACTACAAGCTGATCGAAAGTGTTTGTGTTTCTTGATCCAACCCTCTCAAAAAGGAAAAGACAGAAGGAGGGAGCAGAGAGCTGGAAGGGGGGAGAAGGGGGCTGGCAAGCAGGACAGGGGAGTGTGCATCAGCATCCTCCTTTTGTGTAGGGGCTGGGGAAGAGACACTCCTCCAGCCTCTGCTTTTTCCAAGTAAGCAGCATTTAGACTCCTTTTTCCAGAGAGCTGAAGACTCCTGGAACCTCAGCAGCAGACAACCAGACCCAGGCCCTGGCCCTAAGAGCTTTGCAGCTCCAGGGCACTGTGAAGCAGCCTTTGGATCTGCAGTGGAGATGGCTGAAAGGGGTGGAGAGAGGTTTTGAGTCTGGAGCAGCTCCCTCTCTCTGCCCCAGGTTGTGTCCAACTCTGCCAGCCCCCAGCCCAAGGGAACATGCAGGGGACTCAGAGCCAGGTGCACCCCAAGGAGAAGACAGGCTCTCACCTTGCTGAGGCAACTGGGCATGCTCCCTCCTTGGGGAGGGCTCACCCAAAAATGCTGGTAAAGGGCGAGGCAAGGGAGGGGCTTCTGTTATGGGAAACGAGCTGCAGCTGCTCTCTGGACTGTGTCAGCCAGAGCAGGATAAGTGATGCCTGCCTAGTGATCCCAAATCCTGCCACTGAGGTTGGTTTTTTTAGCATCTCCCTTCAGGGTACCACAGAGTTGATGGCTTTGATCTTGCTCCCATTTTTCTGTTTGGGGCCAGGTGTAATGTCAGCTTCTCCAAGCCATCCATCCTCAGTGTATTCCTTTGCTAAGAGCTGAGAGCATTACGAACCTTTTCCATGCATGGAAAATCATTTCATGGCCCATGAAGAAACGATTTTAATGAGAAAGAAGTGCTCTGTGAAAATCCCATGGAGAGGAGCCAGCAATTCCTGAGGGATAGAGATGCCTCTTCTACATCTCTATCTGCCCATGTGCTGGCTTTTAAAATTATTTATAAACAAGTTCCTGAATTGATGGAACCACTTGTGTCTGGGGTCAGTTACACACTGTGTATCTGCCATTTACTACATCACAGCACTTTCCCTTACACCTCTTTTCTCACCAACATTCACCCAACATGTAACCCGCTCTGGGGTTTACGGCACCTCGGAAATTTCTCTGTGGTGTCAAATATCTTCAATTTATCCTATACTGTCTGTGCAGCAGACAGGAGTGAAGGGGAGAATCCACAACTCACTTCCCAGTGGCAGAAGAATCTCTGTAGCGGGAGCAGCAGGAATGGAAAGCAGACCTGATCTGCAGAGCCTCACTAGCCTTTGATCAGCTCCCCCATGCAGATGCAGAAGCTGCCACCTTCCCCAGGAGATCAGCACCATCCATTCCCCCTCTGAAAGCTGTTCAGGACACTGGAGGGACTCCCAGCTCTGGTGTGCTGTGCATAGATTTGCACACCATAGCCTCTTCCAGGGTGGACCAGACACATCCTAACCTCCTTGCTCCACAAAAGAATCCTGTGTGGCCAAGAGATCACACCACACACTGCAAGCTGAGACCAGGCTTCCCTAGGAGGCTCTTTGTTAAAATGGTCCCTTTCCTCTGCCACAAATAACTTGATGCATGAAGAGAGGGAGGGAGGTGACGTGACCATATCCAACAGCCTCCATTTTCCAGTGCAGATTGGGACCTTAATCTTCACTGCTTTGTGTGACTTCCTTCTCCTTTCTTGTTTGTTTCACTGGTGTGACTTTACCTTCGGTCTAAGCAAATATCACAGAGAAATCTCTTGTAAACAGGGGGACATGACATTTTTACAAGATGCATGCTTAGCTATTTGCTTTGGAGTCTGTAGACAATCTAGACAAATTGAACAAATGGTCTGTTTGCCTTTGCCCCTGGAGGGAGCCATGCTCTGTACAGCCTAGCCAGAGTGTGTTACACTGGCCTAGACCCTTCAGTTTTTCAGTAAAGGGAGTGTGGAGGGGTTCACCCTGAGTTCTAGAAGCCACAGAGCTGTGTGCGGGCTCTCTTCTGTAGTGGTTCCACCCAGTCAGAGTCCTCATTCTGGTTACAGACCCCCTGTGTGGATTAGCCTCTGATGCCACACAGCACCGTATGGGCTTCTTGTTACTTGATCAGGGTAGGAAGGTAATTCAAGTCGAAAACATGCCTGGCAACCTGGAGTCCTAGCTCCTTTCCCTGCCCAGTCAATGGGTGACAAGTTACTGCGGTCACAGTGCTTCCTTCTTGGGAGTATGGTGGGGCTGTAGTGAAAAATTATGTTTGTTGGATGTGGTTGCTCAAAGTGTATTAGAAGTTCAGATATTTCCCAGCCAGCACCAGGTTTGCACCTCCTCTGGTGCAAGAGGGGCTGTTTCTACTAGATGTAGCTTTTCAAGACACGGGTCCTGGCTTCCCTGAGTCTCACTGATCCTGCCTTTGCTCCATCATGTGATTTAATGGTCAAATAGTATTTAAGAGGCTTCAAATATACTTTCATAGTGTGAATAATGATATAGGGATAACTGAAGAGCAGCAAATAACACATTGAACCTGTGAACCAACAACCTGCTGTGTGACTTTGGACATCTTTCCACCATTCTCTGCCCTGGCTGCCTCCATTACTCTTCACTGATCTTCCCTGTTCAGGAGTGAACCAGTTCCTATTCGGAAGCTATATATTCCTAGTGTAGTGACATACAAATTTTTTGTGGGGCCTCAAGTTGTTGTCAAAGTAATTAATTTTTCAGTGTTATTGATGCTGTTTGTTAGGCTTGTATGTAAACCATCCACAGGAGCACTGGTTGTTTCTAGAGTGCTTATAGGACAAATAAACACTGTTCCACTGTGGGGCCTGCCAGCCCAGCCCCTGCAGTTGCCTTCAGAGACCAAGAACCTTCAGCAGGGCTTGCTGGAGGAGAAACCATTCTTTTGTCACCAATGTCATAACTCAGCACAGTTGATTTATTGCTTCCTGAGTCCCCCTCTCTAGTTCCAGAGTTATCATGGGCCAGTTGTGGTGCACACTTTCTGGCTGGGTGACTTAAACCAGGACCAGTTCCTGTCATCTGCATCAAAAGGAAGGAGATCAGGTTTTATTAGAAACAGCATATGGGCATTCTGAGCAAAACCAGTGTTGTGAGTGCCTCTGCCACGCTGGCAGGGAGGATAAGGTGTGCAGCCATGTCAGGCACACTGCTGTGGGCTCTGCAGAGCCAGGCCAGGTCAGGGCACAGACTGGGCTTAAAAGGTGTTCAGCATCCTGAGAGAGTGGAAAGGAAGAGATGACCAAACAAGGAAGGATCAAAGATTTTACCTTTTAGTGGAAAGGAGACTTTTTTGCATCTAGGATCCTGGAAATCCCCAGAGACAGCATCTTTTTATTTTAACCTTTCCCTTAAAAAGTATCTGCTCCTCTCCCATCGCTAAAAATAAATTAATTTGATTTTTTTAAAAAGCTAAACCAGAAAAGTATTTTTTCTTGGGCAGCAAATCAAATTCCCAACAACTTCTAAACCAGATACTTTATAAAACCACGTTTTTCCTCAAAGTGTAGAATACAAAATACATACCTGTGCAACAGCACCAGTGTCTTTTTTGTGTGTGGGTGACATTCAGTGTAAAGGCAAGTAGAAAGCTTGTTTCCAGCAGAAGAGCTGACAGCTCTGATACTTATTGATCTCAGCCTCACTAGGGTTTGTCTTTATATTTATTTATTTTCTAGGGGCAGATGGGCTTTCCCAGTTGAGTGTGAAATATGTATTTATTGGTCCCACTGCCCTAGGGACTTTTATTTTAGCAAGGAAAGCGAAGATGATGAGAGAGGGTCTGAAAACACTGCTGGTAGGTTTGAAGAGATGAGCAGCATAGTTAGCTAAGTTAAATGGTTTTATGTGACACGGTTGTCTGCGATTGCAGAGGACTAGACTCAACACGCAGACGATCTTTCCAGCTCTGGTTGCCAACTTGGGCATGTCATTCGAGTTCGGCTCGAATGCAGCCTAGAGAGCCCCTCTCCACATTAGTGTCTGCCACCAACCTGCTTGGGCAAGTCATTTCCTTGCTCAGAGATGCTTGAGGAGGAAGTTATATTGGCTTCAGTTGTACTTTATTTTTATAAGCCTGTGTAAGCTGCCGTGTTGACAGCTCTGTTTCAGCCTATTTCAGTGTGACCTGTCTCCCAGGGACATCCACACAAGGGGTTGAGCCACTTGGACCTCAAGTGTAAAGTGGTATCTTGGGTGAAAGTGGTGATGGTGAAGACAAACTCTTCAAAGGCAAAGCTTCCCCCGCTAGATGCCATCTGCTGAGTTTAGCAATTGTGTATGGGGCAACTCCCAGTGAGGCTTTGCCAGGCTTAGGCTTTCTCTTAACAACTATTTTTAGGGTTGATACTATAAATCCCAGTCTCTCTCTCTTGCTGCTGCTTCTTATCTCCTTAAATCATGCATAGTAGCAGCTGTTTGGCTCTACCTCTGACTTCTCCCTCCAAAGGGAAGGGAAACTATTTTGAAATGTAATCCTTTTCCTCTTTTTTTGGCTGGGAAAGACCTGACCTGCAAAATGTAGGCCACTGAGTAACACCACCTTTTTGGTATCTCCAAACTCCAGCCCTGCTGTGGGGTCTGGGAAGGATGGTGCATTGTGCTGCTCCTGGTAGGTCAGGCAGAGCTCACTTGGTGCAGAGTTCATCTGGGCGGGCACTCAGGCTGCCAGCCCTGAGCATGCTGTGCCAGGAACAGTGGCAGGAGGCTGCTGCCCCCCAGTTCCTCATATTTGCTAGAGGCAAGCAGGCTCCTTAGCTGGGATGTGCTGTCCCAACACCTTGCAGACTAACTTAGCTGACAGCACCCCAAGGGTGCTCTGTGCTCTCCAGCTTGGTTTCTTCCTCTCTGCCCTGGGACCTTCCAAGTGGCCCAGGAGCAGTACAGGCTCTCAGCACTGGGACTGTCACACTGGGAAGTCTGGTTTTGATTGTTGAGGTTTGGAAGGGTTCTGGGTTTTGAGCGTTCCCAACACGCGTCAGAGCTTGGCCTGTTGCGTCAAGCCCACTGTGTCACTCCGGATGTAGGGGCGGGTGCTCAGGTGTTGGGCCACCATGGCTTATTCCTTTTGGTGTCAAACTGTTTATGATTCATGTGTTGCCATAACATCACTTCCCATTAAAAACATAGGATAGTGACCCAGTTTGTCTTCTGCCAAAGCACCTGGCAAACGGCCCAGCTCCTGTCTCCTTCACCAGCAACCAGCATGGTCACAGTGCAGGTTGCCAGCAGCCCCTTCCTCACAGTCTCAGGTCCTTACGCAGGGCTAGTGGCTGGTTAAGGGTGGCTCACATGGCTTAAAGTGCCTGGTAGAGTGAGAGAAGAGACCAAGCCTGGGTGGCTCTCACAGCTTGTTTGGGAAGGGATGTGTGTGCCTCATGTGATCGCATGGGCAGGTTGGCCTACGGGCTCGCCAGGTACAGCTGTGCTGGGAGCGGAGTTGCATTTTTGCAGCCTCCACTGCTACTGTTTGTTCAGCTAACACAGTTGCTTTCATTCAAGAGCTAAATCACAAGGGGATAATTTGCAAATAGCAACTGTATGTTAAATACTAATTTGTATGTACATGTTTGGGTTGCTTTCCAAAGTCCATTTATCATCTCAGGTCCCCTGCATCTGCTGCCATGGGGCTTTCTGCCAATTCAGCAGGATGGGAACTCCAGCTAACCCTGCTCGCACTTGTCTTGCTCCCAGCACCTCCGGATGGGAACTAAACATTGCTGGGTCTGCCATGAGATGAGCCATACCAGTGCTTGCAGCATGTTAGGGTTTCTATCCAACAGAAAATGCTAAACTTAGGCTTGCTGGAGTCTATATCCATCTTGTGTTGTCACTGTTCTAAACTTGGAAAAACAGTCTAGAAAAAGTAGCTAGTAGAAACAATTAATTTCTCAGGACCTCTAAACTTGGTACAAATTCTAGATGTATAGAGAAGGCTGATGTGAGACCCTCAGTCTGTGCATCAGCCTGTGAATTTGCAGTTCTGCTTCTTTCTGCTGGACCTCTCACCAAAAAACACAGTTCCACGTGGTGCTCAGCACAAGCCTAGACCCAGCTGCTTGCCCACATATCTTAGGTGGTAAGTAATATCTGGACCAATATCTAATCTGGGCAGGTCTAAAACTAACCATGAGAAACAACAACCCTACTATAAAACAGATGGAGGCAAATTTACTGTTATTTCCTAAAAACCATTTAGAATCAAATCAAAACAGTCTGTGCTGCCTGTGAGTGTGCACATGGTATTAATTGCCAGCACAACCAGTTGCACAAAGCAGATCAATACAGCTGATCCCAGAGCCCATTTTCTGGGGAGACTGGCATTGTATGTGAGCTGGAATTTCCTGTGAACCAAGTGCTTCTGCAATAGAAAGAAATGTCCAGGAAACAGCTGCACACATGCAAAGCACTTTTACTACTTGCCTGATGTTTTCCTCAGCATCACTTTTTCATAATTTTTTTTTAAATGCTTAAATCCTGTGCAAACAACCTTTTTCTCACCAGCTTCCTGTATGACAGTAGCCAAGAGAAACAGCTTCATTTGGAGTGATCCATTTAAGCCACACACCATATTGTCTGGGAATATGGGGACCAGGGATTATTCAGTGGAGGTTGAAAAATGTTAATATTTTATCAGCCACAGAGTAAACAGATAAAGCGGAAACCACTTTATATTTTTCTGAAATGTTAATAATGGGCTGATAATCTCCAAAGCCTGCATACTTCCTGTGATTCAAAAGGGACTGCATGTACTCAACATTCATGGTGTGGACCTGGCACAAGATACACACCCTCTTCAAGAAAGGATACTGTTGGTCTGGATGGGAACATGGCAAAGTAACCAAAAAGCTGCATTCTGCAGTTTCTTCATGAAATTGGAAAGCCACAGGGAAAAGCAGACCAAGGGGACCAGCAACCATACATACCTGCTGGAGCCTGACCCACACATCACCTTAGACCTGAGTCCCAGCAACGCTAGCTTTAAACCTAGAAGGGCTTGTAAGTTGCTTGGTACCTATGTAAAGATTATCTTTAATTATTTTTAAATGTTGAATTGTGGAAGGACATAAAGGTTTAGACCAACTCTTATTAGAATGAGATTCACAATGAGGCCCATGTAAAGAGTATCCCACCACACATCGGCTGCAGGACAGTTTCGTGTCTTTCTTTTTGGCACTAGGCCACTCCAGGATCTGGCATCAGAGGCCCTGTACACTGCAGGGCTGGAGCCAACAGCTGGGGATCTCTTCCTCACTTGGCCCAAACAGGGAGACCAGTCCCTGCCCACATGAGAAGGCAGAAAATGCACAAATGCCATCATTTGAATCTGGAGAGCACTGACATGGGGAGGACAAAACTGCAGGTCAACTTTTGCTTTGTACTTTACGACACTTGGTCTGCAATTCCAACGTTCTAGCTCCTGAGAGGTCAAATTAGACTTTTATTATAAGTTAATGTAGCTTTTAGATATATCTCCTAAAGAGGCATATGTTGGTGCTTATATGCTACAGGCTGGTCTGGCTGCAGGAATGGGAGATGTGACTCTCCATACCAAGAACTGTTTCCATTTTAGGTTATATCAAGCCTCTGCAAACCTACTCAGCTCTTATATCAGAGTGACTGTATTGAAATCAAAATAAATTTATTGTATTTGGTATAGATATATCATTTCTCTGGCTTTGTATGTGGGAACCCTGATGCTTTTCTGGCAGAAGTTGAAAGTTTCTGCCATTTACAGACCTGTGCAAAAACTGACAGGTATAAAGTTCCCTGCTGGTGCCAACTTAATGCCATTTTTCTTTTGCAATCAAGGATCTAAATACACACAGAAATTTTCTATAACTATTGCCAAAGCCTGCGGGATGTTCCAGTCTCCCCTTTCTCCAGGGTTTCACTGAGACTTGCCATTTTTTGACAACAGGCAGTGTCATACTGAAAGACTAGAGCCTGAGCAGAACAAACCCTGCAGCCCTAACTGGCAGCACCCAATGACCTCCCTTTCAGGTTAGACTTTTCCTCAGGTTTCTGCATGCACATCCCTCTATCTTTATTCAGGATGTTCCCACTGCCAAGTGCAACATTTAATAACTACTTTTCACTGTATTGATGGCACTTCCTCCAAATCACGACTAGATATCCTTCTTTCACTTCCAACACAGAAACAAAGAAGGCTTCCCTTAACTCGTGCGTAAATATGAAGAAAATAATACTGTCTGGAGATCACAGTCACCACATTTTCCTTTTTTTTGTTTTCAAATTTAATGTAACTGAAATATATACCAAAGGACTTTTCCCTTGTCCTTTCTTGCAATTAAAATCCAGTGTTTCCCCATGTCATTTTGGTTTTACTACACAGCAGATACATATTATCAGCAGCAATTTAAATGAAGTTTCCAAAATGCTGGGGAATTTGTTATATTACTTAGTAAAACTTCATTTGTAATCAGTGTTTCTTAAGTCTTATCAAGAAAAATCTTTTGAGTATTATCTTTTTGTTGTTGCTGCTTTTTCAATGCAAGTTGCACGTGAACAGGAAGGAAGGAGCCCCAGAGCTGCATTGCCTCTTTGCTGCTGTGGGATGCATGGCTGGATGCTCTGTCTGTAGTCTTTCTTGCCCACCTTCAGCTCCCATCCAGCCTGTCCAATGCCCCAGGATCAGAAACAAAACTCCACCAAGAGGAGCTCACCAAACCCCATAATGTTTGGTGAGAGGAGGAGGTGGTTGAAACACAACAGCTCTGTTGCATCGTTGGCCCCAGGCAGCAATTCCAGGGAGCTGTGCATGCACAGAGAATGCCTGATGGGATTCCCAGACGTTCTGGCTCCCACTCTTGCCCATAGTTTCAAGTAAACAGTTTGATACACTTCCCTTTTCAATTCCTGTTTCCCTTTGCAGGCACACGGGCAACACAAACTCACATTCCTGAGACAAGAGGGCAAAACCAGCCAAATTGGTAGTGCCTTAAAACACTGTTTTCTACTCTTTCCTTCCTTTTTTTCCCGTTTCTCTTTTCATGTGTGTTGCTGTTTCACAGCAGTGACTAAATATTGACATGCAACATTCACCAAACAAGAAAAACTAGCACATTAATAAATATGAACTGAAACTGAGGGCTTTCCAGTGGCAGGGTTCACTGGCCTCCTTCAAACCATGGGATCAAAAAAATGCCTACAACCCACCAGGTCTGCTTGAGGCAGTGGGCCTTTCCAGGCTGCCAGTCCACAAAACTCAAAGCTGGCTGCTGGCAGCACTGCATGTGCTCTCACTGTGAATACGAGGCTGGGAATGCTACTCCCATAAACTGATCATCATCTCCCATTTACTAAGTATCCATGTGAATAGTGTGAATTTACAGTATTTGCAACAGTCTCCAGCCATCCACTCGCCTGCATTCCCCAGCAGGTCTTTTCACTGAGTTACTTTTTGGAGATAAATCTTAGCTGAGATACAACATCTGGTTTTCAGCAAGATCTTGATTTTTTTCCCAGTTCTAAAGTTGGACTAGAGGCTGAGGGGGTTAAATGCCTGCTCAGGTTCAAAATATCAGGCAGGGGTTTAGGTGGGATTAGAGCTCAGGACGCTTGCAGTTTAGTCCTTGCCTTCACTATCCATTTCTCAGCCATGTGGTCTCACTGGGTGCAAGAGAAATTTGTTCATGCCATCAGGGTGCATAATTCTGGAGCTGCACACACCAGCAAATGATTTGTCTAGAAAAAAATGTAACCAATCTCCAAATTCAGTTTTGTGTTACCCTTGGCATAAGATTTGTTAGAGTTTAGGATCATTGGGATGAGAACAGCTTGGAGACCAGGAGATTCATTTCACGAAAGATATCAGGTTTTAAAATTTGGTTTCACTCCAAGCAAAAATGAACACAGAAAAAGTTGCAGCTTTCTTCAAAGTCTCTTCTAGGTTTCTCCTCAACGAATTACACAGATTATGTTCTACAAGCCCTTTGTTTTCTGGCATAGTTTCCAAACCTTGTCTCATTTAGACATTGATTTTTGAGTGTATCCCAGATTTTTCCACATCCTTTTGAAGAGTAGATCCAAGGTGGGACAGAATATTCTAGAAGTGGTCTCAGTAATTGTTTAGGCAAAGATAATACAATTTTCATCTCCCCTGATAGTCTGTTCTTTTGGAGTTTTTCAAATGCTCTTAGCCACAGTTTTGTATTGATTGTTTTGTGCTCCCCAGTTCCTTTCTAATGTTTTTAGAACTTCACATCTTGGAAATGGGACCTGCAGTCTTCACACTGGCAATTTGGTTTTTCATTTGATCAAATTTGCATGCATATTGTTGAAACAAGCCAGAGCTTCATTCTTGGTACAGTACACATTCCCTTGTTGAGCCACTTCCAGTGCTATCCCTGTTTGGTCAAGGGTAGGATGCTATCAGAAACAGCCCCATTTCATCAGTTTCTCACTTACAAATATTTGGTGTTCTGTCAGTTCCCTAATTGTATTCAGCTTAAGAAATGGTACATTGCTTTGTAGAGTGCTCAGTCTTTTTGTCAGTGTGGTGCAAATAAACCTTATGCTTTGTAGGAAACTCTCTATATTATATCAGAAGCATGTTTATTAATGAACTTGTAATTTCATCCAAAAAAGTTAGTTTGACAAAAACTATTTTCCATACAATTATGCTGACTGGAACAAAATATGCTGCCTTTAAATTCTTCAATGCTCATATCCAGTGTCAGTCTTTTCACGATTGAACCCAGAATCAACATCTGATTAACTGAGTTAATACCACCTGGGGTTTTCCATCTACCCCTGTTCAAATGTTGGCACTTTTTTCAATTCTCTTCAGTCTAGTGGAATTTCCCTCATGTTCCAAAATTTCCTTAAGTCTAACAGTAGCAGGTCATACAGCTCCACTTCCACTGATTTTTAAACAGCTGGCTGCTTCCTATTGAAAGTTTTCCCTGGTTTCTGATGGACCAGGATGGAGAGGATGCCATTGTCACTGAAAGATAGAAATATACCTTTTTTTTAAAAAAATCAGAACAGAAATAGGTATTTATGAGTGTTCCTGACTGGGGGACTCATCCTTCTTGGCTATAATGGGGTTCATTACTTCTGGATATGTTTCTTAGTTTTCCATTGCTATTCTTACTTGAAAGGCCATTATTAGTTTCCCTTTCACCCAGGTAAGAGTGGTTATATTAATAATCCTAGTTAACTTCACTCTTAAGCACCATTATACTAGAGGGGCTTGGTTTCCATTGCACTTTGTCCTTTAATAGGTTTCATTAAGGATATGTTTAAGTACTTAATTAAAATCCGAACAATCTCCTAACTCCAAAGTGGGACAAGTGGTGAATTTTCACAGCAAAACAAGTCCTTTCTGCAGAGCTTCATATTCAGTGTCTGTGCACAGCATGATGTTGTATTACCTGATCTCCCCTGGACTGCATGCTTCAATTACCTTTATTGCAATAGATCTTACTTTATAAATTAAGTACTTTATATATGCCACTTTGCACTCTTCATTTCAGGTACGGATGCTTATGCATAAACAACTTGTCCCACTGCCAGATTTGTGAGTTTAGACAAGTATGGGTAGGTGTGAGTAGGATGTGTCTGACTCACTGAAACATGTATTTTCATCCAATAACCAACATGGAAGCCCAGTATTCAAAATTTGTTTCTGTTGAGTGCAGTGTAGTTTTCTGTAACAGGAAGTTTTAGTTTTGCCAAGCCAAAAAAGCTGTCTGAAGCTTATCTCATCTGTCTGAACATATTTTTCACAGAAAAAGGGGTGAGTCTCCTTTATCAGCTCGTGTTATGGCATAGATATCCACAGAGACTCTGAGTGATGCCCATCAAATTTAATGGAGAGAGCTATGGCTTCCTATGTCTTGAACATTGCTGCAGGTGGTGCCTGTTGGAAATTTACCCAGGCTTTGGAGAAGTGTAAACTCTTTTTTCTTAATCTGTTCCTAAGCAGAGCCTTTTCCTCTTGCTAATGTCACAGCGACAAATCTCTGACTGTGAGCTATTTGCAGTTGATGGTGTGTGATTTACCACCTTAGGCCCACATAGGTGTTTTGCTCTGCTTGGCCACTGGCATTGTTGCAAAAGGGAGGATATCCAGAATTGTTTGCTAATACAAGTCATCGATAATCATGTGTGTAAAGTTCATGAGTTTCCTGACACTTGCCAGTGTTTTCACGTTAAGCCAGGGGCTGTCCAAATTCTTGTAAGTAATAAATCACACGCCTCACCCTCCACACAACAGCAGAGCCAAGTTTATTGAATAAAATATTCACACGGTGCCTATTCATCTCCATGTTGTTCAGACCCATTCAGGTGAGCACAGGAATCCAGTCAGAGGCTGGCTGCTGTTTGCTGGCTCAGGTGAGGCAGCCTGGCATTCCTGCTTGTCATTCCCTCTGATGCCCAAATGGCAGTCGTTTCCTTGATGGCTTGGAAAGTGGGTTTTGCACAGGGCATAACAACCAACCTAAAGCTGCTTTCTGTATGTGATGAAGGTGGAATTCGTTCATTTTGCAAAAGCGTTGTCACCAGAGTGTTCATCTGAGGCTCTAAGTCCTCTAGTCCTTTGTGCAGCTCTGTAGTCAGAGCAAACTGCCTGCTGCATCCCGTAAAGCAGACTGTCACAATAAAGATTTAACAAGAATATTATTGTCATTGGCTAGAAAAAAAAAGATGCTGTCTAAATGATTGTTTTCCTTGAGTATTTTAACAGAAGTTTTAGTTCAGCATGAGGAGCAGCTTTGCCTCCTTTTATAAGAATTGGCAGGAAGAGGTAATATTTTAGTTGACGCGTAATCTATCTTGACTCTATTGCTTTTTTATTGTTTGTTAGAAAGGCCCTGGGGGTAAACATTATTTCTTTGTCTGTTTTAGCTCTGGCTTTATGCCACGGACACATTTCTCACACCATGCATATTTCTGCATACTAGAATAGACTGGGTGAGGACAAATTACCAGCTCTGCACACAGGCCTCTCAGGTGCCATTTTCGCATCTGTGGAGAGGTCACGGGAGTCAGAGAGTGTAAGAGGGAACAGGCTGTAGGGAGCTTCCCAAGCTCCCCTGGAAGTTGTCAGCTGGTGATTTCAGTTCAGCACCTCACACCTTGCTCCCAGCACTTGTGGCTGAAGAGCTGCAAAGCACTCAGCCAGCACTTAGGGAGGCCAGACAGCCAGATGCTCTTGCTGTGTGTGCAGATGAGCCCAATGACTTAGCAATGATTTGCAGATTCAGGTGAAACAAATTCTCTCACTTGATCTCCTGCAGCATTTGATAAAGAAAGAGCTGACATACATTTTCAGCAAAGCTCTTGAGCTTTACAGTTTGGAGAACTCATTTTCCTAGCTGCCAGCTCTGGAGTCAGTGTTCCTGGGATGCCAAACACACAGAGGTTGCTTAGTGCGTTTGTTATCATCCACACCTAATAAAAGCTTACAATTTTATGCCTTCCTCTGTTGCACCATCTCTCTGTCACCTCCTCTGTGAGCTGTTGAGATGTTAAGTCTGTGCTTTCCTGGCCTCTTTGGTCCTTGGGGCTTATATGAGCAAACCTCTCTCTTAAACTGAATGTGAATATCCCTAAGGCAAAACAAGGTTTCCCATTCATCCGTGGGATGGTGTTTTGGATAGTTTTGTCTCCCATCACCTAGAGCACAGCAGCCTAGACAACTGCCCCTTCCCTCTCTGCTGCTTTAGAAAGGTTTTATCTCTTTTCTGGCAGCTTTCTGTCTTTTCTCTCACCAGAAGGACTAGAGGTCTCCTCTGCATATATAAAACTTTCCAACTTTGCTCTCAAAGTTCAACTCAGATGACAGGATGGAGGGATCTTAGTTAAGGCACTACTTCTGCTCAGCAGTCCCAGCTGAGTCCAGCTGGCTGGATAGAGGATGCTCTCTATCCCTGCTGTCCTTACTCAGAGATGAGCAAGATCTGTGTGTCTCAACAGCTGAAAGAGAATTTCCTAAGAAAAACAGAGGAGGAAAAAGCTTATCTGTCTGTGGGATTAGTATTTCTTCACCAAAAAAACCCAGTTCAAAATTGGCTGCTGACTGTGGGTTACTAGAAGCACTGGACACCTAACCTGGGATAGTCTGCCAGCAGCTACTAGGAAATATGTTGGTCCTAAGGGTGGGATAGTGTTAGCTGACTTGTTTGGATGTAGAATTAAATTGCTTTTTCACTTCACTTATCTTTTCAAATCTCACTACTTAAGATTGTAGAGGGGCAAAGGGTAGGCAAGAGTATCAAGCACCTTTGGCAATGACTCAGTTCTTTTTTTCAGCTGAAGAGTTGGTGGATCCTGTGGGTGGCATATAAGCTGAACCTTCTCTCCAAACACAAGGACAGAGGGCTCTGGGATATATTCCATAAAACTTCATCACCTACAAACTCTACATAAATTCACAAGTGTCTCAGTCAAATAAGACATTCCTAGCATCCTTGTGAGTATGTATTTAGTACCAAGAAGTGTCAGGGGATAAAAAATTGTTCAGGTATTATGAAGCTCATAACTCAGCCATGAATATTCTTCATTATTTCTATTCACTAAGATTTTTTTCAAGCAAAGTAATTTAGGGAAGTCCCTCTCTTCACAATAGAGACAGCAACAAGCATTTTATTAGAATGTAGCTGGAGAAACAGGCAAGTCTACCATGCAGGATATAAACACTCATCCTTCAGACCTGTGTGCAGTTCCTGGCAGTGCCACTGACTTCCTGGGTGAGTCACAAATTAACCCTGCCCTGTCCTTGTGTGTGTATATGTGGCGGATATTGAGTCCAACATGTCTCTGAGGAATGGAGCTTACAGAGCCAGCATCTATGTAACAATTACTTAGATCCATCTGTAATCTGCTTAGAGGTCTCTGTCTCATGGGTACCCTGTGCTTTACTACACCTGCAGTAGTAAGGCAGCCTCAGAGCAGTCCCACTTCACAAGTTGGCAGTGCTCTGTTGAACACAAGATTACTCATTCCCCATTGAAAGTAGGCAGTGATGAGAGTGAGCAGGAAATGGGTCTTTAGATCAGGGGGTTTCCTTACATTTCTTTTACTACATCCACTAAGCCTGCTTCCCTCACATCTGGCACGTTGAGGCCTTCTAATCCTTAAATCAGCTATAATAGCAGGAATGGAAAAGAAATTGAAATTACAAAGGAGAATACACTCAGAGGTTCTCCTTTTGTGGGGGAAGAAGGAGGGAGAGTGCAGAGAGAACTGACTTTAATATATTTGCTCTTTCAGGGATGGGTACAAGTCCTGGCTGTTGTTTTTGTTGAAATCTCTGGGGGCAAAGAGGTTTTTGTCAATGTTTTACAAGTCTCTGGATGACGGTTTGAAACTGCAGCAAGAAATGTGATTCCTGGCTTAGCAGACAGGTTCTGCAAGTCAAGCTTTCTGTTTATTTTAATATTTCAGGGATCCTTCAATGTGTGTCACATGGACAAAAAGAAAGGAGGAAACTCCTCCTCCGGCATGAGCACAGCCACAGAATTGTCCTAAAGGTTCCGAGTTCCTGTGAGCCACATGCCAACATACACTGTCCACTCCCCAGTCAGACCATCCCAGCAGGGAATTCCTGCTGAGCCAGCTCAGATCCATGTATACATCTGGCTGTGGACTTGTACTGATACCAAACACCATGAATATGCTCAAGCTAAATGATAACCTAAAACTAAAGGACATTTAGCTGATGGGTTCCAATCATCTTCCAAGAGAAGGGAGAAAAAGAAATCCATCGTCCAAGACATTAAAAACTGCTGGCACCAGTGGCACACAGGATTGTAAGGAAGGGTTCTGTACTGGGGGCTTGGAGTACACAACAAATCTTCTCCATCTCTAATGCAGGTATGCAGGTGTTTTCCTGAATCAACTACATCAAGTCTCTAGAGCCAACTGTAAGAATGTAAACATTATAACTTCTAGCTCTATCTGTTGTACCTCTGCCTGTTTCTAATGGCTTTAAATCACAATTGCTGCAAGGAGAATGGAGAGTTTTCTCCAGTGGCTGAGGCTGCAGTGTGGAGGAGTGTGCTATCCCAACACATGGGACATACCTGTGGTCAGAGCCCATCTTTGCAGTTGATGTTCTCATATACAGGTTTTCTAGAGATGCTCGTGAAGGCTGTAACCAGAAGGGTTACATGGTCAGCTACATAAGCCAAACGGGTGAACTTTTTTGCTTCCAGATCCTTAAACAGTTTTAGCAGCTAGGAAGGTTTTTGCTAGGGATTCCACCATTGTGGTTATGATTTCTCCATATTTATAGTTAGGGGATTAAAATAATCAACAGATGAGCTGCTTCAGAAATTCCTCTGACTTTAAAATGGTTTTCAGAAGGGTAAATGCCAACTGAGCATTTGAGAGTGTATTGCTTTCAAAAGTGAGAGAGTCTCTTTTCTGAGGAATCAGTTAATTTTTGTAAAGTTCTCCCCAGAGCTACACTAAAGTGGCTTCTTGACTTCATGCAGTTTCCTGCAGAACTGTGTCTGTTTTGCATCTCTTCCTTCCACATCATGGTATCCATTACACTTTATGCTTCATCACTGAATTTTGATCATATTCCTGCCAAAGTGGAGCTATCTTCTGGGACTCTTCTCAAACAAAAGGAAAGGATGTGATGGCAAACTGTGTGGCATAGTTGATGCCACATGAAATATAAAGGAAAGATAACAGTCATGTAATCATTCTCAGAGAAAAAGAGTAAAAAGTAAAGCAAGACCTCTTACACAGGAAAGATGAGCCAGTGAAATTATAATCTAGACTCCTTCACCTTGGCAAGTACATTTGCTCAGACCATCTCACTGCATCCCTCTGGAGCAGCTTTTACTTTTGGGCTCCAAGCAATAGAAGGTGCTACATTGACTCTAAAGGGGAAGGAAGGTAGATCTGAGTCAAAGGAAGCACATGCATTGTCCCTGTCCCCCAGCCAATCCCATTCCTCTACGGCAGTGAGTGATTGAGTAGCTTCATGATAAAGACAAAGGGCAGCGGCAATGTTTTGAATAGCGAGCGGAAATGCCTTTCGCCTTGATGGATCTGATTGAGTTCCCAGTTTGGAAGGGAACTGGAGCTCAGACCTGGGAATTCTAGTTAAACGAGGGAGAAAGGAATCCTTGTTCCCAACAGGTAATTAATTTAATTTTACAGGAATGTTGATATTTTGCACCTATAAGTACTCTTTCATAGGCCATAAAACTTCCCCAGTGCACAGATGGTTTGCTTTTAGAAAAACAAGTAAAAGTGTGATTCATTTAGTTAAAATAAGTCTTCCTGTTGGGAGGACTTATAGGACACTAGAATGGAAATATGTTAAACACATAATCCATATTTACTGCAAAGCAGTAAGATAACAGAGCTCTTTGTCCAGTATTCTTTTTAATTGTGTGTCACACTTTCATGTATTAACACCTTCCTAGAGGGAGCCTGTGTCTCATTTAGGTTTCCAGGTTTGGGGACAGTTTTGACATGAAATTCTTTAGACATATCAGTGTTTCTGGCCTGGCTTTCAGAGGGATTTGGGTGGATTGACACAACACTGAACAGAAGGGATTCAGCCCTAATTTTTGAACATAGACATGTCTGGGTGGGATCTGGGTTTCCCATAACTGAGGAATGTGCAGCTCATCTAAAGCCTGGTGCAAACAGTGAGAGATTGTCCTTTGCTGACTATGTTTCCTTGCAGATTTATGAAGGGAAAAAGAGAAACAGAAATTACTGTTGCAAGCTCCCCTTCACAGGTAAAATGGTAGAGTGGCAGCCAGGAAATCACTAGGAGAGCTGGCACAAAGCAGTCACCTTATGCCCAGACCATTAGAACCATGACAGACTCAAAGTAAGTCCTGAGAGAGCCTTGAGGTATTTTCAAGCTTAAACCATGGTCTTGCTCAGTCATAAATGGACTTAAAACTTGAGAAAAGTCCCAGGAGACACAGCAGCTTGTGAAAGTGAAAATACGAGCCTCCGACATGGGAAGGATGTATTTGGGATGTGGCGGTGGTGCTCAGAGCATTGGTGTGTGAGCTGACAGGACAAACACCTCACAGAAAACAGCTGGGTGGAAAAACGACAAATTAGATGATCCTGTCTCACACCAGCTTGGCAACAATTCAAGTTCCCAGCATGATCTCAACCCAGGCACCTGCCAGAGTTGGGTGAGCCTCCAGCAGCAGTCATTGCACAGCCTCCCCTCTCCTCTGTGTGTGAAAACAAACCCAATCACCAGCCCATGGTCATGGGGTCTCTGGCTCTGGACATTTAAATGTCTTTGCAAGGCAAGAATCAATTCCTCAGATAGTCGATGTCACTTCAGGACGTGGACACTCAGCCAACAAAAACCCAGGCACCTGCAGATAGGTCACAAATCAGGGAATGTTTTTAGGAGAAAAATAGGGCCCAGTCAGGAAACAGGAGTGTTTTTAAGCACTGGAGCAAGTGCCAAATAACCATTCAAACATCTCTTCAGTCCCTTTTACCTGCTGAAAGGGGCACCCCTTCCCCCCCTTATTTTCTGCACCAGAAAAATATCGAGCAGTGCCAAATCAGTAGCTAGGAAATTGCAAGAATAATTCCCAAACGAGTTACCAAAGGGCCTACATGAGAATTTTAAGACTTGAGAGGTTATTTCCATTGGCAAAAGGAAGAAGGACATGGTAAGAAGAAATCTTTTTTCATTGTGGCAAGATCACAGGAATAATTTCTGAAAGATACACTGGAAACCAGACTTGCATAGGATAATAAATGGTCATTTTTTATCAAGAACACAGACATTTTTATCTATGAGAAGGGTGGTTATTGAGTTAGGGCAGAGACCACTATACAGGATATACTATGTATGGATTGATGCTAGAAATGCTGGTACCTCAAAGTTAGCTGCTAATTGCCAGTGTTAGGAAAGACATCTTCCTGTCTATGTGAACTATTCAGTTGTTCATTTTTTAGACCCTGAAAAGGAGTCTTGCTTCTCCCCATGAGAGATCCTAGTCTGCATCAGAAATAAAATTAGAAAGTAAAAACTTTCAATTAGAAAGTGAATGGTCTAATTCATCCTGTCTAAATAAGTGCTGGCTTTGTAAGTATATTCAGATTCTGAGTCTTTTTCTTGATGATGCATTAGGCATTAGTAACCTAAATGTAAACCATTTCTGTGTTAGTAAGTTAAAAGGGAAAAGTCCAAATGTACTGAGGAGTCTAGAGTTTAAGATCATTCTCTCTTCCCTCAAAGCTATATATCCCCTCTCACTTTGCTTTTCTGAGCAAGTAAAATCAGAAGCAAAAGCAAAACAAAATGCGGGAATAATAGAAAAATCATGGTGAAAACTCTTCAAAAAAGCATGACAACCAAGTCACTGGGCTCTTATCTGCAGCTTATTTGGAAACATCAGAGTGAGGGGAACAAGCCAGAAAATTGCATTCATGTGGAACAAGGGAGGAGAAAGATCTGACAGCTCCCCAAAACAAAGGGCAGGTTAGCCCGGTGTTGTCCATCTCCTTCACACTGAGTCCCCACAAGTTCATATAGAAAGTGTGAGACCCAGTAAATAATTTTCAGTGTTCAAGTAAAAGAGTTTTGCACATCAGCTTGTGGAAGAGGATGCCAAAAACAGCACTCTGGCTCTGGTATTTACATACATATCAAAAAATTTATAACACACTCCTGCACAGATTAATAGTCGGTGTATAAGTGAATGGGTGCCAGGAGAGCAAGTACCACATCTGGTTCTCATGCCAAGGTTCTTCTGATAGCACTAGGAAGAATGGAAAGTATTTTGAGCAAAACTTGAGTATCCAAATAAGATGAAGAGAGGATACTTAAGGTCAGGAGAGAGTGTGAGCCCACCTATGATACCAGATCAAGCTCAGGGGCTTTGCAGCCAGCCTGGGTCAGATCAGCCCAAATGAGTCCCCAGTCTGTGTGAGAACCTGATCAGTCTCTGTACCCTTTGAGGGCCAGGAGCACACAAAAACAGTACACAAAACCACTTTGTGCTCCAGCTGCCCTGGCTTTGCCAGTGCAGGGGCTGTGAGCTGCAGGACCGAGACACAGGCTGTCTAGACTGCACGTGCAGAATCACAGGCTCTGATCCGGGATGGATGACAACATTTCATAGAGGCAATATTATATTTTCTCTGTTGCTCAATGGCAGCAGCTCTGTGTTGGGAGGACCTTTGTGGGGACAGCTGAATTCCTGCAGGAAAGCTGCTGAGCTGCTCTGGGGGATTTCCCGCACTGTGTGGGAGCTCAGCAGGCTGCCCAGACCCGGGATCCTGAACACAGCCCATCCGTCAGCACGTCACCCCATGTGTGATTACAATGGCTTTCACCACCCTCACCCCTCTCCATCATGTGTTTATAATCACCATTATTATTCTAGAGTTAGAGAGCAGAAGCATCCTATGCAAATCAGGATGCCAGGGTCAGCTAATGAATTGGTTACACCCTTTCCTTCCAAGAAAACCCAAGCCCTTGGAGTGATACTGACAGTGCGCCATAGGAAATGCAAGTGCACTGGAACCATAAAGAGCTGAGTCACTGTTTTTTTTCATAGCTTTGTCCTAAACAGGTGAGTTTTAGATGTAAGAGCATCCTGGTTTGCAGTGAAATAGTTTCAGGAAGTCTTCATTGGCCTCACACTTCTGCCCCACGAGTCTCACTCAAGAGATACAGGCTGGTCTCCTGCTGCTGCACACACTGGCAGCACACCCACTGTGTCACCTCACTTTGCCTAAGTTTCCCTCATCTATAACCTTTAGTCATAGTAAAAACCCCTTCCACAGAGATAGGCAGGCCCTAAATGCAGGGTAGGCAGAAGTCATCCCAAGAGTGTTTATGGTCCTGCTGCTGGTGCAGATAGAAGTTCCTGGGTGACATATTCACTTACCAGGAAAGGTAGGAGACACTGCTCAGGACACATTAAACACATGCTCCAGTTAATTTATGTGACCTGGCACACCAAAAACTAATAAAACCAGTTTATACTTTCACTTGCACATGATTAATGGCAAAGCTCTCCATCATACATCACAGACCATGCCCTAGCTGGACAAAAATATACAGATTATGGGAGAAATTAGGAGTTAACAAAACAGCTGTTAACTGAGCTAGAAATACTCTACCACAGTCCCATTGTAAATCAGAAAATCACCCTGTGACAGGTCTCCCTGGCTATTTGTTGGGCAGTTCAGAGCAGGAAAAGCAGACAAAATTGAGAGGGTTCCTCCTAGGTATCAGACCGGTGCCTGCTCAGTGGCAGATGCTGGTTAGACCCATGGTATCCATTATATCCATATTGCTGTCCTCAAAGAGCTTGTGATGACAGCAGGGAAAGACAATAGCACTAAGCTGCTGAATGTCTTCCTTGTATTCACTGGCTCTCCCTGGTTATCAGTTCAGTGTGTACCTCTCAGAAGGCAATTCACTGGCAGTAATATTTAATGTATTTCCAAGGATGGAAAGCTTTCTTTGGAAAGGGAGCTTCCCCTCTCTGCATAGGCAGGATGCAGAGTGCAAAAGTTAAATTTAAAATGTTGCCATAAAGGTCACTCCAGACAGATGCAGGTTTGCAAGAGGGGAGGGGTCAGTGACCTGGAGTCACTCTGGACCCAAACAGCCAGACCTGTGTGAACTCACTCTCACAGCACTTGTCCTGGCTGACGCACGGTGCCCATCTCACTGTGGACACTCAGCACAGGCAGCTTAATCAAAGCCTGCCTTCCTGCCCCTTCCCAAAGATTTATTTCCTGACCTAGGCAACATCACTGGGGCAGCAAGAAAAAACATGGACAAACAGACACATCCTTTGCCCAATTCTCAGAGGGACAGAGGCAGACCTTGCCCAGCAGGATGTGGGGATCCAGGGCACTGCGATTGGTCACCTACTGCCAGCTGAAACAAAACAAAAAAGATACTTCACAATGATGAAAAATAAAATAGAGAGTAACGACAGTATTTATGTCATTTCCTGATAGGCCATCATAGAGCATGATAACAGGATGGGGTCCTCTGTAAGTTCCTGGATGGTTCAGGCTATTTCCCATAACCCCAGTGACTAAATAGTGCCATGAGGAGAGCTTGAAGCTGTGGTGCATCCTGCTTCCCCATGCAGACACCTGGTTTGCAGGAAGTGAGGAACCATCCCAGGGGGGTCAGATGTGCCCCGGGAGCCACAAGCATTTCACTGGCTTTGAAAGAGTAAAAACATCCACTTGTGGGAGTATTTCCCCTTCAAAATGGCCTGGAGACCCTAGTTCCCACCAACTGCCCTTGCTAGTCAGGGCCTTGGCATGGTGAGGGAGACAGCACGGAGTCCAACCACAGCTCTGCCAAAGCCTGTCTCTTGCCTGCAGCAGTGACTCAGTGCTGGTGCACCATCCATCCTTAGACAAACCTGCCAATTTCCTCACTGAGTGAAACTGAGATCCCACTGTTTCCTTCTCCAAGTGCCTATAACAAGCCTTTCACCTGCTCCTGGCAGGCCTTAGCTTTTTTAGAGAGGTGTTGCTAAGCTGTCCTGGGTTCTGGTCACCGCTCAAGACATGCCAATTCTCAGCAGAGGAACATTTTTTTTAAATTAATTTCAGTTGAAGGTAGCAGACATTGGTAGCATTTTTGCAGGGACTTTATGGTCTCCAAAATTGGAAGTTTTGTTAAGACATATGAACTAAATTTTTAAAAGGTCTGAAGTTATAATCTGTTTCTTTAATCATATTCTAATGCTTTCCTTTAGTTTTGACATAGAAATTGGTTTTTGGTATTAACTGAGGGGAAATTAGGTGCTATTTTAGTCACAAAAATGATCTGCTTCAGAAATGAGCACATAACACTTTTGCTTCTGAGTTACATAGTTCAGTATATTCATAAATGTTTACAACCAGCTGTACAGCCTCTCACCAGTAACAGAGGCCCTTTACTAGCAGCTTTGACATGTTAATAGCTGCAGAGATAGTAGTAAAAGAGTTAGAGAGATGTTTTTTAAAGCTGGGTTTTTTATTCTCCTTCACACTGTTGTCCTGAGGGGCAAGTACTAGAGGACTAATGAGGTGCTGCTAGTTATGCCATTAGTATTATTCAACGCTGTAAGATTGATCTCTCTATGAATTAGCACTTACATCTGTAAGGCAAAAGGAATTGCTGACTGCAGACCAAACTTCCCCACTTGTAGAGGAGTGACAGAAATGGCCCTGGGCTGGGCTGCCCGGGGGACTCATCACTTTACCTGCCCTCTGCTCTGAGGCCTTTCCAGCAGCCCAGAAGAATGTGGAAGGATGTGATGTGCACTTCATCCTACAAGTGCAGCAAATACAACATGATTGTCCCAGATGGGAATTATGACTCTTGCTGGTGATGATGAAGGAAGAGGAGATGAGTCCTTCCTCCCTAGCTTGTCCCGTACTTATGGTGCAGACAAAAACTTCTGTTTTTCAGAAGAGAAGAGAGAAAGAATAAAAGTTTATTTTTCCCCCAAACCAAAGTCAGACTATCAAATACAGATTTTTTCCATGCCATATGCTGTGGACCAGCCACTGTGAGACCAGCCAGAGAGAAGATGCTCCATTAGCCTGACCCCACCAGCAGTCCTGAGCTTGGCTCTGTGGACAGTTCTGGCCCTGCAAAAGGATTTCCATCCCTTTGAGAGACAGACATTTTTTGCCTCATATATGATGTAAAATCAGTTTCATAATACAAGTAAAATCTATCATAATCTCTTCATGCTTGGTGCTTATTTCAGAGCCAGCTGCAGCTGTCACAGCCTAATACTCTCTGCTTAGGGTCCGTGTGTGCACAGCTGGCTCCAGCCTGAGCACCTGCCCTCGGCCCTCAGAAGCAAGCCAGCATCCCCCTGTTGGGTCTGGCCTCTGGTACTGGACTGCTGCTTTTCTTTTGAAACCCCCCATGAAAAACGTGCCAAGGGGAGGGTGCCCTGTTCAGGGACAGCTTGGTTGGATTATTTGGGCTTAGAGAGCAAAGTGTCAGGTTTGTGTTTAATGAATATCTCCATCAATCATCCTGGCTGGCCATGGAATAATTGCCTTGCAGAGAGCCCCAGTGGCAGGTAAAGCCCTTGGCTCAGTACACAGAACAGGCTTTATTAGAAGCCCTGCTGTCACTCTTATTATAATTTGCTTTCAATTACATTCATGCTTGGTGTTTTGCAATCCATGGCTGTTTATTCCTTCTTTGGGCTGTTTCAGCAGATACCTTATACTCCTGTGGTATTGCAGGCCAGAGATGTTCACCCCAACCTTTGAGGCACACAAACCAAATTTGCCAGAGGTGTAAGTTGTCTCCCCAGATGCTGCCATATTTGGTGAAGTTCAAGCCAAAACCACTTCTTTTGAGTCCTGACTCAGCTGTACTCACTTGGTGTCTTTTGTACTACATATTCACACAAGGCTATAACTAGCTTAGAGAGACTCCCAAGAGCTGCAAGGGAGACAGTCTAGGCTAATTTTGTAAAGCTGATGGTTAAACTACACCAAACTCCTTCCCTCTATAAGCTCCAATGCCTGCAGTCATCTCAACAATGAATCTGGCCCCTTTCACCTCTGCCCTTGCTGGCCTTTATCCCTGAACATCAGTAGGATGAAATGCCCAAGCTATGGGCTTTAAAGGACTTTACAAGTTCAATTTACAAGCTCCATAAAATTACAAATTCTCCCTCCCCACTGCAGAAGTACCTTGTAAAACATGTCCTGTATTGTTTCAGTTTGACGGGTCAGGCTGCAAAAGCAAGGCAGCATCAAGTGGAGAGAGTGCATCTGGTACCAAGCAGAGTCTCTGGCTGAGAAAGGAGAAAACAAGAGCTAGACATGGTCAGCTGCAAGTAAAAATAATTCCCTACCTCTGCCTTGTGCTCTGGGAAAGCCCAAGGGCTCATCCCACCCTCTGCTTCTCCTCTCTTATTGAGCAATTATTTGCAGTGTACATTTTGTTCAATTTGCTTCAGGGTGTGACATCCATAAGCATCTCTCTGCATGCTGATATCCTAACCTAGCCCCAGCATCCAGGGTTGTACCTGGGACCATGTGGCTTATTCCTTAGCTAAGCATCTGGCACTCAAGAAAACTGCAGTGACCCTCCACAGCAAATGCCTAGCACTAACCTGACACCAGGCCAGTAATCCACAAAGCCTCTTGCCCCATCTCAGGTAGCTCCTGCTGCTGGTTGTATGCCAGAGGTCTGCAGAGGTCATAGACTTCATCTTTCTGTTTCAGTTCAGGCTGCCTTCAATAGCATCAGAAAATGAGCAGAAGCCTCAGCAGCCGCATGCAAAAAACACTACATCTACACCCAGAATTATTTGGTGTCAGACTGAGCACAATGAGTCATAACTCACCTTTCACTGGAGCTGGAAAAAATACTCTGGAATTGTTGCCAGTGTCAGCTCCATTGCTGGTATTTTTAATGCCAAGGGAAAGTGTTAGTTGAAGAAGAAAGCAAATAAGGTCCTCCCAACATCAGCTGAAAGACTGCCAGTAAAGGATGGAAAGAAAAATTCTGGGTTCTGCTGATGGCCTGTGCCAATCCATCCCATCCAGAAAAACACTCAAGGACTTGTCAGGACGGCTGGGGTGTGCCAGCACACGGTACCAGTCAGTCAGGGCTGGCAGGGATAAGCATGGAGGCATTATGCCACCTGCACCAACAGCAGAAGTCAGGCAGCTGAGGCATCTCTGGAGAAAAAAGCCTGAGGGAGCAAACACAGCCCCTGGAAAAAGCTGTGGTTCAGTTTATTCAAATACACTGTGAGCGATGTATAAATGGGAGCCTGTTGCGGGGCAGTTTTAAAGACAGCTCTTAAAATACACTTGTTCCCAGAAATGGTGACAGGTAACACAATCTGAGAAGAAGAAGAGAGAGAAAAAGCTTTGCCAACACAGATGGCCAGCAGATGCCCCCCAGCCCTCTTGTGCCCAGTGCTGTGGCCCCTGTGGCTCTTCCTGAGGGTGACAAGCTCAGCTGCCCTAAATCTGAGGTCTTGCATCAGACTTAAGATTTTGGACATCAAAAATGCATCAGACCACATTTTTTGGGCTACTGAGATTTGCAGAGCCCCCTTTTACACCAGCTGAGGTCTCCAGGGATCACTGTAGCAACAGCTTCCTGAAACAGGGCTGAGCTCTCACAGGAGCCAGTCCATTTCAGGCTGTATAGGAAAGCACAAACCTTTCATAAACATAGATAGCCCATATGCAGTAATGACAAGATTTAATTCTTTCCCCATTATGGTGCAGGGTGTTTATGGGCTTTTTTTTTCCCCCAAGTTTTCTCTTTTCGATACAAAACTCAGCTGGCTCAGAACAGGGACTCGTGGTGGAAATGAGAACATGGAAGGACTATCTTGTTTCCAAGGCTGGATACTGTGAAGGGCCAGGCAGCATGGGGAGCCATGTCAGGGCTTAGGTTCAAGCCCAGCTTTATGCCTCTCCACAGCCACCTTAGCATTTTGCAGAGGAACACCAGATTTTCCAAAGTGCTCAACACTCAGCACACACTTTCCCTGCAGCTTCTTCACTCCAACAGTTCTTATCAACCTCTGCCTCCTTCCTTTCCCAGAAAAGCTCCTTTTCCTAGATTCTAGCTGACCACAGGCTCTGAGATGAATTTCATCCCAAGCAGAGGCAGCATGTGCCTCCAGCAGGCAGGCACCTTCAGGGCTGCATCCCACAGGGCTGCATCCCACAGTCCTGCTCCAGCCTGCTTGTGTGTGGGCAGGTATGGCTGGTTCCCTGATGGCTACTGGCCTTTTCAACTGACTTCTTAAATCTGCCATGGCACTGCCAATGTAGCTGCAACAGTTTTTAGATGTTCAAGAGGACAAAGTTGATACGATTACCCTACTCACCCTTCTGCTAACTTTGGATGCAAACTGTTTACAAACAGCTGTTGCAACATCCCTGAGGTGCAAAGGAAAATACTCAGCTACAGAGAAAAAGATCTTAGCATGGACTATGTCCAGGAATTTCATGAACAGAGCCAGGAGCTTATTCAGATGTTTCCCTTCTAAGGCTTTGGGTTAGCAGGGTCTGTGGAGATGAGAGGGTTTATCATTGGTAACAGCTGTGACTGGAGTGGGACTGCAGGATGGCCCGGCAGGGAGGGACAGCCTGAGGGAGAGTGGCCATCAGGGAGGACAGCCATCACCATGGGAGCTCCAGCCTGGCTGCACAGACCCCATGGCAGCAGCAGCCACGCTGTCCAGGTGATTGCCCCTTGGCCAAGCCCCACAGGCTGCAGGGCATCTGCTCCACCACCAAACCCTGGAGGAGGAGCAAGTGTGGCAAGGAGCAAGTCCCCAGCGTGTCACCAGGTTGCTGGCAGCAAAACTGAGCTGCACCAAGGCACAGCTCCTTGGCCATCAGTTGTGCTGCAAAGACATGGACTGTGCCTGCCACGTGCTCCCAACACCAAGACTCTGGGGAAGGTTTTCTCTTCCTAAGAAGAATAGAGCAGTCAAAGACAATGTAATCTGCAGCCATCAGCACCAGCTCTGCCCAGCTGATCCCTCACTGTCTCCACTGCCAGGGCTGGAGGGGCTGTGTACTAATCCTGCTCACAGCTGGTAACTAGGTGCTGGTACCCAGCCTGCTGCTTCCCTCTTGCTAGTGTACAGGACACTGTACACTCAGGCTGCCACACCAGGACGGTGTCATTCCTGTTGTATTTAAAATGTAAACCCTCTTGTTTTCTTGTCCCTATATTTGATACA
The DNA here is from genome assembly GCA_013397375.1 of Toxostoma redivivum. Classification (NCBI taxonomy): domain Eukaryota; kingdom Metazoa; phylum Chordata; class Aves; order Passeriformes; family Mimidae; genus Toxostoma; species Toxostoma redivivum. Next base: position 440,267 of record VXBI01014039.1, on the reverse strand, counting down.
TTTTCCCCCCTCTCCTTGCCTCACTGCCTTCCCTTTCCATCAGCAGTATTGGCACGTGGAGCTGATTTCTCTCCCTGGGGAAAATTGTTGTTCACCCACACAACAGGGGGAAAAAATAGCTTGTGAAAAAAAGGCAATCAGGTCACTCAAGCTAAAGTTAATTTCTTTTAGAGTCTCCTCATTCTGGAAGCAGTTTGCTGGTCTTCTAATTGGTATTTCTGAAGGGGAGAGAAAGAGATCCCTGTTCCAGGGGTATTAAACCCTTTAAAGATGCTTTAGCTAACAAAGCAAAGATTAGAGAACATGGATCAGATGTTTTTCCTATCAAAGCCTTTTCTTTCTTTCCTTTTTTTTCCCCTACAGTGGATGTTTTGAGTCTCCTCTGGGCCGGGCTTCATTAAGGCTGTTAACTTGGTAGTGCTGATGTCTCTTTGCCCAGCTCACAGTTTGGGTGGCCTGAACTAAAATCTCCCAAAGGGCTTATTACAGGTGGTAGGCAGACAGGGCTGGAGCCTGGGCCACACCACATATTCCTGAGAGAAATGTGTTTCCCTGACCAAAAAAGCACAATATTATATTCTTAAAACATTCCAGCCCCGTCTGGGTGTTCTCTGCATGCATTCCTGTACGTGGGATTATTATTGTAGAGAATTTATAAAGTCATTCATTTCTCTGGAAGTGTATGACATGGGTTTTGGTTGAATGGGCCCAGTGCAAACTTAGAGCCATGTGGTGCTATAAAAACACAACAGTAAATAAATCAGCAGGGAGAATTTACACTTCAGCCTTCTGATTGTTTTTACATTCAGAGGCTCAGACTCAGAGCCAGAGTGTAAAATAAATACCTGTAGCAGTGAAAATGCAGCGTCACACTGGCCTGCTAGCAATCACATCAGCATAGCCGAGATACATGCAAAGCAAGGGTGTTTACAGCGAGCTTGTGGTGACCCTTTTTTTTCTTTGGCTGCTTCCTATTTTTCTTGGTGATACCTCAGATCTTTATTATGTATTGTCAGTCGTAGTGCTCCTGTGGGTGAAGGTTGCGTCAGGCCTTCAAGGGTTGATTTTTTTTTCCCAGGGGTTATTTTTATCACTGCTCATAAGAGCAAAAAAAAAAAAAAAAGAGAAATAACTCCAGGCTGAAAAGTCCCAGCTCCTGGGTGTTAGCAGGATGAAACCATGCTTTCCATCTATGGAAAACAGGAATGAAAGGAGCTGGGAGATGGACATCTGGGTTCTGTGCTTTCATGGTCCTGCCATTCACAGGGAGCTCAGAGGGAAGAGCCAAGTCCCAGGAAGGAACTATGTGAGTTGAGGCCTCTCTCAAACCTGCCTTTGGTGGGAGCCAAAAGGGGATCTCCTCACCACACTGACAAGGTGACCCTGCAATTTAGCGTTCCTCACTTGGAGGAATTTCTGCTGCACTTGTCCCTGCATAATGTGAGAATGTCATTCAGCTGCAATTTCACCCATGAGGAGATAAAGGGTGAAATCATCTTTGATGACATCAAATTGTATTCAGAAAACCAAAGCTATTCTGAGATGGGTGGAACTCTCCTATCCTGAAGTAGACCTTTTCCAGGCACAAAAATGGATCACAATCCTGTGAATCTGTAAACCAGCCCCTGTGTTAAGCTTCTCCGTGGGAGTCCCTCTGCTTACCCCAGGTTGCTCTGGTTGAGTTCTCCTCTGCTGACCATTGCACAAAAGCAGATTTTTGCTTTCCTGCCAGAAAAGCACTGGGGTTATTTAGCACCTCAGAGCTGAGGCCTTTACCAGTTCTGGTGGACCATTTCTCATGAGCAATTAGCATCTGTCTTGCCACTGATGTTTCCTCCAGGACTGATCTGTGAGAACATCTGATTTTTCCTGTCAGGCTGAAGTCACTTCTTCCCACACAAAACAGATGAGAGGGATATGCATCAGTGTGGAGGGGACTCTAGGTGACTTGTGGCAGAATCAGTGCATTTGTAACCCTCTGGCTGCCTCTGTCCCACAGCAAGGGACTCCGGGGCAGCCCCCTGGGGAACAGGAGCAGTGGCCCTGCTGAGCTTTCTTTCTTCAAGAGCCCACTGTGCTTTTTGCACACTAGACAAAATACTGCTGCTGGTGAAGGTATCTGAGAGCATAAGAGAATGTAGAATTTGGCTCAGTTAAAGGAATATATTACTGGCATTTGCATTTTCCATGTTTTCTTAGTAAAACAAATCTCTGGTCTAATAAAAGGATGAGAATTCATATAGGTGCCTCCATGTCCTGGGTAAAAAGAGGTGGTTACACATATGTACCCCTTGGCTGCAATGCAAAGCTGAATGGGTAACCTGTTCAGGATGGTTAAGACCTTGACAACTCTATTTTGACGGCTGAGATCAAATTTAAGTCTACAATTCAAAAGCACACGCAAAATCATAAACCCAAATTGTGTCTGCAAAAGAGCTTGTCCCCACCATCATGCTGATATTGTGGCTTTTTAGTCTTTCTGAAGGTATAGAAACTGGTATGAAAACTGGAAGCACATCAATCTCTATGAATGCATTATACAAGCCAGATTCCTGTTATCTTTAATAAGGGATTATTTTTGTTAGCTAGGCAGTACAGTTATCGGATAGAAAAATGGAAGTATTTTCCTCTGGTGAGTCCCAGAACACCACCCTCCAGGAACAGCTCCCCCTTCTTCCAAGCCCCATCCCCAAGATCGTCCTCCACTGTGCATACACTTTTCATGGGTGAGGAAGATTTTGTTGAGTTTTTGGGTAATGGATCCTCTATGCTCACTTGCTCTCTGTTTGGATTGTGAAGGAGCCTTTCTAGCGAAGCAGTATTCAGTGGTGGTCTCCAGGAAAAGGCATTTCTTGCATTAAAAACAATAAAAGGCCCAATGTTTTACAGACAGATGTCCATCAACAGCTGGCTCTGGAGTGGGAAGAGAACACCGGATCTTCTCCATCGTCACAGTGCTGGGGCTCTGCATATCCACTTGTTTATTTAACAAGCTACATTATTAAACTGGACCTTGAGTGGAAGCTCAATCCCCTGAAAAGCCACACAGGCGCTTTGATCGACTATAAAGACCTACTTGAGAGACTGTGCACTTCACCAGTGCAGCAGGGAAGGAAAAGGGCCAAGTCTGCATTTCACCAGCTTTTCCTAAGCTGAGCCATTGACTCATCTTGTCTTTGGCTCAGATGCCTTTGGACTTGGTCTTATTTGCAGACGTAGCCATGTCAGAATCAAATTGTGGGGGCAGCATGCTCTGAATAGCACGGGCACCCAGACCGGTGTCACTGTCCCAAAGCAAGCACTGCAGGCAGTGCTTCGGGCAGGGACAGCCCCTTACCCAGCCTCCCAGATCCCACTTGCACTTGGCTTTGAGCCTTTCTCTATCCCTCCACTCTCTCACCAGCCAGGCACCGGTTCAAGCTATTCAACCAAAACCCAGAAAGGCTCTTGGGGCTCCCAGTGTGCAGGCAAGCCCTCGGCAGCCCTGGCTCCTGCCATTGGTACCTGGCTTGAACGGCCGTGTGCCACAGATACGTCAGTGCTGTCCACGCAGCAGCTGCCCCCTAACTTTGTCACAGCAGCTGTTTCCCAGGACATGGCAACAGTTCCAGCTAGGAAGGGAACATTTTATCCAGCTGAGACTGGCCAGCAGTTTAAATGGGGAAATGTAATTACCCATACTTCAATTTGGCCTTAAAATGGAATCTGATGTCTCTGTGGTGAGCACCCACCGTGCCTGTTGGAGGCAGTGCAAACACTTGAGATGAAGAGTCACATGTCCGAAGATGTCCTGACAATTCCAGGCAGAAGTTAAACCGAGACTTTCAGAAATACACTGAAAATCTGTCATTATCCCACATTGTACCTGTTCTCCCATCATCTGCAGGCAGGGTCTTGTGGGGATAGCACTGTGGGCACTGTGATGGAATCTGTCCTGGGACATTTACACCCCACATAAAACCAGCATGAAACCCCTTATTTGGGGCCTCAAATTACTCCCACAAAGTCTTGTTCTCTTCAGCCACAGCCAGCATTGCTTTTATTTGGGCATTGTCCCCCTGGATTTCATTTAAATAAAAAACTCTCTAAGTAAAGCTGGGGTCAGCTGAGCAACTCTTTGCTGTGCCCTCCCTGCCAAACTCCTGCTCAAAGGGACACAGTGCATCACTCCCCAAAACTGCTAAGCTTTTCCTACTGGATATGACAGTAAAACCAGAACACTTCCCTGATGCTCTTTACATGCTGGAGGTCAAATTTGTCTGGGTCAGCCCCCCACAGACTCTGTGAATACCTGTCAGATGCCTGCTGAACTCGCTAAGCCAAAAATCTGCTCAGTGACAGCAGCACCCGGCCCAGCCTGCTGCCCTTGCCAGGGCAGGCTGTTCCCCCTGGAATCTGACACTTAGATTTGATAGCATCAGTTTGGCCACCTGCTAAAGCTCCACTCTCTCCACAAACTGGACAAGTCAGGCTGGTGCCCAGGCTGCTGCAGGGACCCAGAGGTGCTTTGTGGCAGCCTTGGGCCTTGGACAAAAGATTTTGCAAGGACTCAGATTTTCAGTAAAGGAGCCCAAAGCTGATTCAGGTGCCATGCCAAAGGCGAGGTTTGGACAAGCCTTTGAGCTCAGAGTAACCATAGAGAAAACCTGTCACATGCCAGGATCTCCTCTCTTTGCAACAAGAGGCAGCTGCATTAAGAGCTGGGCATGTTTTCCTGCCTCTACTCATCTGTAGAGCTCTTGCCTCTTCTGGCACAGCACAGTGCTTCACCTCAGAGCAGACAAAACTCTTGTAGGTTCATCAGAGCATGAAATAAGGTGGAAATTTTTAAACTTGGCATTGAAGAAGTGCTCTCAGCAAAGGAACACCAAGAAAAGATATTTCTGTTGATTATTTTGCAACTGCCATATACTTAGATTGTTTCAAAGAGATTTAAAATCTTTTTTTCTAATTTGCCAATTTATTCTTTGCCCATGTTTTCAAGAAGTCTAAAATCACTACAGCAAAACCCAGCCATTGGGCTGAAAATGTGATATTCCCAAAGCTGTTATGTAGTCCTAGGTATTTTGAATTCTAGTCCTGACACAAGTAACAAAAACAAACACTTGGAACACATGTGTAATTTTAACTAGAAGCCAAACTAAGTTTTAGGACCGTAAACGGCATATACATTATTTATACTTGGCTAACTTGTGTTTCAGTGGAACCTAAAACTTTGTGCTATGTGTTCACTAAGGTAGTCATTTCAGGCTGGCCACAAAATTCTCTGCTAAAGAAAGCAAATGGAAAATAGGAAATTCAGCTGATAGTGCACCAAGGCAGAATAATTCAGCATTGCATGCAGTGGTTGAGCCCAAAGTTAATCCTATTGCTGAAGGAAAGGCTGCTGTACTGGAAAGGTTGCACAGGACAGTTCACTTTATTGGATTAACTTTGTGTGTGAAGCCACCAGCAAGCCCCATTCTTGGGAATTTCCATTATTCATCTCTAGACCTGCACTGCACTTCCTTACAGTCCTATATTTCTGTTTCTGTAGTTTTATTCTTGATGAATGACTCTCAGAATATATTTTCTCTGTTGAGCAGCAGGCACTTGGCACTGTTTAACGCCTCACTGGTCCTTTCTGCTTGCAGCAGGGACTTGGAGAGCTGCTCTGTGACAGCACTGTTCTCAGAAAATGCTGCAGCACTGAGCAGGACAGCCTTGAGGATAAAAGAGCTTCCCCATAGCAAAGGCCTGAGAGTGGACATGGGATCTGGCACCATCAGCACACACCTTCCCTCCCATCAGCTGAGCTGCTTTTCACACTTCCACCTGCACTTGGAGTTAATGCACTTCAGCTGGACACTAGACAAATGCAGCTTCTTGTCTGGTGTTCACAGACTTAACAGCATAAATCCCACCAAGGTTCAGGGAGAAATGCACTCTTGGTGCATTTTCAAGGGAGTGTAAGCATTTTGGCAGCCTGCATCACATCTGCAGAAGTGTGTAAGAGTTCCTATTAAATGTAAATAGTGCCTGGTGAAACTAGTAAACCAGTCAGCAGGTCAGGACTAGTACTTCCCTGATTTATTAATTTTCACTGCTCTTTGTTGCCTCTCTCCATCACCAGCTAGTGTCTGGATACCTTCAGATGGCAAACCTGTGGGTACTCAGCAAACATGCACTTAAATACCTTCTCACCTTTGAAAATGGGGCTCCACCTCCTAAGTCACCGTGGTCGTGTTAGGAACTAACCCATTGTGTCTCATAAACAGAGCCCCTGAATCTGCATGAAAATCAGTGCAGCTTCACTGAATCCTGACAGCATCAGCACATCCATCAGCTGTCCCACATCATAAGCAAATTAATTATCATCACTTCTGCTGTAAGGTGTTTAATGTCACAGCCAGACACATGGATCTATGTGAGTTTATCACTGCATGCTCTCTACCCCCTGTTCTCTTTCCTGTTTCTATACCTCTCAGGAACTCCACCTGAGAGAGCCCTGTGTTGCCCATCCCTGCTGGGAGATGGGTTTGTGGCTTTCCCCGGAGGCTGAACTCGTAACTGGGAAATGGCTTGGGCTTGGCCTCCCAACAGTCACATTTCCATCAGCAGACCCAGGCTGCTGTGGACTCCTGGAAGCTTCGGGCAGAATTTCCCTGTGCTGCTCAGCTCTCACATAGCAGAGTGATACCACACAGGGGTGCTAAAACTTCTTCTATGAAACATCTTACAAATCCCATTGTTGAGCTGTGGGAACCTGCCCTTTTGTCTGGAGGGCAGAGCCAGCAAAGCCATTCTGGGGAGGCTCTGTATGACCACCCAGGGGTCTGCCTTAGCTTCTGATCTGCAAAATTATCTGATACCTCTTAGACCACAAAAGTAGAAATAAGATGATTAGTGGAGAGGAGTGGGGTGAAGCAGGCTTAAAAATGATGGAAGGAAATTTTCTGTTTATAGAGAGCTAGGATTTTTTTTAAAGAAATGCACGCTGTCTCCAACTTGCTTTTCTCATGAAGCCATGGTTACTCAATGAGTTAGAGATCTGTTTGGATAAAAGAAAACTTAAGTCAGTCAAACCACTTGTGAATAAAGCAGATCTTGTGCAGTTGTTTCGGAGGACAAGCTCAAGCCAGACAGAGGATTTTCCTATCTTAGAGCACTAATAATCAAACAGCAAGTGCTGTCTGGTCGTGAATAAACCAGTTTACAAGATTGAATATACAATATGTAGAATTAATTTCACTACATTATGGCTCAAGGGCTTTTTACCTGGATCCCTTACTGTGTAGGGCTGTATACTTCATTACCTTAAAGGGTGATTTTGCCTCTTCATGGCTGTCACCAGCTGGGGGACTGTATCACCCACTATGATGCTTCTGTTTGTACTTGCTGCCACAAAAGGACCAATGTGTTTTTCCAACAGTTGTGACACCTTAACCATTCCAGCCTCAGGGTCCCAGCCTCTGGCTTTGCTGACCACTGCCCAAGCAGTAATGCCTGGCAATGGCTACAATCATAGACAAATAGTAATAAATAAGCAGCAAAGCACTGTGGCTTGACAAGCCTTCAGCATCCCCTGAGCGATTTGTAATGGGATATGGAGGTTTTCACCTCCGGGTCTCTGGTTCACATTTCAAATCCAGCCCTGCTTCGAAGTGACCAAAGGTCATTGCCAGGCTCAGTCGCCCGTGTGAAGACATAAATGGCCTCATTTCTCTAATTCCTCAAGTGAGGCTGGGGGGAGGACTGGATTTGTTTGATTTTATGATCCTAGTGGAACCGCCCAACAACAAGGCTATCTGCATTCCTCTCTGTCCAGTCCCCATCCTGGCTGTGTGTGGAGTCCTTGTGTGGTGCCAGTGTATGGCTCTGCACCTTGCCCCAGCCCATGATGCACAGAGAGTCTGGCCTTGCTCTCACTGAATCCTGCACCTCATTCTGATTTTTCTATTTGTAAAGCTAAGCAAAAGTGTGCATTTTCCTGTACAGGGCCTTGTAGGTTTGCACAAGTTTCTGGAAGTGTGAAACTCCACTATTAAAGCACAGAACCTCAGCCCTGTCACCAGAGTTTGGTCTTGGTATCTGCAGCCCAGATGTCAGGAAGGGCAGCAAATGGATCCTTCTAATCAAACTCAGCATAAAAGGCAATTGCACCAGTGCAGCCCCTTTGCCAGCTGCACCCTCACCCCCTGCATAGTCTTGGGGAATTTGGCATGGACTGTATCTGCTTTAATTTTTTAGTCACATCTCTCTTCCCCACAAGCTGGGATCAGAGAAAGAGCACCTATGACTCCTGTTCTTCTCCTGCCTTGCTCTGCTGGCTGGGAGGTGGCTGGGCCTGAGCTGTCCCCTGCACCCTTGCAGGTCCATAGTGCTGGTGCTCACATCTTACACCAGACCTTTGCAGTGGCCCCTCCAGCCCATGCATTTCTCACACCATTCAGTGGGGTATTGGGTTTGTTTCCTCTTTGTAAAGATCACCAGAGGGGCTCAGGGCTGACACACAGACCTGCACAGGTTTGCAGATTGTTCTGGATTCCCAGGCACAGAGGTGTTTTATAAATATCCCCTATTATTACACTGCTCTATTAATAACTGCCTTGGGGAACAATGGGAGCACGCAACAGCTTTGGTCATCTGATGCCAACCAGCCAAGCCTCCTCGGGGCCATGGGACATTCCCAGAAGAGTGTCTATTTGGGGAAGCATAGCATTTGCACACAAGCCTAGGGGATGCATGAGGCCCTGGAGGAGGCCAGGCCATGGTGTCTTCTCCTAGGAATGTGCTCTCTGGAAGCACAGATGCTCCTCAGTATCCTGGACTCTCCCCACACCCAGCATGGGGATGTGTTGGGCCATAGACCTCTCCCTCACCCCATTGTTAGGGATGTACAAGAGCTGCGACCTCGGGCATCCAGTTCTGCCTGCACTCTCCCCCAGCTGTGCCTGATGGGCAGGGCAGGAAGGGAAGGAACGTGGCTTGTGGTAAATTTGGTTCTACCCAGACACTCTTGTGGTTGCAGCTCTTGCAAAATTTGATGAATGTTCCCAGGGACATGCCCTGGCCATTGTCACAGTCTGCATCTACACTAGTGGTTCAGGATGAGAAAACTTTTGGGCAGTCTTGATGCTCAATTAAAAGGCATTTTGGAGAAAAGTTGGAAATTAAAGAGGCTGATGGAGTGGCCAGCATGTGTCCTTTAGCAAGCCTTGGCTTCTTGCTCAGGCCAGAGGCAGGGAGCTCATTGGGAAGCCCCTGCCAGCCCTTGCTGCTGCACATGCACTCTGAATATCCAGGCAGAGGGAGACATCCCTCCTTGTCATGCTGGGGACTTGGCAGCAGGGCTCCACGAAGGGTGAGGAAGCAAGTGAAATGAAGGAGCCCAGTACTTGTTTCTCCAGCATGAGGGAGCCTCACTGTTATGGTCCCTGCTTGGGATCCTGCCAGGTTCACCAGGGAAAATGGTACCGGCTTTTTTTCACATTGTTCCTGATGGCTGGGTACTTCCTGAGTCTTTCCAGTGAGGTGGGGAAGGGGAATGAGAGGAAAACGGAACCTTTTTTTATTTTCCTTCCTTTTGCAATATCTCTGTGATCACAAAAAGCCATATTGCAGCTAATTTTCCTGCCTTCATTCACATGGGCATTTTGCAAAGGCACAGGAATTCCTCTGTGAGGAACATGGGCTCTTCTGATGCCTCCTCATGGTCTCTGAGCTGCCAGTTTCCCAGTTTCCTGCACTCAGGAGCTCAAGATGCAGCACTGGGCCCCACATCCTACTTGCTGCCATGGCCTGTGGTGGCAGAGGCAGGGAGAAGAAGCAGAAGCAAGTGCAGAGCCTGCAGCCCTGGGACCTTTGCAGAGGCAGAATGCAGAGAGGCAGCAGAGAGGCTGCACCATAGGGCTGTGACTCGCCAGGCCCAGAGCATCAGGAAGGGCTGCCATCCCTGCAGGGCTGGGGAACAGGATAGTGCTGAGAACTAACATAACTCGACAGATACCACTTGCAGCTGCTAGAGCTGCAGATCTCCTGTTTTCATAAACTCTGCACTAATCTACCCAGCTAAAGACAGATACCTAAAAATGGGAAGTAAAGGTTGCAGAGTTCTGTGCTCTCTATTCATGACTGAGTCACTCAGCAGCTGTATAAAGAAGTTGCAGAGCTCAGCAGGTACCCAAGGGGACTTTCTGTGTGATATAAAGATGAAAAGTCTCTCAGTTCATCACTTCTGGAAAAACAGACATTTTGCTTAACCTGATTATTTGCAGGGCCTCAGTGGGAGTGCAGCCCTACCCTTGGTGCAGGCAGGATGCAGAATGGATGCTCTTGCTCCCAGGGCAATGTGACCATGTTAGTTCCCTCTTGCCATGTTGTAGTTTGCCAGTGAGGCAAAGCCAGTGACCTCTAGGCTGTTCCTGCAGGTCTGGGGTGGGAACTGACATTCTTGCACCAAGCATGATCAGCGCCCTGAGCTAAGCAAGGGGACCCAGCTCCAAGCATCCACCACCCCCTAATTCCCCTCTGGTTCAGCTTTCACTTGCTTTTCCTTAGTAAGGACATTCTTTTTCTCTTTACCAACTGCAAAGCTGGGGAAACCTAATGCTAGTATTAAGAAAAATACTTTTCAAATTATCCTTTAGTTCCAACAGCTTAATGTCCTTACATATGCTTAGTGTGGAGTTTCAGCCTCATCTGTCTGCAGTGGGACAGCCCGCCCTGCTTGGGAGCAGCAGGACCCCTTTCATGTCAATGTGTCAGTCCCCCAGCCCACTGTAGGGAGAAGAGGCCACATGGAGCATCAGGACCCCCCCAGGAGGAGCCTCCTGGGAAGGGCTAGTTAGGTTTTTCAGGTTGTATCTCCCTATTCTGGAACAGATGCAGTGAGTGGAGTGATCCTTCTTTCACCATGGGTCGTGCTAAGAGTCTGAGAGTAGGACCTGTTGGCCAGGACTTCAGTGTGGCCATGGCTGTGCTTCGTGCTCTGTGTGTGTGTACAGAACCGAGTGCAGGAAAGGGCTGACCTATGGCACAAGCCTGCCAATTCCATGCTTGCCTGGGCGGAGGCTCTGCCATTGTCCCCGGAGGTGGGAATGTGAGAATGTGCCAGATGTGCCCACTGAGAGCAGAGTGGAAAAGGCAGTGACATGCAAGGGGTCTGTGTGGGGACAGAAGGTCCTTTCAGAGAGGCAGGAGCAAGGCTTTAAAGGGAATCTGCTGCTCAGTCCTTCCCACCTACCCATGCCACTGGAGCCCAGAGGAAAGCAGCCGTAAGCCCATGGGGGGATGGCAGGCAGCTTGTCAGGTGCTTTTCCAGTTGCAGTGGGTGGAAAGCTCCCCACACCATCCCACCTGTGCAGCTCCTCTGCATCACCCGGCTGTTCTGCCTGCCTTACCCGGAGTTTTCTGGGTGAAGGAATGTGTCACCCCAAAGAGGGGCTGCCCTCCACCCCTTCTCCACTTCTCCTCCTGCCTCTTCCTGCTCCACAAATAAACAGGGAGGTGCTGACAGCTGCCAGGTTTGGCCAGAAGACTTTTGACAGAAAATTGAAGCCCCTGCTGTGAGGATGGCGAACTGGGGGGGCTGTGTGCTTGCAGAGCAGCCAGGAGTGTGGCCAGGCTGAGGAGGCTACATTTTTAAAGAAAAGTCAAATACCAGTCTGATGCTCACCTGAGCAGGGGGAGCTGGGAAAGCCCAGCCCAACATTTCCTTTTCTTTCCTTTTTTTTTCCCCCTGAAGTAACTCATATGTAACATCTGGCATTCATCTTTTCTTTCCTTCGCATGCACGGCAGAAACCCTGGTGTGAGTCATGTCCATTTAAATATGGAAGCACATCATAAAACCTAATGGAGAGTCCAAGAGGTGAGCTTTTATGTGGCTAAGACTCATAGAGAGGTCAAGATTGTTTGGTTTAAACATGGGGGGTCATTCTGCTCATGAAGGTGGTCCTCTAAACCTTTAGAAAGCCTTGTTTGCTCAGCGCGAGAGCTCAGCACAGCATCCCGTGGTTTTAGTGCCTGGCTCCTGACAGCACCACAGCACTCGCTGCCTCAGTGGAGGGGAAGCACGAGGTGTAGGCAGTGTCCCACAGCCATGGGCAGCCCACAGCCTTGTGCAGGGGTCCCCAGCCAGCAGCAGAAGTGGGAATTGGGGCTGTAGTTGTGATGGGGTTTTGGGGCTGTCTCCTTGCTCATGGCAAAAGGCAGCAATGATCACACTGCCGGTCTCAAAAAGCCAGGGGAGCTTGGCATGCACCCGTCACCTGTAAAACCCGACATGTTTTATGGGAGAGGGAAGAGGAGGAGTGTTAATTCATTTGTCCTTGTTAAACTCTGTTTTTGTTTTATGTACTCTGAAATAATTTTTGGTGACCATTTATTATTACTTTATTGTTTGGTTTATTGTGACTAAGCATGCAATAAAACAACCCTTCTGCTCAGGACTAGCATAAAGATGCTGTTTGATCTCTGAATTCTTTTTCCTTGCCTGATGTACATCTGCTTAAGCCAAAATCAGACATCTGCAGCCTGTCTGAGGTCAGACAGTCTCTGCCTTTTCCTGGGTATTGTCCCAGTGACTATACCTAGCTATGGGCATGAGTGAGTCCCAGCCTAGGGAAATGGACAAGATCTGCCCCTTTGACACTGGAATAGACCAGCTCACAGCTTCAGGCTCTTCTTTACTCATCCCCTGGACAGGGATGATTTTTGATTGTAAGCAAACAAGTCGTTCAGGGTTACTAACCCTGGATTATATATGTTGATATAACAAATATCATATCCAATTCTCTCTTCAGCTCAGTCTTGGCTGTGGCAGGCACCAGAGGAGATCCATCCCCTGTCCTCAGACACCTGCTCTGACCAGTGGCTGCAAATTTAGGATGCAATTAAAATAATGACAGCCAGGGGCAAAGTCCCTGACCTCATAGAGGCATTTAGCACTTAGGGTCTGCTCTGTGGTCCTCCTGCCCTCCATCTTCTTTCCATTACCATAACAATATCTCTATTTACTGCTGGTGACCCTGGTCATCTAAAGCTAGCGTGCCCAAGTGTCTTGACTAATATAAGCCCCATCCTCAGCTGTCTTTTGAATTTTCCACTATTTAATCCCCAGTTGTCAAGTTGGCACTGGATGGGAGGATGGTAGCCTACAGTCACCTCTAAGAGTGAAGAGGAGGTGATGGTCCCTGCTCAAGGCTCTCCCTCTGCCCCTGGGTTCTGCCTTAGTACTGGATGGCCGCAGGAGTCAATGCAGTCAGGGTTTGGTGTGGGACCAACCTTTTAACAGAATCAAGGAGCAGTGGCTGGTACCCAGGAACCAGTCCTCATGTCCTGCTCCTGACCTCAAAGTATGGGATCAGCAGAAGCTGGACACCAGCCCTTGCTCTAGTGATCTTGGGAATGCTTCCTGTTCCCTTCTTGCAGACCTAAGAGACAAACAATACCTGCATCTCACATCAACCTGCTCTGTATCTGCTGTGCTTATGTTTATCCATCACCTGCCAGGCTGCACCTGAGGAGAGCAAAATGAAGTTGGATATCTGTACTCTAGCTAATCTGTGGTTTTACCTCTGCTGAAAACATTGAAGTGCTGGGGAAAAGGTGCAATTTCATTTAACATTGCTCTGTCCTGTCTCTTGCTGCTTCCTGCCAAGAAACTGTCAGTTCCAGCCGAGCTTCCCGTTTGCTTGTTCTTTGCCATACCATGAAGTCTGGGCTCAGTTTGTAGCTCCTATAACTGCAGGAAACTAATCCATCCTGCCCTTGCTGCCAGGGCTGTGCCTGAACTTTCCAGGGCCCTGAGTTTGCTCCTCTACTATTCCTTCTCTGCCATCCTTACCCTTACTTGCTGCCAAAAGGCAAAGAAAATGGGATCTAATGCTAATAAGCAGTGCAGGTCAAGGTCTTGTTTGAACACAATCAAAAATGGCTCCTGTCCAGCCTGACTTGCAGCCTTTTGCCTTGCCAAACCTGAGAGAAATGGGAAAGAATTTGTCAGACCAGGGTGCTTTTAAACCTGGGCTTGTCCAGCAAGGAGATGGGGCTGCAGGACACTGACCCGAGACCCCCATTGCTCTTCTCAGGAGGGCATGATGACAGAATTTATGTGGTTCCCTCAGTCCTGTTCCCCTGTCACTGTGTCTTCTGCTCTTTTTTTGTTTTCAGGTACAAGCTCTGCTAGTCCTTCCAAGGGGTTTCCATGCAGGTCTGGCAGAGACACTGCCATATGTTTTTCATTTTGATAACTCCCCTATGGTGTCTGTTATCACCCAAGTCTCTATTATGATTTATTCCTGTTATTGTAGCAGTCATTTTCCCCAGTACATGTGCATTGTATTTGGAGAGAGTCATAACCACTCTCCACATCCAACAGATGCTGTAGTCAGAGCGACTCCTGCTTCCATTTACCAGACCTTTCTGCTAATATGGGATTTCACCAATAACCACAAGTGCTGTTCACTCCCCAAGATTTCCACACTGTCATTTCTTGACTGTGTTAGTGGCGAAACACCGCTCAGAGCTCCAGTCCCTCTGAAAGCAAAGGATTGGCTTGGCTTTGCTTTTCATGCACTTTCCCTTTCAGAGCAGTGAGATACTCCTGCTCCCAATATCTGGGAGGCTGAGCAAGAATGATAAAGTCTGTCCTGGGGTGGGCAATGGACATTGTGAGAGGGGAGAAAAGCTGGATTTGATGAGGGTGTATTGGGGAAGGCAGTGAGATTTGTTGGGCCTGGTATATGGATTTAAGAGGAGGCCAAAGTCTTGGGTGGGGCTGGATGCAGTTAGGAGGGGTCAGGCTTTACTGCCATCAGTTTCGTGGTGCCCCACTACAGCTCTGCCTTTTGGCAGGAGAGTATGAAAGAGATGTCCCCCCTTCCCAGGGGCTGGCAGCAACCTTAGCCCCAAGGCTGCTTTGTCCCTATCACGGACAGCAGCACAACATGGGCTCCCTTAGCGAGGCAGCCTGCCTGCAGCATCCACAGACCGTTCCAATTTGCCCCTCTTTCATCCTGTAGCAGTTTGTTCAGCTCGTACGGAAGAAAGGAGCTCCAAATGCTTTCCGGGCCTAATAATATCCATCAAAGCATTTCCAGGGCTGAGGCGAGGATATACACTGCAGCACGCAGAGCAGGAAATGGGCTTGGGTTTTCCAAAGCTGCCTCTTCCAACCAGAGCAAACCACAAGATCACGGGAGGACAAGAGCTCTGTGCTCGTGGCTTTGTTTGCCCCAGAAGGAATTGATTTGATGAGAAAGGAAATTGGCTTTCTTTAATCTGTCCTTGTGCTAATTCCGCAGAGGAAGGCGTGAGCATTGGCAGTTCCTGAAACTGAACCACCCCTCAGTGCCAGTCGCTCTGTGCTATTTGCAGGGACAGTGGTGTTTCCCAGGCCTTGGCCCACGGGAAGTGCCTGTGGACCGCAGCGAGCCATGCGTGGGGGAGGTGGGAAGCCCTCGCCTCCAGGGCCAGTGGCCACAAGGACAGTTGCCAGCACAGCTCGGGCCCTGGGTGTGTTATGGGTCCCCTTACACCTGTGCCTTTCACAGATCCTGGGGATGCTACTGCTGGCTTCACCAGGGACAGGTTTTCCCCAGCAATAGCCATGAGGAAGGAAACAGCAGTGCTGATTCTCACCTCTGGGGAGTCTGACTGTGCACCTTCAGATGTCTTTTCCAAACCCTGACTCTGAGCCCAGTAGGACAAGAAAGAGGATGTTATGTTCCTTATGTAGCAGCCACTTGTGCGAGAACAGGTTAGATCAGAACAGCCTTTTACATTAAAAATTTTATGTGAGAAAATGACAAGAAATGTAAAAAATCCTCATCAGTGTGGATTCCTGAATGGTTCCAGGCTGGAATTTCAACTAAAAAGGGGGAAATTGAAATAATGAGTAGGAAGAACAAGAGCTGACTAAGATGTCATCAGAGAAGAGCTAGAAATGGTGCAGTGTTGTTTTGTACAACCAAAACCTAAAAATACAATAAATAAATTATACAAAATCTAAGCCAAGATTATCCTGGATCCCTTTCAATGCCAAACAGCTCTCTGAAGGTGACTAAACATCATCACTGTTGTTTGCACAGAAGGACATTGAGTTGGAAACAGCAATGGGATTTAAATGTGCCAAGCAGTCCTGGATATCCCATGTTGAACTTGTTTGAGGCATCACAGAGGCAGGATTGGGAGCTCTGAGGCTTGCTCTGCTCTGTGTCACCATGCTTATTTAGTAACTTGCCATTGCCCTTCGCAGGGCTTGTGCAGGGGTTACAAAGTGTATTGTAAGGGTTTTCCTTGAGGTCTGCTGAAGTTCCTGCCCCTTCCCTTCCCCTGTTAAGGGGTGCCAGGTCTCTGGACAGCACTCTGCAGGCAAGAGCACGAGGGTGCAGGGCACATCACGTTTCAGGCAGGGCTGGTCACCCATCCAGCTCATCTCTGTGCCTGGCAGGCTCTGACTGCAGCTGCCTTGGGTTCCAGCAGAGACAACCTGCCTGTCCTCAGCGCCCTCAGCAGGGCATCTGCCTGGGTAAGGGGTGGTGGAAGCAGGAATCAGAGCAATGGTCTGAAATCCTCAAAATCCTTCTGCCTGGGGAGAGGAATGTGCTGTCAGTAATACTGGTGTGGCTTTACAGGCAGGTAGAAGGGACCACCACTCCTGCCTCACCTGCCCCACCACAGCACTCTCAAAAGGGACAAGGTTTCCCAAAGGGTATGAGGAAATAGCAAGTGGAGCTGAGAACTGTGGTCAGGTCACAAAATTCCTTAGGAACAGGCACATCCACAAGTGGGTAAAGTGACAAGGAGGCGAAGGAAGCTGGTAGAAGCACCTCTGCTTTTTTTGCAGACAAGTATGGGCTCCAGAAAGGGTCCTGTGCTTGTCTTCAGGTCTGGTCTCTGCTCTCAGACTGTGCTTTCCCATATGACTTTAACATGTGTGATCTGCCCTCAGTGGCAATGCAGAGCCTGCTGCATCTCAGTTGGACACAATCCAGAGGGTTCAGCTCCAGCACTGACGCAAGAAGAAAAATCTCCATGATGTAGCCAGTTTTTATGCTGGATTGGATTTGAAGAAGCAGCTGACATTGGCTGAAACATCCATTCCTTATAGCCTTTGGGTTAAGTTTGCAACAGGTCTGATCTAACACCCAGCAATTCAGGGAGAGGATTTATCCCAGTGGGATCTCCTGTGGATTGTGCAGCCTCCCATTAACATGCTGAGCCCTGTGGTTTGTTGTTTGTGTTCATTTGTTTATGCTAACATACTGTGTTATGGTAGTGATTAATATATATCATCATCTGCCACACCAAACCCCATGAAAACATCTGAGCTCCAGAACAAGTGATGTCAATCTGTTCTTTGCTGTGACAGGAGACAAGGTAGAACAACAAGAAATGTCTGGGCTGTTTTAGTGGCCTAACAGAAAAGGAGAAAAGTTCTTGCAAGGAAAAAAATCCTTACAGAACAGTTTACAGCAACTGCAAACAGGGGGCTTTAGGGGACACCACATCTCCTGACAGTGACTGAGCTCTGCAATGACCCCCCCTCCATGCAAGGACAGTGCTCCTCTAACTGCAGCCTCTTGTGGGATGGAGCCATCTGGGCCCCATTCTGTGGAAATGAACCCACACACAGACAACCCGTAGGGCCACAGCAGCTCTGCTGGCACGTGGGGCCTGTGTGGGTCAGGCCTCAGCAACTGCATCCAAACAAGAAGTAGGCTGCCTTTAGCCAAAATAAATGTCTGCACAGGATGCTGCAGCGGCACTGAGTGAATATAAACCTTCGGCACAACCACCACAAGCGAGTTGTGGGTAAATGCCTGCCCTTCCCTCTAGCGACACGGCTGCAAGTGGATGGCTTGAAATTGACTCTGGCTCCACAGAAAGGATGTAGCAAGAAGCAGTGAGGCAGCTGCCTTCCCTTTGGATGCAGATAGCAGCAGTGTCCTCCTGTGCTCCGTGGGACTTCTCACCCCCTCTTCCCCAAATTTGTGCTGTGATAACAGAAACATTTCAACTAAGCCATTTTTTGGCACCTCAGTACTCCGGGGCAAAAAAAAAAATCCTTCTTTCAAGCTAATAGCACCCCATTTCCCTGCACCCAGGGAGCACAGGCAGTTGGGCAAGAGCTTCCCCAGGCAGGAGGGGATGGGCACTAATTCTCTCACACCTATTAGCGCAGATATGTGTGTCAGCCCCAGGCAGCAGAGTAGCATCCCCGTACAGAGCTTTTTGACAGCATTAATGAACAATAATGAGGACAGGAGTGACAGAGAGTGACTGGTTTTAGAGGTAGCTCCTGGTGCACTCAAAACCAGACAAGTAAGGGTTGTTCCTGGCATAGCTCCAGGCAATGACCCCAACTGTCAGGTCCCCTTGCCCAGGCCACCCCCGGAGCTCTCAAGGGAACTCTGCATTCTGGGGCTGGGCGAGGGTCCCAAAAACTTTATAGCCCCAAATCGTGGACCACACAGGGCAGCTGCACTGCAGGAGAGCATGGATATCTCACTGGAGAAGCACGAGCAGTTGTCAGGGTGGGGACCTGGGGGTGGGGCAGGAGGAAGTCAAAAAAAAAAGAGGGGAAAGGGAGAAACTCCGCCGGCTGTGTGCTGGGTGAGAGTGGCTGACAGTTTTATTTCTGAGAATTTCCCCGTGCGTGATCTTTATATTGGGATCTGCAGGCAAGTGACCCTGTAAAAGCAGTCTGAAATCCCCATGGCAAATAACGTGGAGCCAAGGCCAGCAAGCAGGAGCCAGTGGGAGGTGTGGGGACTGTGAGGGCTGTGGGAGCTCAGTCTCATTCCCCTGGACCCTATGGAGCCCCACTGACTTCCCGCCATGCCCATAAGTCAGGCAGCACACGGAGTCTCATAAGTCACAGTTTTCACTGACACATCAGTGTCACTGACAAAACCACTGTTCATGAGAATTGAGCTGGTTATAAAACAATTATTTCATTTGGATGCTTTCTTCCTTAGGGTCTTTTCTTTTCTTTTCTTTTCTTTTCNGCGGCTGCCGCCGCCCGGGGCCGAGCCGCGCTGCGCGGGGCCGCGCACCTGCCGCGCTGCCGCCGGACGGGCCGGGCCGGGCCGGGACGGGAGGGTGAAATCGCCGCTCGGCACCCGGCGGCCCGGAGAAACCAGCGAGCTGCAGAGGGGCAGTGAACCCCGGCGGATCCCGCGGGGCCCCGCGCAGGGACGGCGATTGGCACCGGGACGTGGGTGCCAATGTCCCCAGCCCAAACCACTCCGATGGGCAAAGCAGCTGCAGAGGAGTTCGAGCTCTCTCTGCCTGGTTTTTCGTTCGTTCGTCTTTATCGGTTTGACTTTCTATTTTCTTTTCCCTTTCCTTTTCCTTTCATTTCTCTCTTTTAAAATCTTCTTTTTCTTAATTTCTTTCTCTTTCCATATTTTTCTTAATGTTTTCTTTCTTTCTTTCTTTCTTTCTTTCTTTCTTTCTTTCTTTCTTTCTTTCTTTCTTTCTGTCTCTCTGTCTCTCTGTCTTTCATCTGTTTTGCTCTATTTTCTGTTTTACTATCTGTCTTATTCGGTGATACGTGGTTCACACATTTGATTTTTTTTTTTTAAGAGATTCGTTTATTTTGGTACAAACGTCAGTTGGAAAATAATGGTAATAGTCGCCGTAATCGGAGTAATTACGAGGATGGCTGTAAATATAAGAAAAGTACTCATCGATAACGGTCTCAAATTAAACGCCAGAAAATCCCCGTTTTTCCCAGGACCCGCGGGAACTTCAGGCTTTTTTCACCTGCCGAGATGTCCCCGGCGTCCTCTTTATTTCCATCCTTACAACGAATCCGTAAACGTCCGCGATTCCCGTTAGTTGAATCCCCTACGAACATCATGTTTTTCTCCAGCAGAATCGCCACCAGCGAGGCAGCGTCAGCCTTCCCCGTGCTGCTCGGCTGGTGCCGCCGCGGCGGGCAGGGGCGCCGGGGCCGCGGGGTTCCCGCTCCCGGGCCGGCCGTCGGTGACCGTCCGGGGCTCCGCCGCTGGGCTGTTCGTGCGAGCAGCGTGCGGAGACACGGCGTGTGCACGGAGCGCGCGGAGTGCGGGGCCGCCTCCCGGCCCTGCGGGGTCCCGGCCCCGGCTCCTTGCCGCTGTCCTCCCGATAGATATTTGCTGCCCTACTGCTCAGCGGGGAGCCGGGGCTGCCGTGCCAAGGCCGAGCCGAGCCGGGCCGTGCGAGGCCGCCCCCAGTTCCCCTACAGAGTCTGCG
>VXBI01014039.1:269276-414365 GCA_013397375.1 Toxostoma redivivum | reverse complement strand
CGGGACCAACCCGCCGCCCCCAGGCCCCGAGCAGCCCGAGGGTGCCGGTGGAGCCGCTGCGGGGCCGGCCGCGGTGTCGGGCTGTTCTGCGGGGGGGGCCGCCACGGCCAAGGCGCCTGTGAAGAAGAACCCGAAGGTGGCCAACGTGAGCGTCCAGCTAGAGATGAAGGCGTTGTGGGACGAGTTCAACCAGCTGGGCACCGAGATGATCGTCACCAAGGCAGGCAGGTCAGTGCGGAGCTCCCGAGCGGCCCCGGCTCTTCAGCCGCTCCCTCCGGACCCGGGTACCCAGGCCAGTCGGGGCGGGAGAGTCCGGTGCGAGCGGTTGAATTCTCAGTTTAGGGGGAGATTGAAGCTGCTGCTCAAGGGCGAGTCGCGGAGCGGCCCGGCCCAGCGGTCGCCGTCATTTGATCCTTACGCTTCTCCTGGGGCGAAATCTGCGAGTTCTTGCGGCCCGAAGGCCTCGGTGCTGCGGAAGAACGCGCGGGTGCTGCTGCGGGCTGACGGCAAAAGCGTGCGGAGGACGACAGGCAGGGCACTGGGTTTCACTCCCGCTGAAAAGGGCGCTGTGCTCCTCCGGGCGCCTTCGGCTGTGACCCCACACGGGACTTCGATCCGTGTTTACGGAGGACAGTGTGTGCTCCCGGGGCGGACAGCAACGATACAGGGGAAGGAAAAAACCAACACGCAAAACCTGCTAAATGCATTCTTAGCACGGGCAGATGTTTTCCTTCCGGCGGAGACGCGAACAGACCCTAATTCTGCACCTTGAAACGTGTTCCAGGGCTGTTACATTTCCCGATTATCGAGTAACGAGCCCGGCTGAACGCGGCTCCTCTCGGCTCTGCCTCTGGCCGCCGCGGCGCGGTTCCGGGGCCAGGACCCCGCTCATGGCCAGGGAACAAAGAAAGTGGCTGATGCGATCGCGTTAGGAACGAGCAAAACATATAAGGGGAGTCCCAGTTACAGTTGTTAGTTACTGTATTTAATGGAAATCTCCGGGAAGCGCCGCGGCCGCGGTGGCTCGGGCAGAGCTGCGAAGCTTTCCCCGCCAAGCTCCGGGCAGAGCTGCAAATTGTCCAGGCTCTGTCTTCCTTTGGTTTAAAGCGATCCGGCGGCCGGGAGAAAAGAAAAACAAACAAATTAAGGAATCCCCCGTTGCTTGCTCTCAGTTCGCCCCGGGGCTGACTGCGGCGGGATGGCCGGGGGACAGGGTCGGACTCCGCTCCGAACGGTCTGGCCAGAGCTGTGACCGCGGCCGCGCGCCCCGCTCTCCCCTCATTTTGAGGGTCCCGAAAGTGGGGGAAAAAAAAAAAAGATATATATGTACACTGTTGGCTTTTTTTTTAATTACGTTTTTATATTAGCAATTTCCTAAAATAAAACAATCACCGTGGTGCCCGGTGCAAAAGCAGCCGGCGCTGCGTTGCGGGACCTGAGCGGAATTTCCCGCAGACGGTGCCTGTCCCGGCGCCGGGTCGCACAGCCCGCTGTCTCCGGCCGTGGCCCCTGAGCCCGGCGCCGGGTTCGGCGTTGCTTTCCTTAGCGGAAAAGGTCGTTCAGGCTCCAGGCGGAGGCTCCCTGCAAACAGGAGCTCTTCGATCTGGCTTTCTTGGCTCTCCAAGAAGACCGAAAGCATTGCAAATATCCCACTTCAGAAGGTTTCGGAAGCTAACCAATTCGAATTGAATCGGGAGCTTTCCTCCCACCTTTTTCTTCCTTTACTTTATGACACCGTCAAAATTCCAGACAGGCGAGTAAAAACAGGAGAAAACGGGGTAAAACCAGCAGGAAAAGGCTCGGGGAAGGCGCTGTGAAGCCTATTCTCTCCCAGCACCTCTGGGCTGGCCCTGCTGTTTGTCTAGATGGGTCTTATCATCTCAGGTTGTTTGTTTTAAAACTAAGTTTTAGAACAAGAAACACCGGAATTTGAGCTAATGGGGGCTTTTACACGTTTAAAAATAGTAATAACAGAGGGAGTGACTGAAAACGTCTTCCAGAGTTTGCTAAAGCCTTACAGAATGGGAGACGCAGCTGCCCGATCCCGGCAGTGCTGGGCCCGATCTGGAAGTGCTTCGGAACCAGAGGCGCGCTGACCCATCGCTCCTCCGAGGGGGCAGGGGCGCATAGCAATAGGTCCGGCCGTGCGCCCCGAGAACGAGCCGGGGGGGGCTTTCTGGGTCCGGGTTTGATCGGGCTGTTTGTTCAGGGGGCGGTTGGGACTTTGCTTTTTCAACGGCTGCAAACACCCTGCCCGAAATACTGCCCACCGTTGCTCGCTTGGTTTACTACTCCGTAAAACAAAACGAAGCCATAACGAGCCCCGACGCCAGGGCACATCTTCGGCGTGTCTCGCCGGGGAGCCGCGGGCCAGGCCCTGGTCCCGGTGTGTGCAGATGCAGGAGGGAGGGACGGGTGAACCGTCCCGGTCCCTTCCCTTAGCCCACCGCCGCTCGCAATTTGTACTGCAGCTCCTTGAAGGAATCGTGCCCTCTTTGAGCGTGGGATCCGCGTTTCGGCTTAGCTTTGGGTCTCCGGGGGCCTGCGCAGAGAAGAGCCGGGGAGAGCAGACCGGCGGCTGGCTTGCCCAGCTCTGGAGCCCTGGGCTCCTTTCCGCTCTCATTTTCATCCCGCAAAGGTGCGGGAAGCGAGCGGGAGCCCGGCCGAGCTCTCGCAATGAAGTGGATCCGGGACGGGGCTTTCTGGGAGATCTCCGTTTCCCTCTAGCCTTTGCCCGCCGAGGGGGTGCGTTTGCCCCTCCGGGCTGGGAGAGATCTCCCGCTGGCCCTAGGGGCTGCTGCTGTAGCCACTGCTTTCAAACAGGGACAATTTGGTGGGTACAGAAGCTGCACAGGTGGGAACTCGATCACCTCGTGTTGTTCATAAGAGTTTTTAGATTTGACCCCCGCGGGCTGCCCAAGACTCCCGACACTTGAATGTGGGTACGCAGACAGGGAACTGCAAATGTCTTGCATTTGCATCCAGTCAGGTCAGCTAAAATGATGGGGAAACCACGGGGAAGAAACTATTTTCATTTGATCTCTCCATAGCAAAGGCCGAGGATGCTCTTGTTCACTCTGGCCTCCTCGTTCCACCCCGGTGGGGCATTTTGGGTGTCTGACACGAACGGTCCCAGAGCCAGCGGGAGAGGCAGGACCCCCCGGTCACCTTTTGGGATGCTGCCGGAGGCTGGGGAGCACGACAGCCATTCTCCCCACACAGCTGGGGCATATCTGCCTCTTCCTCCGGCCAGTGATTTCTGTGAGGGGAGTTTTCATCACAACTGGGCGGGCATCGAAGCAGCTGGAGGGGAAGAGACCCATGCCGGCCCCTCGGGGCTCCCTGCTGCTCCTCAACTTAGCACTCCTCTCTCCTCTCTGTGCCAGGCGCATGTTCCCCACCTTCCAGGTGAAGATATTCGGGATGGACCCTATGGCTGACTACATGCTCCTCATGGATTTCGTTCCAGTGGATGACAAGCGATACCGGCAAGTAACAAATACCTGGCCTGTCCCGCGGTTCTCGGAGCCCTAAGGGCTGGTGGGTTGCTGCCCACCCCCTGCTCCTGCCCTCTGGGGGTTCGGGGATGTGCCCCTGGGCGTGACACCTGTCGGTGCGAGACAGGGAGGGGACACGGGATGCGGCTGACCTGGGGTCCCTTTCACACCCTAGCAACGAATCTGGGGCCAGGATCGGCTGCACGGGACCGCAGGGCCCCCTCAGCCTTCGTACCGGCCTCACAGGTGGCTGGGGCCAGACCAGCATGGGCCGAAGGGCAGGTTTCCACAGGGCACAGGGCAGGAGCTGCCTTTTCCTGCCCAGAAAAGCTCTCCTTGTCGCACTGCTACGCATCTCCACTGGCAAACACCCTTTGCCACTTAACAAAAATCCCCCTCGGTGCTCCTTGAATGCTGTAGTCTCTCAGTGACTCTCTCCCGAAGCTGTGCCCTACCTGCTGGGGAGCTTCCTGGGTGCTTAGGTGAAGAGAGTGGGTTTTGTGCTCTGGAAGAACACTAGCCACCCAAGCCACAAAACCCTGTCCTTGTTTCCAGCGGCAATGTGGGAAGGCCTTGGAAACTCTCACAAGGCAACGATGCGGTCTGGGTTGGAACCCCTTTAATTTTAAGACAGTGAAAGGCACATTATGTATTTAGCTTCAGATCAGGACGCCAAGCAGGCAGCCTGCATAGGAATCGCAGGGTCTGATACATAAATATTTAGACAGATATCCAAATTCTCAGGGCGTCCTAGAAATGTTTGCTTGTCAAGGGAAGTAGGATATATAACATCCAATTGAGTATATCTTTAAAAAGTAATGTTTCTGCTCAAGTCCAATGGTGTCTAATTCCCCCTGTGCAAACACTGGCTTTTAAAGTAAACACGTGTATAGAAGATTGGTTTCTCTGTTTTAAATGTTGCTGTTGAATATGTACTTTGAAAGAATGAAACAAGACTGCTAAATTCTGAACCTGCTATTAATCTACACACAACTTTCCACTCTTCACTTAAAGCCAGAATATTACTGTATAGAGGGCTCTTTTTCACCCTTTTTTTAGAGGAAGGGGGAAGCTTTTGTGGCTTCTCTCCCAAATCTAAACGGGTAGCTATAAATTTCCTCCATCCTGCAGATTTCACTCACGGCAGTTCCATCGCCGACCTGATAAAATATTATATCCCCTCTGCAGCAATTCTGGCTGCGGAAAAGAGCTCGTTCCTCTCGTGGCTGTAGGAAGCAGGAGTGATGGAGAGGCCGTGCTTCCCCCTCGGTGGGGCAGGGGGACCGTCCCGGGCCGGGTTCTGCGGGGCGCGGGTACTGCAGTGGTTCGGGGCGGCGCTGCAGGGACGCGGGTGGGAGCCTCCCGGGCTGCGGCTGAGGGTGCCTTCCCCTCCCGCAGGTACGCTTTCCACAGTTCCTCCTGGCTGGTGGCCGGCAAAGCCGACCCCGCCACCCCCGGGAGAGTCCATTACCACCCGGACTCCCCGGCCAAAGGGGCGCAGTGGATGAAGCAGATCGTTTCCTTCGATAAGCTCAAACTGACCAACAATTTGCTGGATGACAACGGGCATGTAAGTGTTCCTGGGAGAAGATGTCCAACACGGGGCTGCACCGGGTGGGAACTCCAGCTCCCCGCGCTGTGATTCCCGTGGGGTGACCCTGCCCGCGCCCCTCCCCGGGGGCTCTTCCCCAGCCCCACGGCTGCCTCGGGCAGTGGAGCCGGCAGGGCCGGGGCTGCGCTCTCCTCTCTCCATGCTCCGCCTGGATCAGTTATTGTCTCCTTGCTCGTTTTATCATTCAGATCATTTTGAACTCCATGCACAGATACCAGCCGCGTTTTCACGTGGTCTACGTGGACCCCCGGAAAGACAGCGAGAAGTACGCGGAGGAGAACTTCAAAACTTTCGTCTTTGAGGAGACGCGCTTCACGGCAGTGACCGCCTACCAGAACCACAGGGTGAGGCAACAGCGGAGCTCGGGCAACCGAAAGCGGGGCTTGGGGTCGCCCCGGCGGTATCATGGGTGCGGGTGCTCAGCCCCTTCGTCTGGCTCCGGGGTTGGAGGCCGGGCTGCGGGTGCCCGGCGGTGGCGGGGATGGCTGGGGGTGTTCCCACCTCCTCCTCCCCATCTGCTAAACCCATTCCGGGCAGCGCAAGGAACCCGATAGCCGGGGAGCTGCGCGGAACTGCATCCGTGTACGCCAAGGAAGCGACGTGGGCTCTAGCCCCTTCACCAGCTTTCCCCCGCCCGGGGGAACCTCATTACCTGTGTGAACCCGAGACCGGGGGTAGTGGGGAAACTTCAGGCTTCCCGCTGCGAAATGTCAGTCACAATTTTTTTGGATAAATCTGCGATTTTACTGCCTTAAGCTCGTAGCGGTCTGTTTCTCCTCAGAATACAATTATACGTTAAAAACGAAACAAAACGAAACAAAACACCCCCACCCCAATCTGATGCGGATCTCCGAGCAGCAGTTAATCCAATTGCTCCTTTAAATCGCATCAGAGTAATGTAAAGAGCAGGAATCCCTGCAGCGAGTGGAAATACGATTTCATTGTGGGGGCTTTGCAGCGCTGCTCTGCGACGATGCCGCCCAGGCCGGGGCTGTCCCTGAGCAGCCCGCGGCAGTGTCACCCTCTGCAGTGGCTCCGAGCAAATTGACCTGAGGTCTCTCCGGGAGGTCGGGCCGCACCTCGCCCCGATAGAGGTGGCGAGGCCAGAGAAAGGCTGTGCCTTTAAGGGGCTCTGGAGTCCCTCCCCGGCTGGCATTTGCCTGATGGCTCCGGACAGCTGCTCTTTCTCTCCTGCTTTCTATCAGTTTGACCTCTAAGGCTGGAACTGTCACTGAGGGGCTTAAAGTTTGTTTTTCAACCCATTCCGGAAACTCCAATCACATACTTTATCCGTGGATTTGCTTAAATATAGAAAATGTCCTGCCTTCTCCCTGGCGAATTAAATAAATACATAAGTATGATTTATCCAGTGATTTGTCTTAACTGCTCCAGGGGTGACCCATATAATGTGGCATTTTCTTACAAGTGCATTTACTCAGCTTTTGCAGCCGATTCAGACTGCCTCTCCTTTCACCTTGAACTCATATTAGGTAGCATATTAGCCTGCATTTTCCAACAGAGAGAAAGCACATATTTGTGCACTGTGGCAGAGAACACCCTGGTTCCACCAGCCACCTGGATCCTCTCTGGATCCAAGCACTGCTGAGTCCCAAAGCGTGCTCAGGAGCACATTTGCTGTTTGACCAGGGAGCCCCATGTGCTGCTTTGAGACATTTTTCTACTTCTCCTTACAGATCACACAGCTGAAGATTGCAAGCAACCCTTTTGCCAAGGGATTCAGAGACTGCGACCCTGAGGACTGGTAAGGCTATGCCTTTATTGATTATGGCAATACCCCACTCATCCTATTTCACATGCACCTGCCCAGCACAAGGCTTGCATGGTGGGAGACAATGTATTGTGCCCCGTTTGCCAGCTGCAGCTCACAGAGGCAACACTTGAATTGCTCATTCTGTTGGACCATCAGCACCGTATCACTTCTCCTCTTCCAGGCCCAGGAACCACAGGCCAGGGGCTCTTCCTCTCATGAGCGCTTTTGCCAGATCCCGGAATCCAGTCTCTTCCCCAGCCCACCAGAACGGGACAGAGAAAGGTGAGAGCCCACAGTGGCCAGGCCAGCCCATCACCCAGCCCTGCACGGCCTGTGCATGCATGCTTGGGGCCAGCCTTGCTCACCACCCTGGTGCACAGCCCCATTACTAATGAGCTTTGTGCTACTACTTATTTTTTAAAGAAAAATACCGACCTTCATCACCTAATTAATTCTTCCTTTGACTACAACATTTACTGTTGATATATGCTTAAGAAAATTTGCTGCTTTAAAAAACACTGTCCCTTGCCTTTAGAGTCCCGTTTTCAACTTTTTGACAACAAACTCAGCTTTTCAGGCTGAGATGCAGTGCTGGCCACAGGTTCCTTTTCGCATTGCCCTTTTAATGAGCCTCAGCAGTGCGCTTAGGGCCGACCCACTCCATTCAGGAGCTGCAGTCAGGTCGAACAGCACCTCTGCCCATTGACTGCTTTTCCATTACCCAGAGCAAACAACTGCAAAGACAACCGAAGGCCTTTCTTCCAACGCACTCCAGGCCTGCAAAATAAAGGGAAGTCTGTGTTTGTTTAGTGTTACACAATTGCAAAAATGTCAGGCGTGTACCAGCTTGTCAGTCAACTCAACTCCATTTATCGCAGTCAGAAGGTCCCGTCCCGCCAGCCCCGTTCCTGCCGCATGCCGCTGCTGCACGCCCCGCTCTTCCCCTCGCGCGCCTCTCTCCCGTGTGTGCGGACGCGCGTCCCGCGGGCGCGGCCGCACTGACGCTGTTGCCCCCGCAGATGCTGCCGAGAGCCGACGGGAGTTCGATCGGGAGGCGGGCGGGACGGCGCTGCACCAGGCCGAGGCCGCGCACCAGCAGCTCATGTCGCGCGTACTCAGCCCCGCGCTGCCGGGCGGAGGCGGCGNTGAACGCGGCGGCCGCAGCGGCGGCGGCCGCCAACATGTACTCGCCGGCCGGGGCACCCGCCGGCTACGACTACGGGCCCCGGTAACGGGGCACCGGCGGCACGAGAGACACCACCCTCCCCCTTCCCGCCTTTCCCTCACCTCCCGCCTTACGAGTGAGCTGATTGGCCAGCTTGACCTGATCGACAGCCCGACAGCCCAATCGCCGGCAGCCGGGCCCCGCCCCGCGCCCCGCCCTGTGGGGGCTGTGAGGGCGGCGGTGCCGGGAGCTCCATGGCGGTGTGACCCGCGGCTGCACTTTGATAAATGAAGCCATATGTCCTTATCTCCCTGTTCCTCCGCGCCTCCGTTCGTGCCGGGCACCGAGGACCGTCGGGCGGCTAGGATGCGGTGGGAGGACGGGGAGGCGGTGGCGGTGAAGCGACTTGTCCCCTGTTACTCGCCCGCCGGGTCTTCTGATGGAGGTTTGGTGTTACCGCCGGTGTTGGCCGTGCCCACGGGTGTTTCCTGCTCACGGGGCCTGTACGTGAGCACCGAGCAAGGGCTGTGAGGCCGGCCGTGAGCCGTGTGTCGTCCTGCACTTGTTGGTGTCAATCTCTCCCAGCCCGGGGCACATCGAGGGCTGGTTCACAGGTGGCCCAGGTGGTTCTTTGAGGAGATTCTTGGGGAAGCAGAGTTTAGTTTAAGGGAACGCTTTGAATCCTCACTGCCAGAACAAATTTCCCACTTCTCCTCTGGCCCTGACCCACTCGTAAGTTTTGGGGTTCACTGGGATGCCTTAACCACAGCATCATTTTCTGGAGCTGTTAAGAAGGGCCTATGGCCAAGAGCACGGCCACGTGCAGCTGTGTTTGCATCTTGTTTTCCCAACAATACCTGCAAAGGTTTAAAAACCAGCCTGGGGCTGGGGGAATATCTGCAGAGTTCTGGCTGTGTGTTTCCCACCTGCTTCCCAGGCAGCCTCACACAGTCTTGCCTTCCTGCATCCTTTCCCGATCTCTTGAATACTCTCCCATGGAGGTGCCTTTTAAAGGGTCTTCAGGGTTTTTTTTTCTCAGACTGGCTCACTCCTTATATTGGCTGACCCAAACTGCAGTAGTCCTAAAGCACCTATCCTGCATTACCTGCTTGCTGCATCTTCCCTCTTAATGTTGGTAAGTATTTTTTCTTTTTCCTTTAATATCTTCATTCAGTAGTCGTTCCTTACGATTAAAAAGATAGCCCTGTTCATCACAGTTCTCCAGTGATGTGTTTTGAATAGCTGGCTTGTGTTTTTGTCAGATGCTCACTGAAGGCAGTCCCTTTGTGTTCAGAGAAGGTATTGAGCAGCTCCTCAGCTGTGTTGGTATACAGTATTATGAACACTTTTCTGATTATTCCACATAACTCCATTGAAAGATGGGGGTTATTTTTTTTAAATCATCTATTCATCCATGTTTGTGCATTTTCATTACAAATTCTTTAAAACAGGTTCTCTCCCTTGTGCAGGTGGCAGTGTTAATAGCAATGTTTATTTTGTCTCTGGCAGTGGGCTCTGGGCTTCCAAAATCTTTTCGGAAAGGTTTAAGAAGGGATACAGGCTACCATGAATATTTTATGTTTTTTTTTCTGTTAAAAAATATATCTGGATCCATAAAAAAAAGACTTGTGCAAGAAATATGTATTTTATTTGACATTTGCAGTGAATTGTGAGATTCTTAGTGTCTGACTAAACCATAATTAATGTTCTCAGAAAGGTTGATGTAAAATAGCCTTGTGCTTATTATTAGTCAGTGGGAAATGGCTCTTGGATGTGCTCTATTGCTATTGCTTTGCCGCTGTTATTTGAGAGTTTTTGGTATGATTTGTTATCTGTAAACTGATTAGTGCCAAAGCTTTGGTCAAACATTTAATGAAGTTGTTATATTTATTATTTTCTTCAAAGATTATACAAACCCTTTTTTTTTCTTGATAGTTGCAGTGTAAGAAAAAAAGTGAAGACAACCAAAGAATCATATCTGCAAAGTGTAGATACATGTAGATATTTGTAGATATATGTGGATAATCTTATTTCATTTAAATTGAAAAGACATTGGACAGTGACATTTATAAATATTTTTCCTCTTCTTTCTTTCCTTCATTTCTTGTTTGATTATTTGTGTATGTTTGTCAGTTTGTCTGCCCGGAAGTCTAAGCCTCCCCTACAAAATGAGATTATTGAAATCAGGAGAGTTCTTAGTCTGAGCAAACAGTGGCCCTCCATAGGTGATTGCTCCTTCTGTCCCTGGCTGCTGCAGGTGCCCGTGGTTGTGGTAATCTATCACAATACAGCACTTTGCAAGGTTGGGGTTTCCAGGTGAAAACAGATCTGTTTGTTTTGGTGAGCACCTGTTCTCTTCAAGCACACATAGAATAGAATGCCCCAAGATGCCAGGACTAAACTGTGCCCTTAATAAAAGTGCCTCAAGGTCCTTGCCTTGACTGTAGAAATTTCAATTTTATATTTGTTAGAAGAAGAGAAAAACACAGAACTTCAAGCTATGGCTGTGGTCAGCGGGCCCTTAGGATCACCAGTCTGTGTTCTGTGCTAAAGAACCACAGCAGAGGTCCTGAGGCCGAATAGGAAGGAGACCATGCAGCTGTGTCAAAGCTACAGTCTGAACTATGAAAATGGTATTTCTAACTATGCATTTAGTCCATCAGCGTACAAGGTGCTTAGACATGATCACATTGAAGCATGTTAGCAGTCCAGTTCATGTTGCGTTTTAATCCTTAAATCAAGATTCCTCAGGGATTTGACCATAACAATGTCTGTCTTACTAAATGGGAGTGTTACAGATATGGAAAGCAAAAAGGGTTAATTTTTCTATCACAACAAGAAGATCCACTTCAAATGAACAATACCCCATAATGCTGCAGGTTGACTAGTAGAAGCCTTTTGAAAATCACAGAAAATATGTAACACTTTAATGTCATGTTTCCTGTCAGCCTATTAGTTGAGATCTATCATAGGTACACCATGATTACCTGTGTATTGTAGATTTATTTGCCAAATGATTTGTATGATTTGATCACCTGTCTGGTTAAACTTCACTCAGCCCATGCTGTCACCGAGGTCCATGGGCACACAGTAGGACAGAAGGTGACTGCATTTCCAGACAATCCTTCCACTTGTGGTCATTTCAAGTCCCACGAAGAACTTCCACACAAACTGTATTTAAAAGCTGCTGTAAAACAGGCCCAAGTGTGGAGGTTGCAAGCATCCTTTGTCTCTTCCAAATAGGGCTAGAGAATAAATTAGCCATCTAGCTCTATTTTCTAGAGGTACAGGCTGAGTTCAGTGATTGCTTCTGAGGTCTGAAAACCACATCACTTAGCTCAGTGGGTAAATCCAGGATTAGGCCCACGCAGGTGGAACAAGGGTGGCCTTTGCTAAATCACTTAACCCAAACACTGGGGTTAGCTTCAGTTTTCAGAAATTGCTTTTTGCAGTTGATTTTGTTCTTTCCTTGCTAGTGGAATTGACTAAATTCAGCGTAGGATAGGAGCATGGGGATGAGACTCCTGTGTGTTTGCAATGTTCATACACATTCTTTACACATTTAATAATGTTTTCTTTAGTCTTTCCTACTCCTCGGGGAGGTCCTATAACTCTCTGGCTAGAGCTGTGCAGGTAGTCCCCAGCAGCTGGCTCTCAGCATCCTGGGGTGTTGGCATCTCTTTAGTCAATCTCAAGCACATGTACACAGGGCCATGGCCGGGGGAGCAACTCCTTTGGCTTCCTGCTACAGTGTAACGGTGGCTTGCAAGGTGGAGAATGACCCGAGGGCTGTAGCAGGTATAGAAAGGTCTCCTGCAGGCAGCAGGCTGCTGGGGGACAGTGTGGGTCTCCCATGAGCTACAGGCTTCTAGTGCATCTCTACAGGGAGCCGTGGCTAGTGGGGCTACATGGCTTGGGGCCACCTCAGCTGGGGCACTGTCCTTTCCTGCCAAGCACTCCTCCTTCTCTCCCACAAGTGTATTTCAGCCTGTGATGCTGGATCCCTCACCGAGGGGCAGCTGTACCTTGATCTGTATGGAATAAGAAAAGCAGGTTCACTCGTGCTGTGTAAGTTCTGCCTGTGTAAAGGGAACCCCGTAGCCGCTAGAAACAAGTCAGGCACCCACAGGTTAGGGCTGGGGGCAGAAGCTGAGCCCTGCAGCCTGGGGAAGGTTGGAAGAGCAAACGCAGCAGTACATGCAAAGCAGGCTCCAGCATCATCACCCAAAGAGTTTAAAAAGCTGCTGTGAGCCTATTGAACACGGCCGGGCTGGAAGGTAGGAGAAGAGCGTCTGTGTGCACAGGCGTGTTGGTTCTTGGTGCGTTGCCTTCTGTTGTTCGGTTTCCTGATAGGTTGAAATCAAATGTAGTTCTGCTGCAGCGCGTTGAGACCGCGGGTGCTTTGGCCTGACCCGCCGTTTGTGTGGAACTGCCGCTGTGGACAGGGACACCCCCCGTGTGTCCCGAGGGTCACCTCGGGAGGTCCCCGCAGCTATGGCTGCCCCGCGGCCGCGGTGGAGGAGGAAGATGCTGCACGCACCCCGGCCGGCCCTGCCTGAACATCCGGCTCCCTCCAGAGGGAAGAGCGGGCATGGCAGCCGGTGGATCCGGCACGCTCGGAAAACGAGAAGGGCTTCAACTTCGGGAGCTGGGAAATACGCGATGAGAGGAAAATACAGATTTATTTAAAAAAAAAAAAAAAAAAAGGTTAAAGGAAAGATTTGATCTTTGAAACACTGGCATAAATAAGAAGGGGCAGTCTCCTGCGAGTTACAGTTTGAGGATACTCAGCCAGCGATGG
This sequence comes from Toxostoma redivivum, assembly GCA_013397375.1. Taxonomy (NCBI): domain Eukaryota; kingdom Metazoa; phylum Chordata; class Aves; order Passeriformes; family Mimidae; genus Toxostoma; species Toxostoma redivivum. The sequence continues at coordinate 401,519 of VXBI01014039.1, read as the reverse complement.
CTCAGCTGTTGCTTTAAGCAGGTGTTATTAAGAATCCACTCTGTGTGTGTAGAGGCTAGTACTTGTGTATGGATGCAACGTTTTTCTAAGGATATGCATTTTGTTCTTCATTTAATCATTCCAATTCAATTGATTGCTAAGATATTTAATTTACACAAGTGTTTGACAAAACTAGGTGAAGTGACTACCCAAAGATTTCTATTATTGCCATTAACATGCTCAGCATGTGCATATAAAACGTGCTGTTACAGTGAGACACCTATTGTCAGTGGAAATCTAGACAGTGTATCAGAGGTTTGCAAATCTCAAAGAATAGTATTTCATACTTTTTTTCCCAGTGTATTGCATACACAATCAATGCAAAAAGGAAGAGCTGGTTTTGAAGACACACCTTAATTTTTAAAAACTCAGACATGTCCCATAGACACAATGTATGTACAAGTCTGCTCTCCAAAGGCCCAATGTCCTTCAAGAGGGCTGTGTAAAGTATTATGTGTGTTACATATGCCAGAAAAAACGCACTCATTCCCCCCATTAATAGAAATGACCTATTATAAATTTACCAAAGATACCATAGTTTTATAAATTGGCCACATATGTCTGTGTAATATATTTATTATATCACATTTCACAGCATTTCTGTTTTATGAAATTCAGCCTTGAATTTGTCACATATGTTTTGCATATATGTGCAATAGTTGGCCAAGTATATCCAAGTAAAGTATGATAAATGTGTTCTTTCCATATGGGAAATTAAATGTTTTTCCAGATTTAAAAAAAAAAGAAAAAGTTTATTAAGAGCAGCCTATACAAAATAATTACAATAAATCACTCACTTCTATTTAGGTTAAAATTATAAATTTGAACTAGTAACAAAGTGATTAAGAACAAGAGCCAGAAAACTCACATTTAGGATCTAATTCTATAAGGAGATGGAGCAGCATAGATAGGAGGGAGAGGCCCTACACATTTTCAAGGTTTGCTGCTCCATGTTGTGATATCCTGGCAGGCTGTAGAGCAGCTTCCAGCTCCTGCTCCAAGGGCAGCCTTCCCTCCCCTCTGTGAGAGGGGCACTGTGAGAGTGAGTGCCCTGCGAAGTCCACTCCAGCCTGGGTTCCACACCTCTGTGAACAGCTCTTAGTGGTCTCTGGGAGATAGAAAATGAAAGGGAATGTTTTCCTGCAGTGTACTCCTCCTCCCTGATGTTCCTTCTGGCAACCAGCCGGTGCTTCAGTGGGCTGGGCAGGGCAGGGCGCCTCAGCTGGCACTGCTGTGCTCGGTACCTGCCTTCACAGGAGTGACTGCACAGGTGCCCAGGGATTCACACTGATGTCCTTGGGCTTTAAATTGCAAAAACAATAAGTGAAAAACGGAATAAACAACATGTAAAATTTACAGAAACACCTCAGTGTGAGGTGTTAGCACTATTGCTTTTGTCACTGGTTTTAGCGTGAATGATGGGCAGGGGCTTGGCACTTGAATTTTACTCCACTTGCTTCGTGCTCCCATTGTTCCTTGTTCCAGGGGGTAATGGTTCCCCTTTTCTCTGTGCTCCTGCTTGGCTGCTTCAGCCTGACCTTTGCCTGAGTGTGAGCTCCAACCCTGGGCAGCAAGAGCCAGCATGAGTGTGGAGGGGTTGCAGGCAAAGCCATCATCTGGAATGGGCAGAGGAGGGATGGGGAGAGGTAGCCCTTCTCCCAGGCTGGTTCTCTTTGAGCACTGCCTTGCACATTTCTTTTATTTCAGCAAACATGAAGTGAGTCTTTCATTCTATTCCCTTTCCTGCTTGTTGTCAACTACTTCAAACCAGATGGGCTTAAGAGATAAAACTATAAAGACTCAATGTCTCTATTTAGCAGGATGCCAAGTCTGCATGCCATCAAAATATCTGAGGCAAAAAAATTTGAACAGACACTCTAAGTGTTGAGAGCAGCCTAAATGCTTTTCCATGAACACAAACAATGCATCCATGAATCACTGAGATTTCCAATCAGCAATTTTTTAAATTGCCATCAGGACAAATGCCACAGCCACATTCTCTGTCATGTTAAAAGTTATTCCATAGGCCCAGTGTGCCCGCTGCCTTTTTACCTGTGTCAGAACATGTTTATAGCAAGCAGTGCCATGGGGGCCTGGAAAATGTACTTTTGCATGTGTGAGGTGCCAGAGCTATGGAGCAGAATAATGGCTCAGCATTTGAACATCCTGGCTAGATTTCCTGATCTGGACATAATCAGGCTCAATCAGTCCTGCCACTGGTAGGAAGGAGAGATCATTGCTGTCCAGAAAGCGTCTGAGGATTTCTATGGCTTTTGCCATGCTACTTTATGTATACTGAAAATAAAAACTAGAAGGAAACAGCATCTAGCTGTAATCTCAAGTAAATTTAACAGCTTTTTTTATTCTCTTATTTTTTTAGTAATTACAAACTCAAATTGTAACAGAGAATTATTAGAATTAATATTTTTTTCATTGTCGTGTCACTCTCCTGTGAGGAGATAATTAACACTCCAAGGTGGTTCTCCTGCAGTGCACGTGGCTGCTTCAGGACCTCAGTCCTTCCAGCTGCTATCCCCTGTGGCACTGCAGCTTCTGGTTTTATGACTCTGAATTCAGAGCACAGAAATAAATACACTCTCCTCTGGGTGAGCACACGCTCATTTAGAGGTGTAGACTGTGGATTTCTGAGAGTACTGACACCTTTTAAAAAGGATGCTGGAAAAGTAAAAGCAAATATGTCTGAGACAAAAATAAGTTTTGAGTTTTAGAGGCCAGACCTATCAGTGTATAATTCTACCAGGTACTCTTCCTGCCATCCTTGTCCCTCTCCCACGGAGAATCTGGCTGGTGGTTTGCTCCAGGGCCCTTCATACCTTCCACAGTCTTCCTATCACCTAACTCAGGGACAAGTTGCTCCTTTTTGATTTACCCCCTCCCTTCCTCTTTCTCCTCCTCTTACAAGCCCAACTGCCAATCAAATTCCCCTCTGGTCTGAATAAAGCAGTACACAGCACTGCTGATAGGATGTACATCTGTAGTTCAGACCACTAATCAGGTGAGCAAATCTTTTCCAACTGAGAGATTATATTTTAATTTGATTTGATACTGTGAGGTCCTTACATGAATTGCCAACTCCTCCTAACTATGATCTTAATTCTGGATGGCTTCCTTCACGTTACAAAAGAAACCTCCAGCATGCCCCAGAAGAGTAGGACATAGACAAGCACAGCCAAGTTTACTTGGAAAAGCTATAGTAGAGGGAACTAGGCTGGAATTTCAGAATATTATGCTTTAGCAGAAACCCCACTGCCTTTTTCCTTAGTCATGGCTGTCACTTTCCTGGTAGCACAATGGTCATGCTTAAGCATCAAATTTTGTGTCTCAGCACTGCTGTAACATTGTCTAGTATTAATCCAGGCAGTCATGTGCCATGTTTTATGTAATGATCCACACTTTCACACCACAGACACACAGCCAGAAAAGGAAACACACTGATTTAGCACTAGTAATCCTTGTTTAATCCCCAGTCCTTTGGTTTACATCACTAACATGGCTCCTACAGTAGTCAGTGTTCTGTCTTTGTTCTTGGCAGACTGAATTAAAGGAAAGATTTATTAATTTGCAAGTTGGCTTTGTAGATGCATCTTAAGTATGCTAAAAACAAAAGCAGCCCAGAACCCAGTACTGGCTTAACTATAAAAATCTGCTTTTTTAAACTCAAACCTTTGCAACAGTCCAAGTCAAGCTGCAGAGTAATTTTCTGGCTTGCTGTAGCAATTGCATTCTAAAGAACTAAATTTAACAACTGTCTCATTGCATGCCCCCAGCTTGCTTCCTTTTTCACTCATACTACAAACACAATTAATCTCCTCTTTCCTTGCTCATCTACACTAAGGACTGCAGTGCTTTATGGCTCATGTACTGATAAGAGAAAGGAGTTGTAATTGATGGATTCATTTGCAAATACTGTTATAGGGTCAGAGATCACCATTTATTCCAGTGGTGATAAATATTCCATGTAATTGTCGCACAAATGCTGGTGTTTAGGATTTATTTCTATTACTTTACAAATGTTGGTTGCTTTCTTCCCTCTCATGGTGCCAAAGACGGTGATTCCTGGGAGGAAGCCTTTTGTAATAATTTAGCTGTCATCACCTTCACTCCTGAATCCTCTAGGCCAGGTACAGGCTAGCCCTGTTCCTTTCTGGCAGGTGAGGTTTCAGAGCTAACTCCAGCACCTTAAGGTGGCTCTTCACTCACAACCTTCTGCTAGCAAGTCAGCGGAAATCTTGAGTGACAACCATGCACAACCGTAAATTTAATTTTCTTAAATTAAAAAATGTAAATTTCTTCGATGCAATCAGAAATCTGTATTTTACTGTTATAATCAGACAATTGTGTTTTACAGCCTATACTAATATAGCCTGTCTTTCCTGTTGGAAACCATTCTTCTTCGGGGAAGTCCAGGTTAGTTGCTTAGGCAAATAAACTGCTAGGAGACTGTAATTCACAATCAAACTATGGCATTTAGGCTCATTCTAATTCAAACTAGTGTAGTCTGGTTGCTCATTTCAAGGAAATATAATGTGAAAGAAAAATCTGTTTACTGAGTGTTTAAATAAAATCAGTAGTGATACAAAGTTCATGAATTAATTGTATTGTGAAAAAGTATGGCATGGATAGTGCTTTGGTAATGAGAAGTAAAGGATGGGTCTGTTCCTGCAAGCAGCCCTGCAACCTGTGTCCTTCCTCCTGAAGCTGATGAAACTCTCAGCTGTGTCTAAGATGCAGTTCATGTCCTCATTTTCGATTGTACTTGCATGACTAAGTTTGTTTTTAAATCTACCTAATCAGACAAACATAAATATTGAACTCCCAGCAAAAGGCAGTAAGTTAGATGTAAGCACCCAGTAATCTTTAGAGTATCTTCCAAAGGATCAATTCGTAAATCTAAACATCCCTTATGAGTCTCTCGAATTACTTTCGACACACATGTTGACAGTAAATGGAATTTTTAGAGAAAATATACTCAAGGATTCTTAACTTTCAGGCTTTGATTTAATAATGCTCTTAATAAGGCATGGGGTATTATTAATCCTTCTTTCCAGAGGGATGCCGCTGTGCCAACGCCAGAGTATTTGCATCAAAAATTGTCTCCTACACTAACCATTTGCCCAAGATGGGTGAACCCTAGATTTCCTTTCCTCCTGGATGAGCATTAAACTTAAAGCTCAATTCTGTGGAAACTGCCCAACAGTGCAGGTTGCTGACTGCTGCCATGGAGGAGGAATGCTGGCACCCTCTGGGCCACGCCCCTGAACCATGTGCAAAATAACACTTTTCCCATTTATTTATTTCATTGTTTCTCTGTGCCAACTCTGACCTACTTTGAGAAGGGGGAAAAAGAACAAAAGAAAAGGTTTCTACTAGCAGCATGTTTGTGGAGAGTGACTGCATCTCATTCCACAAGGCTGAGCCTAGAGCTGCTTGTACCATGGGGGCAGCTCCTCTTCTGTGTGGGAGGTGGATGATGGGTGGAAATGTGCAACCCTGGTAGATGTAATGAACACCATCACCTCCCCTTGACTCGGGATTACTCAAAATTAGGCTTTAACTTTCAACTGCAATGTGATCCTACATGCAGCTACTGAATAGTAAAGAAATAATCAAAGAAATGCATTATTTAAAGTGTCAGCATACTCTAAAATGTGTAAGGCCACATTTTATTTAGAAAAGCCTGGCAACAGTATCCTGGTTCTGTGTTTTAATATAAAGATCAGACTGGGTGCTTAAGGCTTTCAGTCCAGCAATATTCTGTGTCTGCAAGGCACAGCTGGATAACAGACCCAGACCTTAATTTGCATATGTATTTTTCCTGAAATAATTTCTAAAGTCTTTGTCGTTGCTGTTCAGTTTTGGTCACTTTTTCTTTGATTTCCACCTCTCTACAGAGCAGAAACAATTATTTCCAATAAAGTATCAACAGTGCACAACCTGGACACAGTTGTCACTGCAGCTTTGTGACCAAATCCAGCAGTACCCTGGCTCTCAGCACTCTGGTGTGTGTCTAGTATGTTTTAGAAGAATGCAAATGTTGCTTCATTAGTCAAACCAAAAAAACTTTCATGAATGATTTTCAGCTTCCATGACTGTAGAGATGACAAGTTAATGGAACCATTTGCACTGTGTGGATAAGGTTTTACCCATGTGATTCCCCTAAATGTTAATGGGAGTTGTGCAGCTGAATCCCAGACTTGCCACGCTGAAACTTAGCCCTAACTCTCCAAGGAGAAGGGCGCTAATTGGATTGCTGACTTTAAATCCTTCAGCTCATCAGTCTATGGAAAGGATTTAGCACTGGCTCTGTAAAAGGCTTTACATAGCTTTGCAGTGCAATGCTGGGGAAGATTTTTTCCCTTTCTTTCTTGTGATTAATTGTGAGGCTTGAGGTGACAGCAGACATAATGAAATTCATAAATGCCGAAGGCCATCCCTAGTCACATTCCTGGCTGTTGGTTTGAGTTAGAAACTGACAGAAGTGTGAACAAATCAAGGGTGTTCTTAGAGCCTTTCAGTTATGGGGAAGAAAAAGTAACTGACAATGAGAAACCACTGGAGGTGGTTTAATGGTATAAATTTTCAAGAAAGTGATGTTTTACACTGATTCAGATTCTTGGAGACATAAATGACTTAAAAACAGACATATTCTGCCCCCACTGCAGTTTGAGGGATTCCAGTCCTTTTATACGAAAGATATTGGCACAAGTTACGTCAGCAACCTGCCAAAGGAAAGATGTTGCAAAACCTGTAGCAGAACCCAAAGCAACTTTGGTCTTTGTTTGTGACTGGCCTTGTTCTGCTTGTTACGAATTTTAAAAATCCACTTTCCTCTATGGAAGACAAAACTTATAGCTTAAACAAGCAGCATAAGAATTAACCTAGGACTCTCACTTCAGCCTGGAGACAGATTCTACCATTTCCCCACATGCACGTTTGAATTACAGTGCTAGGAATTGCTTCACCAGTCCTGTTTTCCTCGTCCATGACAGTGCAGGATGTGTCACGTCTGAGCATATATGGACCAGACACTGATGCGCTGATCTTTGGAGCCAGCTGCCAGCAGTCTCTCCCGGGGGCTGCTGTGATCTGAGAAGGACACGCAGTGGACGGTTGCTGTGTGATAGTCCAGCACTGCTAAGGGCTTCAGCTTTTTCCAGCCAAAGATCCTGATGCGATGATCCCACCCTGCTGTTGCCAAAATCTTCTTGTCTGGACGGATGGTGATATCAGATATGCCAGCGTTGACAAGTTCATGTGTTGTGTAAACCTTTGTGAAAAAGTTACAAATGAGTTCTAGTTGTTCAAAACAGAAGACAAAGGAGTCTTCTGGTACTTTAGCAGGTGTTGTGCCCACCCAGCACACCAGTGTCACACAGGGAGCATGGAGCTTTTCACCATGTGGTCGATGGTGCTTGGTAAGAACAATGATAGAGACAGAAAAAACCTTAACTTGAGCCTCCCATCTCCAGAGCAATTTTCACAAAATAAACTCAACTCCTGTATGCTTTTAGTTTATTTTGCATTTAAAGCTATATCTATTCTGTCACAAGTGAAGCTCTGAATCGAGGTTTTGAGCACAGCTTTGCCTTTTTCTTCCAGCTATTCTTGTATAAGCTGCAACGTTCAGAGCTAAGGCCATATATTTTTCCTGCTTCTGCAATATTCCCAGGCTGAGATCCTTCTGAGCTGATGGTTAAGCTACCTGCTACTCACTTCTACTACTGTGGCTCCTCACAAAACCCTCAATAAGCTGTTGTAGCGTTTACCTCAGTCTTGAGAAAGGAATGCTTCCAGGAATTGGGTTACAGTGTCAGGAAATCTGTATTTCTAGTACTCCTTCCCAAGAGACTTCTATTTACACCAAATCCAAGGAGGAGATTATGGCCAAGTTATTGATTTCAGTCTTGGAAGCCTTTTGTTACTGTTTGGAGACTACTGGGGCACAGGTTTCAGAGGGGCACAATTAAATTGGGAGGCATTTGGCTTCCTTTGAGAGGCACTGGGGCTGCACAGGACAGCCCCTGGAAAGAAAAGTTTTCATTTGACTGACACAAGTTTCTCTTGAAGCACAAAGCTCAAACCTGTGCTGTGTGAGTGAGCAATCTGCCTCTAAAACACATGCAGAATATGGACACGTGTGTGTGTGTATTGTGTCAGCTTCTGTCACAATAGGGAGAACACTTCTGGCTTATAAAGCTGGCCCTGAACTGCTGTTATTTATAAGTACCACTGGAAATGACACATTATGCCACTGTCTCCTTAAGCCTGAGTCTGTAGCTATCCAAATCTTATCATCCAGTGCCTGTTTTAATTCACTGTGTGGTGTCCACTGTTTGTCTGAGGCTGGAAGAGATTGACAAGCACATTAAACCTGAGGAGCTTTCCTCTTTGAAGGAAATTCCATGATGCACAGCTAGTACAGGGTTGTAAAGACATATTATTGCAGATAATTTTAACCTTTATATTGGATGTAGAAAACTCCAGAAACGTTGGCCAAGGTTGGTTTCAGATGCAACTGAACATATCTTGGAACCTTACAGGCACAAAGCCATAAGCAATTATTTTTCAACCATATAAGAACTGCCCAGCTAGCTACTCAAACAGCAAGAGCTGTGCAGTTTGGTAAGACAAAAGGTTGAATGAAACTTGACATGCTTCTTACATTATCTATACATTTCTGTTTTAAAAACAACCCAAAGAATGTGTCTACAACAAATTCAGAACAGAGGGCAGCAAGTTTTGTTTAAGCCTAATGAGAAATAGCAGGCTGTATGGAGGCCTCTTGGTGGGGCTGCTACTGTAAAACTATGCTTTTAGTTAGTACGTGTGCTCCAAACTTCCCAGGGTAGGCCTAATACTGCATGGCCTCAGTGGAATTTTTGTTGGTGTAAATGTCCTGGCAAGGGAAGGATTTATTCCTTACCTCACCAGTCTGGCAAATGTAGGATGGGTCTTACTCTGTAACTGAGATTATTAACTAATGGCTATAACCAATCCCGGGCGTGGTGCTCCCATCATTAATGTCAATTATGTGGGCAAGATCCATACAGCACAATCAGGGCAACTGGAGAAATGGCATGTCCTCAGCAAGCTACAACTTGAAAAGGAAGCCTGTAATGGTGATGCCTGTTGGCTATGGAACATGAGGGAACAGTGGGCATTTGTGCATGATCTGCAAATACAAGAGTGAGAGAGAAAAGCAACACAAAGGAGAAAACTTGCTCAAGGTTTATGCAGCCAGGTGTAATCCTACTGCCAGGATTTGTGCCATCCCAGGACTTACTACAGTAAGTCACTAACTACAGCCATCAAATACCAACATAATTTCCTAACCAGAAAACCAGCTTGTAATTAAGAAAACAAAGAAGTAAAAACAGGTGAGCTGCTTTCAGCCAGTCACAGCCAAGGATACTTGCATCTACACTCAAAGCATATCTTTAAGCCCTCTGCTTATTAGGAAAATAACCAAACTAGCAGCAGACTAAGCTTCAGCATTTGGGGGAAAAGCCTCAGCAACTGAACCAACAAAACTTACATTACAGCTTACAGGCTTTTTTCTCTTGTCATATAAAAAGAAGCTTCTGTGGTTATCAGATTTCTTAGTTCTTCTTTGTTTATTCACCTGCAGAAGCTGTTTACCTCCTACATTCTAGCACAAACATCATCACATAATTAGACTATCTCATCCAAATCAGAAGACTCATAACCAATCCTGTCATTTGGTGACAGTGATGATTTCAGCAACTTTCCTGTAGAAGACAATACAAACTTTCCTCATAGCAATAAAGTCTGCAGTTACCTTCATCATGTATTCATTGACACACTGGAACACTGCCACTTAAAACAGAGCTGCAGTACCATCATTGCATCATTCCCTCTCCAACGGCAGATAGCTGTGCACCACGGTTACTTATTAAAACCTTTTAGAATAAAAATAATGTGCCACTGAGTGGCTTTCCAACGTCTACCATTACCTCAGGTACCTGGAATGTCAGGGAAAAAAATCTCCATCTGGTTTATATTATTAATGCAATAGTGGAAAAAAACTTAATCTATGTCCTTGACAATCTCTAGTGCTCATATGAAAGATGCATTTTTTAGGGCATTCATGCTCCCATGAAGCACAGGAACATTGCTTGTAGCTTATAATACTTGGCATTTAAATTTCTTCTGAGGCAATCTTCTATCTCTCAGTGTGAGGTGCTGAAGGTGTAGCTAATCTTACATCCCCTGGGAATGGGAATACTTTGTGGAAAACAATACTTGGAATATTTTGGGTGAACAACTGTTTCTCCTGCAAGTTGTACCTGTAGCCCTGCATATGGTTAACTGATAAGTGAAATGTGCTGTAAAGAACAATATTTTCTTTGACTTTACGTAAAAGGTTTTTCTGTAATCAATATGAAAAAACAGCTTTCTCTCCAGCACCAGAATATTTGAAAATTTAAGAAGTCTGTCACGATGTCAGATTTCTGTCACCTTGACCTTAAAGAACAAGTCTCAATACCAAGTTTCTTACTGGGATTGCTCACCTTCCTTCCACTTCTCTGAGTTAAGGATACCTGGTGCAGATGGTGACAAGCAGGGGGAGGCTGGGCAAGGGGAGGGCAAACAGGACCAAAAAACCAGCAAACCCAAACCATGACAACTGTGTATAAGAGACTTTCACTACTCGTTCAGAGTGCAGAGTGCCTCTTTCATGTCATGTTGTATTATCACCTCCTCATTGAGTGTCATGTCCTCCAAACTTCACCAGGATTGGATGTGTTTGCACCACACACAGTGCCCTGCCACCCCAGAAATGCAGGTGCTGTGGTGATGCCTCACAGATTCCACACCTTTACAGTGTCCCCCAGGTGATGAGTCACCACTGGATGTCCCAGCATGTGGTTTTCTTCCTGTAGCACCATTCAGAAAAAATAATTAAATTGCTGTAAAAAAATTCTCCATAAAAGCTGCAAGGTGGAACAGCAATTATTGTTCTTCCATGAACTGGTGTATCCAGCTGATCTCTTCTCAAGGATGACATGGACACACAGGGGTTGATTCAGGCCCTCTCCATTGTTCATGGGACAATTGCCACTTTAAAAAGGGTAAAGCACCCAGCAGTGGAGAGGCTGTACATCAGCCATTTTAATTTTCATGAGCCTTTTTGCACTTTATTTCCACACCAACATTTCCAGATCATACTTAATGCCCTGGCACTGTTGGAACACTTGCTAAAGTTGTCTAGATGAAAGCAGTATTTATGGCCATTCCCTAGCACGGCCTGAGCTGAGGATTACATGACCTTTTCTATCTCAGCCACTCACAGTACCACAGACATGAACTGGGGTAGCCAATTGCCTGATTTTGTGTCTCTGGCTGGGCCCTGTAGGTGCCAAAAGAAGCTGGGTGCCTAAACCTCATGTCCTCTTCGTGCTAGCTGGGCTACTCCTATTCTTTCTGTTTGTGAAGTATTTAATAGAATACTTCTGTCTTTCCCACAGTGGAAAGCTCGCTACAGCCATTCAAGCAGAACATTTAGAAAAGCAATCCTTTGTTTCTCATTTTTATACTCATTTATAATGTTTAGGACATTCTGAGAGCTGGATACTACCAATGTGATAAATGAAGATACAGAGGCAATGGCTTGAGTAATGCTAGGCCTGTGTGACTGTTGCAACTTTGGTAAAACCAGAAACATGTGAGAGAGGGTTTTTTTCTTTTATTTAAATCCTCACCATCTTTTGCTAAGTCTAGTCACATAGCACAGACATTCTAACCAGTCTGTGATTAATTAGCTAGAGATCTGCAACAACTCCTCTTCATGACTAAATATTTTTTTAGTCTATCAAACTGTTAGTGCAAAGTGGGATAAATGACACTAGAGGGCCAGTGATCCTGACCTGGAGGTTCTGTTGCTCATTGAGGCTCCAGATGCTAAGCACCTTTTCAGATGAGCCCGAGATCCCCTTGGCCTTCTCCGAGTCAAAATCAAGGCTCATCACTGGCTCCTGGTGGCAAATAAGTTGGCTCAATGCTTTTCCCATTGACACATTCCAGAGGACAACTGATCCATCTTCATAGCCAGCCAGAAGCACAGGTTGTGAACCACAGCTGAGCTGATTAAGGAAAAATAAAATTGTTTGAGAAGTTAATAGTCTGTTAATAAAATTACCATCCCTGTGTAGGTTTTAGTCCAAGCACCAAGAGAATAAATTAAAATGCTGACTGGTGTAGAAGTGAAAAAAAGTTGAGGTGATGTCAAATTTTGATATTCCATCCACTTACTAGATAATATGCACTTACAGGTTTTATATCTACATATCAAATTCTAAATTTTACATATATTATACATATTTAATATGCACATACATGTATATATACATACACATACAGGAGAAAATTTCTCTCTGAAAATCCAAACTATTGCCCTCTATAACAACTGAAAAGAGCCTGCCTGAAATTTTCAGAAGCTTCACTTCATTTCTTTGCACTTCATAGAAAAAATTGCACAGAGAAGCTGAGCTACTCTCAAACAATACAAGGTTGTGTGGGCACTGTGCAGTGCCATGCTCAGGGATTCCAGTTCCACACTGCCAGGTGCAGGGCTGCACAGAGGGATTGCCTGCCCAAGTACCCCACAGTGCTTGAAGGTAAACACTGAACCTCCCAGCAGGAACCACTGGGTCAGTCACCAAGGGGTTAACGGGTGCCCGAGTCCCACTGTAACCAATTGAAAGCTATTTTGATTAATGATGTCACAGGCCAAAGGGCAGGGCACCCTGGGCAGACACCTAATTTATTTAAGCCTCTGAAATAACTCAAAGAAGGGAACATTACTGGATTACATGTCACACTTAAGGAAAATATTCATCATTGCTCCAGCCAAAAGACTAATGATCCCGTAAGCAGTACCTGGTTACGAGAGTGAAGATGCAAATCCCTAATGAAAAGCAACTAAAAAATCAGAATCTCTTAATGCCAGCCACTTCTTTAATAGGAGAAGAAATAGCAAAATAGACATTGGGATTATTACCACCTCATGTAGGCACATCTAAGAAATGTATCCAACAGGGTATTCAGATCTTTCCAAACACTATCTGCTCCTACAGGATTTGTTTGCTCAGTATTCAATTAAGATAAAGGTAAAGGGCATAAAGAATGAATTTTTAGCAGCATCACGTTATTGAATGAAGTCAAACTCACTGGCTGTCAGTGTCACGATACAAACCTGTGATGGCCAAAGGCTCACTGCCTCTACTAATGGTCCAGACTGTTCTCCCACTGGTTATTCTGTGTTCTGGGGGGAGTTAAACTAACAAGAGATGGGTGGTCTGAGTAACAACTGCCAAGTACCAGCCTCATGTGATTCCTTGGCCTTACTCAGTCTAGAAAAGTGTTTGAGGAAGAGAGCTCACTGAGCAGGGAACAACATTTCTCCTTAAAAGAAGGAAACCAAGGGGAAATCCTTGTAAATTTAGGAAATCCCCTATATCATCCTTCTGAACTGTCTGTCCATACCTGGGATCTTGGAGGAGCCTCCTTCCTTCCTTTAAGATCCTTTTTCCTTTGAAAAGGTAGGGAGCATGCTCTGGCTAGAAAGGCCCACAAAGCAGGTTTCTCACAGTGCCGAGAATTACGAACAATTTTTCTGTAAAAATTCTGATTTGCTAAAATAATATAACATCAGAGCAATGAATTCATTGATTCATACATTGAGTCAGATGCATGTGAATTAATGTTAGCTCATCAGGTATTTTGGATGAAGAATATCTGGTTTTTGATACCAAGTATCAAAAAAGTTAAAAAAAAATTGGAATAAAATGAACATTCCAGATTTTATCTCTATTTAATAAAGGGTAAAATCTTCCAAGCAAACCAAAATATTTCATAGGTACTTTTAGGTTTAAAGAAAACCCCCAGTTTAAGCATGGAAAAGCCCCACAATTATTTGTGCTGCTCTTCTGTGAGCACAAGACTCCCTCAGAGCTGGGGTTTCACAGAAGTTGTAGCTGTCATTAGGCACTGAAACACATCAGCTCCTCTCCCTGCTCCAAGTGGGATGGTGGCTTCCACAGGAGCTGCTCACCCCTATGCAGATGGCAGAGACAGGTGAGTGCTCAGCATTTCGGGAATGCCAAGCAAAACCCTTTCTTTATTGTGCTTTATTGTGCTGTGGGCATTGCACTTTACATTTGAAAAACAGTAATTTGCAAGTGAGAGCTAAGATTGGTGTGTTTTAAAATCCAAATACTGTTTCCTATGAAATGCAGGTCTCACACTACTTCTTCCTGACTTTCCTAACCATATGAAGTGTAATATTTCAATGGGTACATGTACTAAAACAATAAAAGTTATTGAAAGATAAGTGGAGCTCTTGGTCTGAGCCTGGACTCACCAAACAGTGCTTCACAACGGCCTATTTATTTCAATTCCTAATAACAGACACTGCTGGAGAGAAGTCTCACCATTCATGTTCTGTTTCAGTAGAAAAATTAAATTATAAATCATTGCTCTTCCTAAGCAGAGCATTTTGTTGTTGCATTTGGATAACTGTCAAGGAAGAAAAGGTGATCTTCTGTCAACTCAACAGGAATAATAGCAATAGTTTATATAAAGTAATAACTCGGCATTTCCAGTTTCAACATGTATTATTCTTGTTGAATTATTTTGTTTGCACCATTATGCAATATGATGCCTTCCCCAAAGAGTGCAAAAAATGGAAGACTATCCTTACTCCTACATATCCTACTCCACCCAATTAGTAATAGCAGGAAGGTGTGAAACTGAAGGGACAATGTATTTAAGAACATGAATTTTCAAAAGAAAGTGAACGAACTAGTATCTTTAAGGACAAACCTAGAAAAATAAGGGGGGAAATGCTCAAAAGACCAAAATAAATAGCAGCAAGTTTTATGACTGCTTAGGAGAAGCCAATGAGGCTTAGTCGGGGAGCCTAACCTCAGCTGCCTTCTGCTCTATACTAAAGTTTCTCATTCACAGCACTGCTGCTAGGGAGGTTTGTTGTTTCCCTGAACTGCAGAAAAATACGATGGTACCTGGCTGCAGCCCCCAAACTCTCATTGGACACCCACCCCAAGCACTCTTCCTTCAGGCCTTTATGGGGCTCTCCCTGTCAGCTTCTGTTTCAACTTGTTAATTTACTGTGCCATAAGCAACATCAAATAGTCTCTTAGGCAACTCCTGAGTGCTGGGCTGGGAGTGCTCATCTGGGTATGTCTGTATTGCCCAACACAGCCATGTTCAAAAAAATCCTGGAGGGCCTCTGTTCAGGAAGGGGTGCAGCTGGGTGAGCTCCTGTTCTCGTTTATGGTTACAGGGTTACTCAGAGAGCCACTTCCAGCGCAACCACAGAACAGAATGCAGAGCCTCACTTTGGTACACCACATGCAATTACTTCCCTTAAGGGTATCCTCTTCCTCGTGCCTTTAAACCAAGTTGCACGCTTTTGTAAAAGAGCAAACACAGCTGTGAGACTCTAAGGGATTATCTATACTTTCCTGGTGTAGTCTAGGAAGTTATGGTGAGTTCTCAAAGTCAGAATTTGCATGGAATAACTTAGCTGTCCCAGTTCCCAGTCCTCTGCTTTATCCCCACTGGCAGCAAAATAAAAAACTATATAAAATTAAGACTCTGCACCTGCTCTGCTTCCTAGAGGAATATCAATATTAATGCATGTAGAAAATATGGCAAGACAGAGGACTTTTTATACAGACAAGAAAAATTTTCAACACCGAACATTTCCACAGTTATCTCCATCTTATTAAAAAAATGTTGAAGAGACAGAAAGACCCATTCATTTCATCAAGCACTGAACTGACTGCATTTTTAGGAGAAACTTTGTTTAACAAAAACCTAATCAGCCTATTTAATTTCCTCTTTTTTTCCCCCTAGTTTTTAATTACAGCATGGAACTTTAACTGTGGCCTCTCTTGGCTTTTGTCTGAAGTCAGCAACTGAATTCCTCTAGATTTCAGTCAGTTCAGGATCCTGGGTAAAGACACCGAGGCCTCAAACTTTGATTGACAATATTGTCAACCAAAACCAACACAAATGTTCCAATGAGCCAGCAGGAATTACACCCTGGCATCAGCTCAGGTGGTCCTGTAGACCTGTAGCAGTGTGCTGACAGGGGGTTACATGGGAATCAGCTTTGCCACCAATTCTCTGGAGATTTCAAGCCAATCACCTGAACTCCTTCCTCCCTCTACTGCCACCTTTTTGTATTACTTGTGCTCACTGTTGGCAGCCCATAAACATTATTTGCTAAATATTTTGCAAATGTGGGGTTTTTTCACTAACTACTTTAATTTACCTTTTTGTCTGTAGTCAGTACCACCATAAATATTTTGTTCCTATTAGAACAGAATAGAATGGAAATGTTCACAGAGTGTTTCCTCATCCTGAGGGCACTGAAGTGAATTGAATCTGCCATTAAAACCACTGTTTTTAAGCAACTCAAACATTTCTCATCATTCTTAATGCAGTGAGAAACCATATCAAACAACTGGCTTTGGTAAGTCACTCATTTTCCTCTTGATTGATGCAAAAACTGTATCTATCCTAAGGATACAAAGCTTTCCTTGAGCATTTGCAAATCTTCCATTAAAGCTTGGAAAGCTCTGAAAGTTACATTAAGGATGTTCACAAATCTTTCCCCCCTTTAATAGTATAATTACTTGATTGGTTTGATTATAAATCAAAATCCAAGTGAAGAAAGATTCATGTGCTTCATATAAAATGAATCACAGGGAAAACATTTCACAATTAGCAGGCGCTCTTGCCTTACCTGCCATAACTTCAGACACATGGGCATGCCCAGCTTGGCACCCACCTCTGGCTGCAAGGTACAGACTGATGTCTTGGATGGCAGCTCCAAAATCTGAACCTGACATCAGGAAAACAAGAGGAGTTGGTCAGGCTCCAGGTCAAAATTCTGCTGTTAAAAACACAAGTCTTTTAAGGTGATTAAGGTTAGTATAAGCTCTTCCAGTAAAAACTGTCTGGAGGAAATGGAGGAATGCTAAGTTGGAGCTGTAAGGGGAATCTACAGCTAGCTAAAGAAGTGCATTGTTTTAGAAAAGACCAGACAAAACTGCTAGAGTGAACACATCTTCTTCCACTCTTCTATTTAATTACAGCCTTCTTTTCAAACAGTGGATGACATTGTGCACACAACAGATAATACTGCAGACTGCTTAATCTGAACATATCCCCCTGCTTTCTTTCCCCCTTTTCCAGCTCTGTTGCTAATTTTTTGGCTGTATTCACCTGTGAACACTTGCATTCTTTCCTCTGTGCTGTTGTGGTAACACAGAGCTCACATGGAAATACAGGCAGTGTATACATGCAAAGGGGATTTTTTATTTACTGCTCACTGCACTAACAGATTGTAACCTCACAATTACCAGCTAAGATGGCTGCAGTGGTGTCTGCACACAGGTATTTTTAACACAATGTTGTGTGACCCTGTCTAAAGCAGGGTCAGACAATGCTGTGCTAAACACCTGTTCTCTCTACAGAGCAGCTTCCATTGTTGCTTGCTCCAATGGTAATGAATCACAAACCTAGTTTGGGTGGTTTTGATTTCTTTCTCTTTTTTTTTTTAAACATTGGGCAAGTTGTTCCTCTGCCAAGGAAGTAGCTCATTTCCACCTCAGGATGATGGCAGGCAAGATCAGGGGAGTCTGCCTTTTTAGTTTGGCACTGGAAGACTTTGAGACTCTTGATTGACACAGCAGTGCCTCAACTCTGGGCTGGTTCTCAAGCCTGGAACTCTGGAGAAACAGAAGCTCTTGGGTATCAAAAACCTACTGCCAGGAACATTGCTGTTTGTCACATGCATACTTAATCACCAAGGTGATCTTTTCTTCTAATTAAATAAACAATGGTCTGCATTATATGGTAAAATTAAACGACTTAAAACATTTGATAAATCCAGCATCACCAGCCACTCTAGGCTCTTCCAGAATGTGCAAGAGCCCAACAGTGGTGTTGGAGAGCCCCAGTCGTGTGAATTTCCTTAAGCATCTGAGATGAGGTATTACACAAATATGGCTCCGCTGGGAACCATCAATCAAGACCACGGCAGCTGTGATGGCTTTCCAATCCCATACCTTTAGTTCAAAGCTTGCCAGAACATCTTCCTATTTCTAGAGGCTGTCAGCCAGCCTGCCAAAAGCCAGCTGCACTCTAGGACTGCGAGTACAGTATAGTGCACATAACACACAGAACGCTTTCGAAAGCCACTGAGCAATACAGCAGGAAACTGTTTTCCATATTTGAGGAATAGTGACTACAGCCAAGAGCCATCCAGTCTGCAGACCAAACCTGGGAACAGACTAAAGTTTGATCATCTGGGAATTCTGGTTCTTTGGAGCTACACTCTTAACAAAAGATGCTTTTCTCTCGTCAACTTTCTCGCTATCAACATAATGACCAAGCTAGCTGTGGCAGGAAATGGGCTATAAATATGAAGATGACCTGCCCTCATCTTGCCTCTTTCATCACTGTCTCTCCAATAGGCATTGCCTCCTAGGCAAGACCAAAACTGCAACTTTCATGTAATAAAGAAGGGTAAGTGTGCTGTGATAAATGCACTTCTGCAGGTTAAAAGAAAAAAACAAACCTTCTTTGCTTTAACTTGACTAAAAACAGATGAACTGGTACAAGGGCTACAGTTGGGCTTACAAAGGCCAAAGAAAAACAATGAGAAAAGCTCTGTGCAGAAGGCAGGCAGGCATGAGCTGCGCCTGAGCTGGACTGACAGTTCCAGAGACTGTCTGTGTTAAAGGCAACTGAGCCTTAGAAATAAATACCATTTCACATATTTTGACAACTGTAACCTAAAACTTGAAGTTCCGTGTTTATATTGGTTTTGCTTAATAGGAGAAAGATTTGCCTTTGCCTGAGGTTAATAGTGTTCCTGGGTGGCTAAAACTGGCCACAAGGAAACACACCCTTTCTCTTTTTCACATTAATAAAGCTTTTAACATGTTTTTGGCAAATTGGCAAGAAAAGTGCATGTAACTCATAATTGGTGATTTAAATGCAATCATGAACAAATAAATGCCTGTTCAGATCTCATTATTTATGGACTGAACCTCCTTTAAGACAAAATTACTCTTTTTTTGGACACCAGCCAAGCATAAACACTTATTAAGTCTTAATTTTAATCATAAGCTGCAAATGTACTCTGTCTCACACAATGCTGCCTATTTGGAAGCACTATATATTATGGGAGCTTATGTGAATTTATTGAAACATGACACAGTTCTAATGCAAAGGTTCACACACAGAGTGGAACTCTTCTACCTCAGGAGACTGCAAATCATTCTCCTCTTGCAGGGCCCAAGCAAACAAATGAGAATAAACCAGAGATGAGTTGTAAGTGACAGCGGGATAAATGTCTTCTGTTTGGGTCAGTTGATTATTTAAGTCTTCAATACCGGGACTTCTCCGGCTGACACGAGAATGCACTTGTCAATTTTGTTTAACTTAAGTATTATTGAGCACTGCTTTAAAATGGAGGGAGTTCTTTGTTTGATCAGAACAAGGTATGGGACTTAGAATGGTTTTATTTACTGGTGCAGTGGCTGTGTCCATGGGCATATCTAGTTCTGTAAAAGGCTGAACATTCTGGCTGTGAGTCAGCAAAGTACTTAAATATGTGTTTAGCTTCTGTGTAATAAAAAGATCACATTTTCTTGCAATACAGGCACTTATTACTTCATGTATAAAACATGCAAATTTCAGTTTCAACATATAGTCCAGAAGAGCACATGAACTTTTATGCTCATCAGAAATTTGCACTTAGCTATAATATTTCTTCTCATGCCACTTTTTTCTTCTTTCATAATTTTGGTATTTTGATGTCAAATATTTGGTATTATTTTTGTGTGATGTCCTCAAACATCCCATTGTAGGAAACAGAACTGTAATTTCTATAAAGCAGAAGTGGAGATTGTCAACAAAGCTGTCAGTCACCGAGTGCTGCGATAGTGGCATTAGATGTGGACTTATCCAATAGGAACTGAAACGGACTCAATTATCTCACACACAGGAAACCTCTGGCTGGTAATAGTAATTCAACTATTTCCAGCCCCAGTTCCAGGTAAGGAATTAGCCTGGGGTGGAAGACCATGTATTGCATTACAAATCACCTGCACCTCCCCTCTTCTCGCCAAACCTGATTCAGCTTCAGATGGAATATAAGCTCCTCCATCTGAGGACACACCTGCTGACCATTAGTTCCCCAGAAGGACTCTTGTTCCCAGTATTCAGCAGCACCAGAAGAGTTTTCAAAACTTCAATATGTAAAGATCAGCAGCAGCTGAAAATACTTAAATGTCAAACAAATTTTGGGATGGTATCCTTGTTATTAAAGCATGAGTTATATAATTCAGTCATCCTTGTGGCTGTAAAATTAGTGATTAAAACTCCCAAAGGTTTCTTGTGCTGCCTGCTCTTGAGCAGAGAATTCAATGGCACTGATGTTTCTCCTCCTGAACTATGTAATTTCAGAACAAAAATCATTTCAAAAGCAACCTCTCAATCACAGAGAAAGAGACTCTTCCTACCTCCTCCAGGTTTCTGGCTGCCATGGCCATTAGCCAGCGTCCCTGTGCCACCTTTAACAGAGAGCATCTGCAGAATCCCACATGCTCCGTGAAGACAGAATCCGTCACTGAAGTCCGTCCCTCTGCTAAATCCCACAAGCAGATCCTCTGGTCGCGCCCCTGACTGTTACAGTAGAACAAGTTATCCATGAGCTGCAGTCTGAGGAAGCCTGGCTGCCTGCAGGGCAGTAACTCGAACTGGGTCTTTAACAGACAGTAAAGGACCAAGCTTTGAACAGCTTCTGTGGGGCTGTTAATTGGTGTTCCATGAAATGTGGGGGAGCTCAGTGTCCCCGAGACCACCACCCTTCTGCCGCCTGTGAAACTGGCCAAGAGGTTCAACCGTCCCCGGGAGGGGGGAGGGTCTGGGAGCCAGCCAGATACACAGTCAGATACAGGTTCTGCTTCCTTGTGCAGAGAGACTTGATCAGGCTGAGTTGTGCTATTTATATGTGAGAATATATTTATAAAGTCTCATGAGCATTTGAACATATACATAGTAAAAAAATACTTACATTTTATCATTGATTAGATCTAATTTAAAAGGAAACAAAAGTATCCAAAGATTCAAACATCTAACACATTCACCCTAGCAATGAAATGGAAATGTCATGTGTTGACAGCTAAGACAAACAGCAAGGCAACAAAGACCTCATCAGAGATGAACAAAAAGTGACAGTTATTCAGGGATCAACTTCCCACAGCCATAGGCAGGGCACAGAGGGCTCCTAGGACTGTGCACCTGTGGAGACACAATGGAGAGGGACTGGCAGCGATTGCTCAAGGAGACGCTGTGGCTGAAACACCCCAGGCCAGAGAGCAGCAGCAGCAGCCGAGGTACGAGCGCGGCTCCCGCAGACTCCTCGGCTCAGCCCTGTCCCAGAGGATTTGTGCTACTCCCAGGCAGGCAGAGCGAGGAGGCCACACAAAGGGCACAGCAGGAATTGTTGCAGATTTATGTGATCCCACTGGCTCTGGAACAGAGTAGCACTGTGCATAAACTACCCTAGCACAGGATATATGTCCTCATGTTACCACCTGGACAAGGAGTCATCAAAAATCCCTTACCCATGTCTTACTTTAATTAGCAGTATCACCTGAAGAAGTATGAAACTAAAATAGAGGAGATGTAAATCTACAGACTCTTGGGACTTCAACATCAGTGGTGTTCAGCTGACTGACAAACTGACACAACATTTATAGCACTGGGGATACAAACAGTGTGATACTGCAAGAAATTGCTGTGATTTAGCTTTACAAGAGAGAAATATAAAATGCAGGTAAATGCTGTCCTAAAACATCACTGCTATGTGAAGTGTTAGAACTATACAGCAAAAACAGAGGTACAGAAAAACTCTGTAATTATACAAACAATACTCATTCAATATGATTTTATGGGGGAGAGTGTTGATAATTGTGCTTAAGCAGATAAGAAATATAAATGCTAATGAGTTCCACTGTATATTATGAGATGTCTTCTCTAGATAAACATGTCAGAACACCTCCTAATCACACACACACTTTGGCATCCACTCTAGATCACCTGTCTAATCCAAAGTACACAAATCTTCCTGACCTTCCCTTGCTAAACAAGAACAGAAGGTATTTTGCAACAAAGCATGAAACTCAGCATTCTTGCTCATTTTCAGTCTTCCACTCTCCATCTCTGATTCTTCTCTTCTTTCCTTCCCTTTTCTCCTTCTCCCCTCTATTCATAAATACTTTTTTTCAATCTTCCCCAGGAACCAGCAGTGAAAAGTTTGTCAAGTTCAAATCCAAGTGCATTTCCTTGACCCAAAGACCTTACCTGTTCTTAGTAAAGACACTACAGGTCCCAAGTTGTTATGATGTCATAACATACATAATAAAGAAATTAATTGTATCTTCCACCCCCCTTTTTATTCTAGAGTTTTTTCTGTCTTTTTTTACTTCAGTACTTTTCCATATATGTTGGAAAAACTTTAAGTGATATCAGAATTAAGAGAATCCTTTGTGTCCCCACCCTCCTTTTTTTTCCTTCAATCACAGAGACAAGAATATGTCACAGAGACAAGAATGATTTCACTGGGTTTTGCCTGCTTTGCTAACCTGAGAAGCCTGTCTTTACCACCCATTGTCTCCACACAGTAGACAGATTTTCTTCCATGGCCATCCAATGCTGTGTCCACTCTGTGTGTTTTCAGGTTCCAGACATGGATAAACCCATTCTCAGACCTGGCAGCAGAAAAGAGATGCTTTTAGTGTGAGCATGGAGGTGATCAGAGTCTGATCTTTTCCTTTATTTTGTTGTTGTTGGTTTTGTTTTTGTTGGTTTTGTTTCCAAAACTGAAGCTGTATGCACAAGTAACACACTCATCATGCAAAACCATGAATGCTGCTGTTTTCCCCAGAAACAATTTGTCAAAATAATACACTTAAATTCAACAAGAAACAACCATATGATGCTCAGCACAGCCAGAAATCTTGGTGTATTTACCCAGAGAAAAGAAGGGGGATATCAGGTTCTGGGTCTCCACAGGAAAAATGCAGAGTGTGGACCGGAGCACTGGTACCTCTGAGCACAAACTGTGGATCCGGAGGTGGCAGAGCCATTGGAGCAGTGAGCTGGGGGGGTGAGAAGCAGACAAGATATCACAGAAGGTAAGGCAGCCTAAAGTGAAATGACAACTTTAAATATATTCTGAGCAGGACACTTAACTTCTCCTCTTTCCTCTCTGAATTTTCATTATTGAACGTTCTTTCTATTTGCCACCCAGCTGAGGGTGAAGTGTTTCCTCTTAAGATGAGCTGATGAAGCAGGTGTCCAACCTGCTCTTTGCTGCATTCCTCTCCCAGCAAGGTGCCGGCCTGGCCACACACACACACCTCTTGCACGCTTGTAAATCCCAAATTGGTCACCTGCTATCCCTGTTCTAAAGGGAAGAGCTACAAAATACAAGAAACTTGACACTCATAATTTGAGTGGGCAAGCAATTTATCATTCTGCTTTAGCCCCCTGGCTAAGTCTTTCCTCTTTCTCCCCAGAAAAATACTACTTTTGTGTTTTTTCAGAAAAGCAATGCAGTGAACGTATCAACTGAAAAGAATTCCAGATCACAGAATCACACAATCACAGAATCATCAAGTTGGAAGAGACCTTCAAGATCATGGAGTCAAACCTCAACCAAACCACGGCACCGAGTGCCATATCCAGTTTTTTTTAAACACATCCAGGGATGGTGACTCCACCTCTCCCCCAGGCAGACAATTCCAGTACTTGATCGCTCCTTCTGTAAAAAACTTTTTCCTAATATCCAACCTATATTTCCCTTGGCACAGCTTGTGTCCTCTCATTCTGCCAGCTGCTGCCTTGAAAAAGAGACCAAGCCCTTCAGGCTGTTGTAGAGAGTGATAAGGTCACCCCTGAGTCTCCTTTTCTCCAGGATAAACAACCCCAGCTCCCTCAGCTGTTCCTCACAGGGTTTGTGTTCCAAGCCCCTCACCAGCCTCGTTGCCTCCTCTGGACGTGCTCAAGCATCTCAATGTCCTCCCTAAACTGAGGGGACAGAACTGGACACAGCACTCAAGGTGTGACCTCACCAGTGCTGAGTACAGGGCAAGAATGACCTCCCTGTTCCTGCTGGCCACGCTATTCCTGACAGAGGCCAGGAGCCATTGGCCTTCTTGGCCACCAGGGCACACTGCTGGCTCGTGTTCAGTCAGCTGTTGACCAGTACCCCCAGGTCAGGTCCCTTTCTGCCTGGGCACTGTCCAGACACACCATCCCCAGCCTATAACATCACAGGGGGCTATTGTGGCCAAAATGCAGGACTCAGCACTTGGATTTATTAAACTTCTTCCCACTCTGGAATGGACTCTGCCCATCCATCCAACTATTCCAGGTCTGTCTGCAGAGCCCTCCTACCTTCCAACAGATGGACACACACTCCCAGCTTAGTGTCATCTGCAAATCTACTAATGACAGACTCAATGCCTTCATCCATGTCAATGAGATGGGAGTGATGATCATTTCTACACAAGAATCCCATTACTCCAGAGTATTTTAATTTTTAGTTCTAAGCATGGTTTCTTGAAAAAAACAAAAAGGAATGCTTCATATTAACTGAGTAACTACTGTGCTAAACATTTTATTCCAAGGAGTTTGTAGTCCCTAAAGGATCAAGAGATGGATGTTTTCAGCTTCATGGCAAATGTGGTCCGAGTCAGCACAGAGCAGGACTGGTATATGGGGGAGCAGGCTGCCCTGTCCCACACAGGAAATGCAGAGGACAACTCCTGATGAGCTCACAGGGACAGTCTGTGCGATCCCCATAGGCCTCACTGCTCTGGCCCCTCACCAGGTATTTCCCTTCACATTAACAGCTTTGCAGGCAGCTGTGCACAAGCACTGAAGAAGGATGAGGACAAATTTTCTGTGTTCTGACTTGTTGCAAATGACCCTCCAGACCTGTGCTGAGACAAGGCAACCAGAGCAGATGATTCAACCGGAAGTACAATTTGCAGTTCATTGGAAAATGCATTACAATGTCCATTACAAGAAATATTTTCACCATGAAAAGTGTTTGATCCCCTGATCTGTGGCATTCCTAGCCACACTTGTATATCTGCTTCTACCTTTCTGACCTAACCTCACATAGAAAAGGGCAGCTTTTGCCACTGAAGGTGTCACCTGTCATCACTTTTCCCCACTCATGCTATTACCCCAGATTAAACAAAAAGTTTTCTAAATTCAGTAAGCAAAGATCAGCAGGTGTCTGCCTGCCGGTTCACAGCAGAGGAATTGCAGAGAATCAGAACAGAGTGCAAGAGCTATGAGTTCCATGGCAAAACAGCCCAACTTTTCATTGCCATCTCACCTCACTACCAGCATTCAAATTGTGTTTAATGGATGCACTTGCTAAAGCACCTCATTTGCAGGTCTACCTTGAGTGTTTATAGATCAGTTATCACCATGTTATCTATAGGTTCTAATTAGATGCAATTATCTTTTAGGACTAGTGATGAAACAGGACTCTTCAGCGTAATGTGCAGTTCTCTCTCAATAGCACTGTGTAATTAGGTATGAAAATAATGAGCTCAGTGGATACCCTCTGTGTTTTAGGGCCCTGACTCATCTCTTTTATGAAGTTGTAGGATGATCCAGACTCATGGCAGGCTGGAGTAAATTTTCAGATGTACATGATGTGCAGGTTCACTCCCATGGTGAGATGCAGCTCCCAAGTGCCCATCTGCAACATGCAGTGTTATGAATCTGTCAGACCAAGGGCTTTGTCACCAAGGGACACCTCTTTGGGGCACTACAGCTGTGTGCTGGTGCCCTCAAAACAACTTTGTAGAACGAGATAAATGAAAGAGTAGCTAAGAGTATGTCAGAGGAGCAAGGTCCCACTTCACGGTGGAGCAATTCTGGCTCACTGCACTGAGGAAACAGAACTGAGGCAACCCAGAGGCTATCTGGGATTACAAGGCAGGTTTTTAATAGCATTTTTCTAATTACTGACACAGAAGTTTTTGCTGACAGACAGCAAGTGTGTGCGTGGTTGTGGGAAGAGTTTTACCTGGCATGAAACAGACACTACTAATGCATGTCTTTACAAGGATGATGTTTCAGAAAAATCCTCAGACCAGTTACAGGAAAAAAAACCTACTGAAAACATACTTCTGAGCTGCAAGCTATTGAAGGGACTTTTTGCTCCTTAGAGTCTGGTTCTTTCCTTGCTTTTCTGCTAATCATATATGTGAACTTGGAAATTTGACTTAATATTGAATCTAATTTTAATTGAGTCCTTATTACTTCCGATCATGATTTGGCAGATGAATGGCAGTGTGACAGTATTTAGTGTCTCATTTTCAGTCCAGCAGGTGCTGAACTATCAAATTTCATCTCTGCTGTCTTTTTTATCCATGAGTTTGGACAAGTCACTTAAGACAAAATATAATAAAAAGTTGTTAGGTACCTACAGAAGTCCCATGAGGTTGCGAAGAGATGGAAATTTAGGGTACTGGTACATTAGTAACTCCAAGAAAGCATCAATCTGTTCCTGTTGACACACAAGCATGCTCAAAAATTGACACTTAGCCTGCCTTCAACTCACCAAGTAGCTCAGTGTCTCTACCTTACTGGAAAAATGAAGTACATTGTGGTGTACTGATTCAAACAGATAATGGTTATACAGAGCTTTGCTAAGCAAAGCTACAAACATGCTAAATATGATGACTGTGAGATGGTTAAAGCCTCTGGGGAAATTTTTCAAAAGTGCCTAAGTGATTTAGAAGCCTAAGAATCATTTCCAAATGAATTTTCAATCCTACATCTCTAGGACTTTTTAAAGTTTCACCCCAGGTGTCTAAAAATGAGTTCTCTAATTAGCACAACATTTCTTTTCTTGTTAACTCTATCTAGCCTCAGGGAGACCAATCTGTTCTTGTTAACTGGGAATATCTGCAACAAATTTAATTAAATGAATTCGCTTAGTATTTAGTCTGGTCTGAGAGCAAAATCTGGCTCAAGGGCTTGAGCAAGCAAAATGCAACCTACAGAATAAAGTTCATTTAAAGGCATTTCTGAGCTACACTATATGTTTGTCCCCATGTTATTATTATCCACCGCCTCCTGTGAAAGAAGTGAAAAGACATGAATACATGAATCATTTTGCTCATGGCAGTGTTTGCTTGCAAGATGGCATCACCTGCAAGAGAGACAACACCTCACCATCAGGCTATTTGGATTTTTAAAAAAGATGTTCCACTTCTTATTTCTTTCAGCATTCCCTGTGCTGGTAACAGCATCACCCTTCAGGAACTGAGCTACAGTGATGTGGCACAGACAACAAGAAGGATTTTTCACAGAGTGCACTGCAAACCCTTGGGCTCCTGCACAAGTTATGTTTGCTACACAAGTGGGGAGTGGAAACCCAGCTGCTCAGATGAGGGTTTCAATTAGTGAATGGCTGAGTGCACCATGCATGAGGTACCAAAAAGGGTTTTGTCTAAGAAAATGCATCTGCTAAATACCAGAACAATTAAATTTCCTTCAAAATCACATTATTTTAAAGAACAATTCACTATTAATATCCCTCACAAATCTTACTTTGCTTAGGTTGCAATTAGAATAATCCTCAAACCATTTGAATTTCTATGCAGGGGTATTTCAGTATCATCACTTCAGCATTTGATATAAAAAAGTTAAGCTTTTATTTAATGAGAGTCATTTAAAATATGTAAATGTCAAAAGGATTACCTTAGAAAAATCTCTTAGAGAATTAAAAACATTAACAGATTCCCACAGGAAAAATTCCAACAGAATTCAGCAATTCTCCTGTTCCCACTCCTGTCACTTGTATTTCTATCACACATTGAAGCAAAAACAAATTGCTATTAAAATATTATCCAAACACCCTCCTCCCCCAACAAACTCCACAGTTCACTTTGAGATACCAACAGCTCAAGCAAAGACAGGAAAAAATCCTCTTCTGTTTTTCTTTAGGCTTATTTAGAGTAGTAAAACCTCAGTGGTAAAAGAGCTTTTTCAGGTATAGGAGAAATAAATCTCCCTAGGCATGTCTGGCAAACTGATTTGGGACTGAAACCAGCAGGTGTGCAGACATAATTACTACTGCAAAATATCCAACACATCCAGGTGTGCTCACAAACAGATACATGAAATCCCTGTTATTTTTTGACAATTCCCAGTCAACCAGGTGCCACCCTCCCAAAGGAAAAATCAGAGCAAAGAATGAGTTGAGAAAGATGTGACTAAATTGTTCTTCCCCCTTTCCAGGCTTTTTCATTCACACAAAAGCCCTTTTTCAGCCTGCAGTTCTGTGTCTACCTGCACCCCCTGACAAACTCTGCCCTGTGTCACAGCACTCGGTGCTCTAGTACATGAGTATGTTTAGGAAGTGGGTCCTGAGCTGCAACTGCAGAGCTAGTCAGTGCAAGTAACAGCCTCCTTCAAGTTAATAGTGCAATGCAAACAATTTTGTTTGTTCCATTACATTTGCAATCTCCACCATTAAAATCCAGCGGGCAGCTCTTGCAGTATGAGCTTTCCAAAAGCAATGTTCCCACATTTCCAGCCTCCAAGCACTGCAGACATTGAGGTTTCCCAGTGGTGAAACCACAAACTACTCTCAGCCCAAGCAATTCCCCATACCAGGGCTGCTGGGAGTGCCGTGGCCTTTTCTTTTGGCTCAACAGCCTGGACAGAGCCCGAGGGTCCCAGAGAACCTGATTCCCCTCACTGAATTGTGCTGGAACACAGCAGCACTTGGAAATACCTTACACATCCCTGGATGTCACAAAATGCTGCCTGGTTCTATGGCACTTTTCAGAAGCAAGAACGGGAATTTAGCACTACAAGAACCCATTCAATCAGTAACATTTTCATATATCATTAAAAGAGATGCCAAACAAATCCATGCAAGTTGAATGAGCTGAATTTCACCTCATCTGACTGCAAAAGTAAAATTTTTATAGGTTATTGCCTACCAATAGTCTGAAAGCAGGTATATGATTTGGTAAACAATTCTTCAGACATGCTGTGACAAATTTTTAAGCACAGCTTTTCATTTTGCATGTACAAACCAAAAGCATATCAGAACACACTGAAACAGGGAAGTCAGCACTACAAAGAGATGTGAAGAAATCTCTTTGCACTCAAGGTGAAAAGTAACTCAGCTGTACAAGGAAATGCCTTTCTGGGTCCTGCAGCAAGATGACACACAAAAAACACTTAGGGAACAGTGAAAATTCTAAACTAAAAGCCAAGCACCCTGCTTTTCCAATTCTCACCCCAGCTGCCCAAAACACAGCATATGTCTGTTGTGTGCAAAGACAGAAACATGCACTAGCAAAAGTAAAACCAGCAGAAGCTTGATCAAGAGATATGGGAGTGCTACACAAACAGTCGCAAAGGTCAGAGCCCAGAATATATGAAAATTCATTTATTAGTCATATAACAATGCAGCTTTCAGTTTAAAACTCCCATTTCTACCTTCAGTGCTAAATTGAGATAGAAACTGTATTATACTTCTTTAAAGGGTTTCTTTAAAGCAAATTTAAATCATAATTTAATTCAACTGGAAATTAGAAATCAGTAGAATTTTTCAAATCAATATACTGATGTCAAGCAGAAATGAGAATTAGTGGAAATTTTTGATTTAACCAGTAAATGTACTAATAAAGCACTCTTAATTTTCAGAGGTAAGGATAACAAAATGCTTTCTTTTGAATTGCTTATTTTTCATATTACCATTTACTTACGACTGCCAAAGTAGAGATTAAACACAGTGATGTATATCTTGCTAGTTAGCAACACATCAATGTCAAAGAGAATGCAGTGATTTATATGACCTAGTTACAGAATCCTTCATTAGCTGATATCATAAACCTGTTGCCACACAGCCAACATTACAGCTGACAAGAGTCCTTCCCCCTACAGGTTGGGAACACTAAATACTGTCAGAGCTTTCATTCTAAATAGTCACCAAATCATTTCTAATGACTTACAATGACTGCCTGCTCAGAAAAACACTTCAAAAGTCTCAGTTTGAGAACCTCCATTTCCTACTGACTGCTAGGGAAGTTAGGAGTTCATCCTTTCTCAGGAGATCCCCAAAATTACCTTCTCTCTTGACATTTAGACAATGAATGATGGAGGTTTCCACATTTTAATTGTATTAGTCAATGGACAGATAGCAAACAAAATTGCTTATCAGCAACTGGTGATATGCCAAGAAATCTTATGGGAGCAGGGGAGAAAATGACTAATAACCGCCATGCAACACAACACATTTTTAATGATTTCCACTCAGATAATGGCTCCTCCCAGCATTAGCACCTTTTTTGTGTGTAAGCATTCCCTACCTGAAAAAGGTTAAAGCATAATATAATAAGATTTTAAGTAATGAAGTTTCCAAGAAAAATGTATATAAATGTCAGTGTGTAACCTTCAAGAATACTGTAACCCAGGCTTGTGTCTTGAGGTTCAATTTCAAATACTTCCATCTGCAATTTTTAAAAAAGTCACTGTACAATAATTACTTTCTATATGAAAACATAGTTTCAGCATGGGAACAAAACTAAGAATGATTATAATCATTTGAAAGACACTGAGTTAGCATATGGATCTCATTGCCACTTACACATTTTGGTCACTGGAACAAAAAGCTATTAATCAATTTGTAAAAGCCATAAATTAACATAAACATTAATCATTCTAATACTCCCCCTGTGTCAGACTGATAATTTTTTTTCAGTCTTTCATTCTGACATATGAGCCTTCAGCTATCAGCTGGTTGACCTTTCTTGGTACAATTAAACATTTTGGACATTGCAAATCTTACTGAAGTAAACATTTTGGAGACAGACAAATATCATGGATATGTTTATGCCAAAAACATGGGGTCTGAAAACATGAGAGCCTCTGCCTCTCATATTATTGCACTAGCTTTTAATAAGGGAACCTAAAATACAGTGTGAAATACAGCTGAAACACATGAAATTCTAGTGTTTCATAAACAGGTTCAATTTGCAGATGAGGGAAAAGACACCCATCTGTTTTACTTTCTGAAACCATTAATTGCTTGGAAAACAGCAATGATGGAACTACAGCCAGCCTTGTTTGGAGAAAGAAAGCATAAAAGCCTACAGGAGTTCAGCTCTACATAAAACTATTGGGGACACAAAAGACAAAAAATAATTAATCACTTTGAACACTTGAAGAATATGAATATGCATTTATATATATACACAAAATAAGTTTAAAAAGGGATTTCTGTAAGTCTCTCTTCACCATAACAGCAGACCTAGAATGAATTTAAGTTTGTACATGTGATAAATCATTGAAATCTAGCAGAAAATTGATGAGCCAAGGACCATCAAAAGACTATTTTGAGTAGCCTGCAGTTCAGCGATGCATAGCAATCTGTCAGCCACAGGGCTCTGTCTGCCCATCCTCCTTAATTAGGGGTGCTGCATAGTGCAGCATCAGCCACAAATCTTTTGGTTCCAAGAGCTAATAATGTCCTCAGATAGCATGGGCTTAATTAAACGTCTTCCAGACATTTTTGTAGACATTCCGGCAATAATCTTGTTTGGTAACAAACTATTAAAAAGAACTGACAGAGAAGAAATGTATACAGTTGTTACAGCAACTGAGGTTATTTAGGCCAGAATTATATATCTGCAATTAAGGATTCTGTAACTCTGAGCAATTAAAATATCATTTTATTTGAAAACTAATTAATTCTAAACACATATTTTTCCCATGACAAGCTTTTATGATTGTTTAATTTATTCCATTCTAATTACACTTTAATTAATCTACTCTTGTATAATATTATACTGTTATTCTGGCACTTGACCAATGAAGACAATAAATTGATTGCAGTTCCTTTGTGCAAGAGCAGAAACTGTCATGCCAGTTTCAACACCATGTTTATTTATTTGCCTGTTCTATTACTTTTCCTTTCCTCCCACAGGGCATAGGAACATGAAACACAGTACAAATCAGATGACGTTTTGTCTTCTATATTTTCTTCTTCGTAGTGTGAAGTATAACAAGAGTTTTCAGAATTAAGGAGAAGTATATGTGACATGGTATTACAAAATAAAATATAACCAATAGTAAATGAATTTATACTTCTAAAATATGTCATTTATTAATGACTTATCATGAATCCTGATGTACAGGACCATGTCCACATCTGCTAGAAATGGAGCTGTTTCCATGAACATTAATGTCTGCTCAGGATCTCACTTGATACAGTCAACAATAAGGGAGAAAGTGGCCAAAATCCCATTTTCATACCAATCTTAAAATTAAATTAATTCAGAATCTTCCTAAGTTTAAAAGCCACAGCATTTTAATTTTTCATCAAGTCACCTTTGATTAAATTTTAAAAAATTATATACATTATTTTATTACTCTATAAATATTATATTTGGACTAAACTCTGATAAAAGAAATATATACAATTATTTTATTATACATGGAATTAGTAATGTATTTTATTTTGCTTTGGCCATACCTGAAGTAAAAATGACTGTTATTTAGAAGTCTTCATTTTTTTTCTTTTTTTTAATTATGAATGTCCCTAAGTTGGCAGATCTTGCTCATTTGATGGGAGGAGATAGTGAGAAGTGACACTTTATGAGGACACAATGAAGCAATCTACTTTTCATGTACTTTTAAAACTTCAGCTTGTGTTCCTGGCTGCATGCTTCCTTCTGCTTATGAAATAGCCCCGTACTGTGTACGCCTCACCATGGGACAGATGCCGTGCACAGGTAGGCTATTAAATGAAACTACACTGCAAGCTGAGCTCTGACAGTGCTTCCCAAAATATTTCTTTTATTTTAATGACACAGTTTACATTTCATAGCATTAAAAAGACAAGTACAAAATACATTTACAAAATATATATTCATTCAAAGAAGAAAAAAAACTCTGCAATTAGCTGAACAAGCTACGTACTTCACCAGCATATGGTGGGAGATGCATTTATATCAGAATATTGTACCTATTTCCTTCCCCCATGTATATATTGTCATTTGTTTCAGTTTAAAATCAGTTGATCAGTTTAAAAATATATTTTAAAACTGCAAATAGCAAACAAGATAAATTGACATAAACACAGAAGGAATATTAAATAACCAAGTGTAATTCCTATTTGTGACCAGCTTGTATTGTGAAATCTAAATTTTGGATCTGATCTATGCCTGTCCAAACCACCAGATGATACTGGTGAGACTGCTCAAACAAGGGAGGGTTTGCAGGGTCTGTTCATTACACCAGTATTTCATAAAGCAATTTCTCCTCGGAAGCTTTCTGCTTCTGTGTAAATTACAACACATCTCTGAGACCACATCCTTCTCTGGAGATGGAGAAGCTGTGGCAGGGACAGTAAGTGACCTCCTAAGGTGGCAGAGTCCCTAGAACTGGGACAGGACTCCACTGACTGACTCCAGGCAGACAGTCCCTTCCCAGGGACACTGAGACTCACGTGCCATGTGGTATTTTAAGAAAAAAAGCAATGTGGACAGTCTGCATTGATTCATTAGATTAAAGCTTTAAGTCCTTATTCAGGTCAGAAAAAATCTTCTCAAGGTCAGAAACAAACCGCATTTCAGTAAAGACCATCACACTTGGTACTTAACACTTTACTTTCTCCAAGAACCCCTACAGCATTGAAAAGAAAGAAAAGACTTCGTGTTCTGTACATAATTTTAAAATATATGACCCAAAGTGACAGATTATTAAGTATTTTAATGTTATTAAATATTCCCCAAAATTCAAGCTTAATTATTAATAGTATGTGTCATTTGTCTACTAGGATTGCTATTCCATACAGTGTAAGTATTTGGATAAGCCAAGTTATTGGAGAGCAACTTAGTGCAAGAACTCTAGTAGGGATCACTATAATTCCACTGCAAACAGGAATGACATTTACAAAGCAAATATTACCTGAATATCAAATGAAAAAAATAATGTTTATTTTAACAGTTTAGGCTAAGCTTACACTTTAGGTATTACTGTTCTTTCACGCCAGTTTGATCACATAAATCTACATCTATTTTACATAAGCATTAAGGATGCATTAGTTAAATATGTTCATCTCCAAGCATATGAGCATTTGCTCATATATTAAACAGTTAGATTGTTAAAATGTGAGGGATATTGATAGAAAACTGGTTCCACATTTAGTAAGTTGATACTGATAATGCTTAATTCCCAGTTTCTGGTACTGTCTCCTGCATCTGTCATGTTCTGACCAGTTAGTTTCTCCATGTTTTAACAAGTAACACTAACTACTATTTAGCAAACAGAGGGAAATTAACCCAAAGTTGAAGTTCACACATTTAACTTCAAGCTTCACTTTGCTCATACCCTACAAATTACTCCTGACCAAGAATGTAGTGAAAAATGCAACGCTGTTTCACTGCATTAATTTGAAACTTCGAACAATTCTGCCGTACCTGAACTTGAACTCCCAGCCTTTGAATTTGTGCTCAACAGCCCCCATTGTACTGCGCTTTTATACTGGCAGGAACTGAAGTGTCAATCTTTCGTCAGATAATCAGATTATGTCATGTTCTGACCAAATTCATTAGGAAAACTTTTACCAACCCTATTATCTCAAACCAGAAAATCTAGATCAAAGTATAACCGATTTTACAACACAATAAAACTGTTATAAATATTTAAACATTAATTAAATGGCCCCTTTTGTTAAAAGTAAATAAATAATTGAAAGCTACCTCTGCTTATAAGTGCTATCAAATGCAACCACATTTATCACATTTCTAGGAAAACCAGGTTCTATATATGGTGGAGAGTGGGGAGAAAAGCACTTAGAAGTCATTTGAGAAGATGGAGGGTGGCTAGACTTTTAAATCATTTGCCTAAAGTAAGTCACACTGAGTGCTCATTCTGGTGACAAAGCATTAATCCCTGAATGTCTTTGTTAACTCCATTCACATTAGACAATTGTATCTACTTCATGCAGATGTGCTGGATGGACACTAAATTCAAAAGGAGAGAAGAAATCCTCTTTAAGAAAATCCTACATCCTTCTCAGTAAATGCAATTGTATTGTAATATATTGCTTTCTTCCTGGAATACGCATGATCTTGTCTCCTAAAAAGGTAAATAACTGTAATTAACTTCAGCAGATGTATTTTCTGCTTGTTGATCAGATAAGACATCTGCATAAACTAAACACTGAATGAAAGAGTACTTACTACTTTTTCTTGTCTCTCTGTCAGCTGGATAGCAAGCATGGCATAAGAAGGAATCAAAGAATTCATATTAATATAATTAACAGCAAGGAACCAATCTTAGACTAACTCATGAGCATAAGCAGCAACAGGACAGTCATCAATACTGATTTCACATATTTTTCAGTACTACAATCAGATTCTCCATCTGTAACTCAAACTTTAAAAGTATGATAATTTACGGAAAGGAGATTAATTTAGCCATTTTGAGTCAAAGACTTATTTCATAGCTTCATCCCAAATCCTGTATATTGTTAGGATCCCTTTCCCCTTTGAAGACTTAGTGAATGATTGAAGCTTCTACTTTCTGAGAAACAGATAACACAAGACTAGTAATCTGACTCTAAGCCACTGGATAAAGGCAGTTTGTTTCCTCTTAGCCCATCTGTCAACACCTCTTCAGTAATTAGTCCTAATTATTACAAAGGGCTAGCCTCCCATTCGCATTATTAAATCAGAAATAGTATCATAGCCAGGTATCTTTCAACGCCTACCAGACTGGCGACCTTCGATTTCATTGAATCTTCTATCAGTATCCGCCTTTGGAAGAGCCTCAGCAGTAATTTTAGCATCAGCTTCAAAGATGCAGATCCCACAGTGGAATTCCAGGGATGCATTCATATACACACCCACATCATGTGACAGGAGAGCAAGCAACACAATTGACCTTTGCATTGTTCTCTAAACTCCTGTGATATAAAACACACGTTTCTATTTTACACAATGGAACTGGTTTTTGCCCGTGTGCTTCGAAGTGCTCCTTTGAACTAAATGCTGATAGGAAAAATAGTGAAACCGTGTATAAAGATGAAGGTCAAATCTTTGTTAGGAAAACAATAAGTATGAATCATTTTTTCAGACTAAGATAAATTTGCAAGGAGTAAACAGTAACTAAAAATATTCAAAAATGTATTTAAGTGTGAAGATTTAAAAGGTTTCTTTTGTTTATTGTTGCCGTATAGCTGAAGTACTTCCCCAGAAAAGTGGAAAACAAAAGGATGATGACATCCAAATTCTCATAGAACCAAGGCTCAGTTAGCTGAGGCTTTAGTCAGGCTGCTTTAAGCTCTTTATTTGCATTTACATTTACTTCATTGAAACAAGAGAAAAGATATTCCTAAGAACCAAACACTCCATTTCTTTTGATTAAAAGCCAAACATGTTTCCCCATCACACACCTGAGACCACTACTGAGGATTTGTTTATGGTGGATTTCTCATCAACAGCAGAGCACCACCAGTTTCCACAGACACAATGAGCTGACCTGAGCTGCACTCATACAGTTTATGGCTCATATAAATACCCCTGCTAAAAGCTTGTGCCCAGAATACAGGAGCTAAACATAATACTCAAAAGTCTCCATATGAACAAAGCCCATATTGTTTTGATTAAAGCAAATAATGTTTTTGTTAATATACATAATGTTACCAAGGGGGGAAAAAAAAGCATATAGAAGACAACATCTTTTACAAAAAACCTCCACCCAAACACATATTAAAGAACTTTTCTGTGTCCTATATTTAAGTAAAATAGTGAATTTTTTCTCCCTTTCTTTGCAAGTCTCCTCCAAATGCTACAGATGTAACAAAAGAGTGAGCTGCTATGCAAGAAGCAGTAGCCTGAAGCCTATAGGGGAGTTGGGCAGGCACAGACCTGGGTGCTTGAGGAGGATGCTCCAAACTGCAGGGATGCCATCTCAGCTTTGAGGTGTCATTAAAGCCCAGTGCCTGGAATAAGGACCATGACCCACCTTCTGGGTCCCTGATCTGTGGATGTGTGTTGATTCATTGGCCCAACCTGGCCTACTTGGAACTGGCACAAAGACATCTCAGTACCACACAATACCGGAGCATAAGAAACTACTCTGATCCAGCTCCCTGCATACTTGTCCTGCAAACCTTCCTGCCAGAGCACTCGTGGCACCAGACAGCTTCAGTGCACCTGGATAGCTTTTCCCTTCTGAGATAACCAAAACTCAGTGCCAAGAAAAATAAGCACACAAAATTCATTTTCCAAGTTGTACGTTTTCCAAACAAATGCCATGTTAGTGACATGCACAGTAACAGGCAGGCATTTGACTATCAATGGATCAGATTTTAAAACACATTAATATTTCAGGTATCAACAGTGGAGTATTAGCACGCTACCATTTTTTTTCTTGACTATCTTTATGAGAATTCAATGCACTAACAATAAAACCCTTTCACAGCAGAACATGGTGTGGTACTGAAAAAATAGAAAAATAACCTGCAAAGTCGGATGACTGGTCCCATCTAGCCTAGTATCTGACTTTCACCAGTGCCATGCTATTTAGAGATACTGTTTAGAAAAAGACAGAAGCCTGGCTGCTTTTGGGGTCCCTTCCTCCTGCCCTCCGTGCCCCACTCATGTACAATGATGCTACAGGGCACAAAACTTCACTGTCCATTTGCAGTTCTGTTTCTGCCTATGAAATTGTCTGATTTCTTATGAATCTGCTGGTATCTTTGCCTTTGCTACCTATCAAGGCAAAAAAAATTTGCTACCTGGAGTTCCAGTTAATGAAAGACTATTTTCTTTTCTTTGCTTTAAACCTGATCTCCTACTACCTTCAATGAGTGCCCTCTAGTTCTTACATTGCAGGATTTGAAGGGCAAGTTTCACATCTGGCTTTTTCATCACTTTCATGATTTTGTAAATCTCAGCAATAAATATCTGTCTTTATCTAAACTGAGGAGTACCAGACTTTTCAATCTCTCCTCATAAGACAGTTGTTCCATTTCCCCAAATTGTCTCAGTTGCCATTTTCTGCACCATCTGTAACTCCACTAAATCCATCTGGAAAAGCAGAGAACTGAACACAGTACTTCTGATATGAGTCCAATGAGCTTTTCTTAGTAGCAGAGTGACATCCTTGATGAGATAAATCTTCACCCTACGTCAAAAATCCCATGTCACTTTCAAGAGAAAAGCCATTTCTTTCTACAACAGAGATAATTCCAGCTAATACACCTGGCACAGGAAGTTATCTTTGTTCTCAATAGTTTGGGATTTCTCCTGCAGAGCAAGCCAACAGAGAAAAGGCTAAGTGTAAGTGTACTGTCCAAGGATCTACATCCGGAAGAAATAGCATATTTGAATAGCACTTCCTGAAACACCTAGACTTCCTGGAATTAACAGTTAAAATCCCAGAGGAATTGATAATGTTCTTTTACAATCCAAGCCTAGCAGACTGCTGCCCAACACCACTGCGTACCTTTCAGGGAAGAATTTTAAAGTTAGTATCTGCTCTACATCAATGCTTGAGAACTCTGGTCCATTTTTATAGCTATATGCCCTGAGCTCCCCTTGCTGATGTGGGTCAAAATCCCTCATGTATCATGCTAGGAGCTGCTTCTCTCCATTCCCAGCTACATGCATTTAAATGGCATATTTTATGGTACAACAAATCCTTCCCGATCTTAAGTTTACTTTGTATGATGCAGAAATCTTGGAGTGGCAATGGGTTGCCTTGATTTTCATTTAATGTCATTAACTTCCATGGAAGTAAAAGTGTTTGAGTCAAAAAGAGGCAGCAACTATAAAAGCATATGTGCACAATGTAATCTCAAAAGAAAACAGAAATCAGAGTCCAGCAGCAGGAACAAAAGGAAATACATCTTTTTCCAGCTGCATGAGCCACCCAAGCACTGAGGAGAACAGTGCTGACATCTCCCCGAGACTGTGCACACAACAGCACTGCAACGTAACCACAGCCTTGCCTTGGCCTCACTTCAGCCACCACATGCCCAAGTCAAATTGGCAATGAGATGGATGCACCCCAGGGCCTTTACCTGGCAGTTTTGCTCAAGTGCAGAGAGAAAGATGAGGCCCATGTCCCAATGCGGTCCTCGCAAGAAGAATAAGGTCTGGGCTTCACATGGTTAGCAAACAACCTCTGCAAAGCACACACTCATTTTTAGATACTGCAAATTAAAATGTTTTGTAGGAATGCAATTCTGCAGTTTCCTCAGTTCCCTCTAAGGTTCAAAATATTTACAAACATCAATACTTACACAAAGGTAGCACCACTAAACTAACACTGATTTTAAAGAGATTACTTGCACAGTGAAGATGTTCAAACACATCATCAACGGCCATGGCACATTAACTTACCAACTGGCTTCAGCTCTCTCAAAAGACAAGAGTCTTCATTATTTGTGTTTTGTATAAAACCAGATGACAGTTTAACCTGCAAAGTCTCTGGTATGCTCCTTTCTCAAATCTGCAAGTACTAGTTTCACGGAAGAAGTCTGTGCCAAAGTATATTATACCTACTATGGCAATAAATTCTTCATGGATGAGGTTTTACACATAAATTACCTTCATTTGCTCTTCTAAATTTTATGGGATAATATGAATTATGAGCACCCATGTATTTCTTGTAGCTATATTGTGAGACAGATTTTTTCTACTACTTGCAAAAGATTATGTGAGTTACAGTCTACACCTCTCTCCCTCTACCCTCATTGAACAAATGTGATAACACAAACCAGTCAGTTGCTTATGAAAAGTGTTTGGTCTGTTATAAAGATATGTATGTATTAATTAGTCTAACTAGGATTACAGTAAATCACATGGTTAAACAAAAGCATTAAATATATCAGAAAGGTTTTTTCTAAACGTTATAATCTTAGATTGCTTAACCTTGGTTATTTCTTGGTTGAGTTAGTGGGTACATTTATGGTTTGGCAAAATAACTGTTTTTAAATAAACTGTACATTTAAAGAGCACAATTCATATTTATTTGAAGCTACCACTGTAATCTTCACAAAACTTGGCTGGGTTTCAGTGACTGGGCTTTAGGTATTTTGCTGGTTCTACTGGATTTCTAAAACCCTAGAGAACTGGGAATGGAATGAGTCTTTCACTGTTATTATTAGTCTCCAGTAACACTGTCGGTGACCTACTGGAACCTAAATCCTAGCCATTCTTCATATATCTGTTGAGGACTGGGTGCTTTGGACTCAGTTCATACACAACATTTGCCCCAGAAGCAAGGTTCCAGGTTTCCACAGAAGCTCTAATTTCATGAATCACTAGAAATGTGAACTGGCAAAC
This sequence comes from Toxostoma redivivum, assembly GCA_013397375.1. Classification (NCBI taxonomy): domain Eukaryota; kingdom Metazoa; phylum Chordata; class Aves; order Passeriformes; family Mimidae; genus Toxostoma; species Toxostoma redivivum. The sequence goes on along the minus strand of VXBI01014039.1, from coordinate 360,975 downwards.
AGTACCTGGACCCCAATTCTGCAAATTGCTCTGACCCCACTATCTGAAACAGCTTAGTAGTTTCAAAGGCTTCATAGGCACAGGTCCAGGATCTGTTTTTTCCAAAAGGACACATTACTGGTCAGCTGTACTGAATAGCACCTACTCACTGCCGCTGAAGCTGAGGGGCCAAAGACAGCAGGAACGGAACGTGGGAGCAGGAACGCTTGCCCTGCTCCCACGACAGCAGGCAAAGGATCAGGCAAGAAGGCTCATAACAAGATCAGACAAAAGAGAAAACACTGAATCATGTTAAAGTAATTACCAGAAAATAAGACTTCTGCAAAATATTTGCAATCAGCCTGCTGGAGCCTTCAGGCTGAGTCTTGCACGGGGCTGCTTGTAGCAGCACCACCCCAGGAGGCGCTCCAGGAAGAGTGGGTGACTCAGTCGCAGTTCCTCCCTGGCTCCTTCCTCCCGCATGGCATAACAAATAACTGCACCCTGTCCCACCGCAGCACTCCCACGTTACTGCCAAGCAGCCTGACAGCACAGAGAGCCACAGCCCCACTCCCCCTCTGCTTGCCCTGCTTCTGGGACAGTGAGGGCACACAGACCCTACAGTCTCTTCACCCATTGTCTCCCCACACCCAAAGCTGCTGTCTAAAGCGGCCACATGGGACACATTTACTTCTCACTACTGCCCTGGGGTGCTACTAGGAACAGGAATAATCTAGCATGAAGATAGCATCAGCATGAAAGAGAATCCTAGTTAGGAAGAACATATGTCGTCACTAGATAATGATAACCACATTTAATGGGCACAAGCATGAAGGCATGAATTTCAGAGATTTCCCCCTTGTTTTAAAAAATAGAGGCTTATTATAGAAATGCCCAATTACGCCATCAGGCACTATACAATATTCATTATTAAAAAATCACTATAATTAAATGCTAAGTGCTGATTTCAATTATTTAGCAGTGGAGCAATAAAATGAGCAAATACCTTTAAAACGTTATTTTCATAGAGAAATTGCAGAACACAAAAGAATTACCTGTCAGGACCTTAGACATCTCATAAGATTTAAGCTGTAAGATTCTCAGATCCATTTTTTTGCTGCAAACTTACAGTGGAGCTAGTATATGGGAAAAGAGTGAATTCCTGCCCTGACTGGGTTAGTTATGATGTCACCTTAGAACTAGACACTTGGGAAAAACAAAGGCGTATATAGAGGCTAAAAACCAGTGAAGATCTGAAGCAGTGAGGCAGTTCAATCCACAGGGTCCATGTCTCCACATGGCCCTCTGCTGTAGGACCTAGGCTGTGTTCATTAGCGTTGGAAAACCTTGCAAGATTATATTAAAAAAATATTTAAAATTGAAAAAATAGCTCCAAAACATAATCTTTCTTGAGAAATAGCATCCAAATCACTAGAAATAAAAGGCATTCCCAGTAGATATTCTCAATTATCTACCTGTCATAGACAAGAGAAAAAGGGCTTCCACATTAAACATTACTAATTCTATTCTGGGGCAAAGTAACTCCTGGACAAATGGTGATAAAAACAACCAGCAAGCAGGAGTGAAGCTGTGGCAAACCAGGTGTTGTACTGTCCTTAAGCAGGATGCAGTGCACACTGTCCTGACCAGGGACAGCACTCTGTCAGCCAATGATAGGAAAGTAGCCATGCTACCTTTCCTTTCTTTTTGGTGTAACTGATGTTACATCAAGGAAAGACCTCCAGCACAGCTCCAAATTTGCAAGGCTCAAGTGCTGTCAGTGTACCAGACTCACCATGACAGGGCAAAATAATGGATGGATGTGGAGCTTCTAGACTGCCTTAATTCCAGCTGTTACTTTGCAGAAGCTGGGATGGATGATACTTCTTCACATATGGCATTACATTAAGAATTCTGTCAATAAAAAAGAATGCAGCCCACTTCCATTCATGTTTCTGACAAACTTTTGCTTTTCTTGATAGATTTTCAGCTAAACAAAAATTGAGCTAGAGATGTCCAGTTCAAACTCAATGTCCTATAAACTAAACATGGCTGATTATTCCTTGCTTCCTTACATCCTTCTCTTTTACCAAGAACAAAACAAAACTTGTTGAAGAACATATTTTAAAGCAAGAACAGTGACCATTCCCAACCCCACAGTTCCATTTTTATTGCAAATATAACAACCCTGAAGGTCTCCTATTAGCTTCAGAGGCTGGGAGGGAATGGGAAGAATGATGTGGTACGCTATAGTGAAGGAAGTACATACGCCAACTGGAAAAACGGACTATAAAAAGCTTTTCTTACACAAACATGAGGAAGCAACCAACACCCTCAATTGTTGAAGTGAAAAGAGAGAGGCCTAAACACACTCCTAGAAAAAAAAATTAAATTAAAAAAGTCCTGCAATGTGTCACATGCTCCCAATTACTCTCAGATTTCAGAGCCTGGTTTGGTAAGGTCCAACTGTTACCAAGAGGAAAAGAGCATAAACGCTGTGGAACTGTAGCAGGCTGGAGACCCTGCTGCTCACACTATCACTTGTTTTTTTTTTTTTTGGCACAGCTCTATGGACTCTCTTGATGTCTCTGCAACCTACTGCAAGTTGCTTGAGGAGCCCTCTACACCTGGAACAAGGGATCAGAGTGCAAAACCAGGCCACAGTGCTGCACTGCAGGGAAGGTGGTGCCACCAGGGCAACCACTTCTGCTCCAAGGGCCTTTCCTAAACAGCATCCCCAGCTGCATGTCAGGAACACATCCCCTCCAGTCAATACAGGAACATGGTTCACTCAGCTCAGAACCAGTGTGGCACACAGGGGCAAGAATTCAAAGTACAGCTTCAGAAGGTCAAACAGATTCATTACAGAAGAAAAGATTTATTTAGCTAAATACTGGGAGGACAGAGACGCACATTCTAGCAAGGAAGACAGAGGGAAAAGGAAGTGAACAGTGAAGCTGGCCACACTGATTTTACGTCCTTGGGAGAGACTGCTACCTGGGCCTCTGCACTGGGCAGCACTCAGTTGGAACAGCCATCCCGGACAGAGGTTCACACAATTCCATGACCCAAGAAACAGGCCCATACACCACAGTATTCTGATCCCTAGCAGCATAAAGCCTCTAAGAGAGATACAACCAAAAGAGAGCTCCCACGATGATTTACTGCCATTTGAGTAGTCATGTATTTTTCCATTAAGGTCATTTTCCTTGTCCACAAACATATATCGACTCATGGCATTTAGCAAAGTCATAACCCTCTAGTTACAGAGCTTGAACTTGTCAACAATTATTTAGTGAGTGCAATGGAGCTAGGTCAGAACGCAGATACACAATCCAGTGATTCTACTAGTCCTTACAAAATCATTCCTTCCCCAGCAGACACTGTGTGAAAGGACATTAAAGGTAGAGGTTTGGCTATGCAATGAATCTGTAGCTTCAAACTAACTTCACTTAGAAATTTCTTACATAGTTTTAAGTATCTACCATTTGTAAATAACTACAAATCAAAACAAGAGACGCCATCACACAATATTTGAGTGGAAGCAGATAGTCAACATTCTCTCCTGCCCCCAGAACACGTCAAGTTGTTTTGGAATTTTTGAAAATAACAAGAACACACTAAACACTTGGACAATACAGACCTACCAATCTGGGATAAAACTGCAGCCTTTTTCCTCGGCTGCTTACTTAGGGAAGGTGTTAACATTGCTTCTCCCAGAAGACATAGACAGCAACACAGCTTAGCACTTCAAACACCAGGAGAGTCAACACAGGAGAAACCAGCCTGCTTTGTCCCTGCCATTACTGGTGAATGCAAAACAGGATACTGGATTCTTGAACACGTTTTGTTTATTCTGCAGAAGGCACACAAAGGAGTTCTCGTAGGCATTCTCCCTCCTGATTTCAAACTGAGAATCCATGGCTTTACAGAGGTCTGCTCAGACACGGCTCTGAGGAACCTCATTCCTAAATGACTCCTATTCTCCCACCTTGATGTCTGTGTTCACTTTTTCTCGTTGTCTGGGTAGGTTTGAGGGTGGCTGCTGTTTTTTTTTTCACATTGTGTCTATGGTTCTCTCCACAGCTCACACTGCGTACACTTACAGTCCTAGATAAATCTTGTTTGCAGCTCTACTTTTCCCACCTCTTAATACTGACTAGGATAGTTCTCTCAAATAGTCTCACTGCTTTCTCACAGCAAAATTGGCACTGTGGACTGCCAACTGACTCCTACTAATTTATTTCTATGTGCACAGCATCAAACAATTCTACAACATGAATTAAGCAAAAATAATCCCCAAATCTTACATAATTCTCCTGTTTCTAGAGATCAAGAAGATCCTTTCCTGATATTCAAACTCAAATGTTGATGATAGAAACTTACATTTTAAGAAGAGGCAAGCAGGCATTTCTCATCAACTGAACAAGTCGTGCTATGTTTCTGGGCACGCATTACAGTATCTTTTTCGCATCACACCTACTCTACTAAATATACAAAACACTGTGCAAGTGATAGTTTTGTCAGCCACCAGCTAATCAAATGAAAAATTATTAGGTTTAGAAAAATAATAAAAGCAGAAGCCAGCTGTGCATTTGTTGGATGAAAATCCCAGTGTCTCCCATGTTAGCTCATGTGTATTTCAATTTCTGGGAAGAAAATAATGGGAGTTTCTCCACCCTTTCTCATGTGAGCCATAAAACAGATTTATTACCTAGGATATATTCTGTGTTTTCTCCTGAGGAAAAAAGAAAGTGGTGGAACAAGTTCATTTTTTTCCCTTCTAAAACAAGGATTTTCTTTATAATAAACACAGAGCTTAATTTTGGTATCATATGGCCCTTCTATTTAATGCTCTGGTCACACTTTTTGCCTTTCTAAATCTTGAATTGTTGCATTTTCATTTCAGTGGGGAATCTACAGCTGCTCCAGCTGTCTGAGTGTGAAAAGTCTGTCCTAAGGTTCCTATCTGGTGTTTTAAAGCAAAATCCTTCCCTCCCCTAAATCAAAGAAATTTAGCATCTACTGAAAAACTATGGAATAACTAAAACAAAAAAAAACCCTAAACATTAGTCTAAGTTTTATTTTCAAGTAGTTCTTGCTCAGCTTTACCTTACACTCAACTGTCACTCAGCGGTTCTGGGAAACTCAGGCTGCAGACCCAGAGGTTTAGGACAGGGTTGCATCTCATCTGGGAAGGTTATCCTGGAAAAACAACTATTTTTTTTTACTGTAATGGTCACCTTATGACCTTTAAAAATAAATAATGAGAAAGAAGATTTGCTGACTAAAGATTTTTTTTTCTCCTAAACTCTTAATTTGCTCACAGTATGATGTTACAGTTCTAAAGATCTGTGCTGGTAAATCCATTTACAGAAAAGGTGACTTCCTCTGGAACTTTCACTTTTGAGATGCAGAAGAGGCTGATTCCTATTTTAAATGCTTCTGAATCATTATATAGCCTGGATTTTCCAGTTTAGTGGTCTGGAAACTTTAAAGGCTAAGATATCCCTTTCTAAAATGACACCCAGTAACACAGCTTTTTAAAGTAAATCTGTTGACTCTTTTTTGTATCCTGTGTTCTACAGTCTCCCATTGCTAACCAGCACCTCTTCCTTAATGAGTCACTTTCCTCAACACGGCAAACCTGACATCTCTCAAAGTTTCAATTCTTTCAAATAATCCCATGATATATGAGCATTTACACCAAGTCATAAATGCCAGTAAGACAATTTTTGAAATGACGAGCTATGCCATCATTAGCTGCATATAATTAAAATGTACCATAGGAAGTGCATTCATTACAGTTGTGAAATTATTTTATTGCTTATGGAAAGAAAAAAAAATGCACTTTTAATGATACAACTATGCCAGCACAGAGCTCAAAAGGAAGCTGAATTGTTTGGGCAAAAATTGTGCAGGTTTTTTTGAAGATTTGTTTCATTCTCATTGTTTTACGATCACTTACACTGCTCCACAGAGACCAGTAATTTGGAAACTAAAACCCCAGTAGCTGAAGAATTTTCAACCTATTACTAATTTGAAATCCTTCATTTGGACTACCACGTATATCCTAGTGCAGTCAAACTGCATTCTTACAAAGAGAGCATAAATGCATCCACAGATATTCTGGTGAGAAAAACACTATTAGTGCCACTAGACTTACCTTTTTCCTTTATAAGACTTACAAACCCAACAAACATAGAATATTGTGATGAGATTCCAAGTTTGTACTAAAGAAAAGTATCACCATTACTGAAAAAGAGTGTACAAAAAGCGGAGTTCAACTTTTTTTTAGTCAAGTTTGTCTTCACAAAACCAGAAATAGCACCAGCATGCATCTATAATCCAGCTGCAACAAGACAATTTATTACAGAAGAGCAGTCTAAGCAGATATTTCCCCCAATGAAGATAGTGCTTCATAGAATATAATTTTGAAAAATCAGAATCTTCAGGGTTAAACTTCCCATATGAGGTAATTAGCAATGACTGGTTTACAGTTACTACAAATCCAGTGAAACAGTACATTGTTACATTATGGCTGAGCTTGCAGAGAAATAGTACTCAAATTAAAAACAAGACCTATACAAACATGAAGCATAATACAGCCTGATGTACTTTGTGGTAGAGAGCCAAAAAAATGCATCTCTTTAGAATGTAAGAACATATACAGGTCAGTAATTCAACAGTTCTTTGCAAAAAGAAACCTACAGTATTCTAAAATGCTCAGAAAAGACGTAAATGTACTTATTTAACAGATCTGCTCCCTAAATACCTTACAATTTCAACATTGTAATTCTAGTGTTTAAAAATAAGTCTCTACACCAATTAACCAAAATCAGACAATCTATCTGATATTAGAAACAGGCATCTATTCCAGTGCATGCACCAACATAATTTCCATCTGCAGAATCTGTATAACTGATAATCACACATCCATGCCAGAATAAACAGAGTTAGACTTGCTGATTGCAGGGTATTTTTAAAACAAGAAAAAACTAGTTTACCTGTAAATCAATAAAAACGTTAATAGGAATCATTAAAAAATAAGACGTTGCTCCAGTAGATTTTAAAAAATCTAGTAATTTAGTTACAAATAAAATTTTAAAAAATTCTTTATACTTCCTGCAATTTAAGCAGACAGGACACGTTTTTTATGACATTTCCCAGTCATGAAGCCCCCCTCTAAAATCTTCACAGAAATGCTGCTAAAATTGGAGGTTACTGAAAGGAGCTTTGGAAGGATGACAGGTCATAAAGAGTCTGTGCTAAAAATTGTGGCAAAATGCTCCTCAAAACAATTCCCAGAGGAAAAAGTTACACACATATTTCCACCTCGTGTGGTCTGTTTTTTCCAGAACAAACACCATGCTTGTTTTTTACCTTTTTCATTTCAAAATGAAGCTGCTGAATCGGGAACTGGGATTGTTTCCTACTCTAAACTGGCATTTAAAGTAGTCGTACGAGGCAGTTTCCTTATTTCAAACAACCAGCACTAGTGAGAATAAAAACACAGCAGAAGAACGCCAATGTCGGAGGTCAGTGCGCAGATGTCCCCCGAGCGCGCCGCCGGGGTGACGGCGCTGCCCCGCGCTGCCGCCAGAGGGCGACAGCGAGCGAGCCCGCAGAGCCAGCTACGAGCCCAGAGCGGGCCCAGCCGAGCTAGAGCTCTGACCAGTTGATAAATACAACATTATTTTTCATATTACCATACTGTACCTCACAAGAATATGTTTTATTTTGTAAATCTTCCAACTGAGAGGTATTAAAGCACTTTGACGTGTTCCTGAGGACTGCCACTACTCTTTTGCAAATGGTGGGGAAAGACCACCTGAGACTGTGCCTCCCTTGGACAGAACCGTGTTCAATACTCAGCCAATGCTGTTCCTGCCTTACCTCCAGTGTCTATGTCGCTTAAATACCTTAAAAATACCTATTTCTATTCATCATAAAAGTACTGGGATTATTATGCAGAGTTGTAAAATTCAATACATTAGAACTGTGAGCTCCATTACCACTAGGTTTGGTGCTTATACTGATGTCTGATGGCGTGTATTCTGAACTCAAGGCACACACACTGTATCACCGCTGCCAGAGGAGCTCCTGCACGGACCGTCCAGGCAAACTGCTGCAGAGCATCAAGGACATGCAGACCCTAATCAAAACATCACTTTTTTTGAGCAGATGCCTCGCATCAGCCACAGATGCGACATCTCCCTCACCGTGCCAGCTTGAGCTTCTTCCCACCCCTGCTGGAGTGGGGCTGCATGGCGCTCTGCAGGGTTCTGAGGCGCCGCGAGGGGCTACGAGAGACCTTGAGTGGCTATGCGGGACCGTGCGGGACTCTAGAGAGTCCGCGCGGGGCTCTGAGAAGCCGTGAGTTGCTTTGAGGCCATGAGGAGCTCTGGGAACCTGAGGGGATCTGGAGCCGTGAGTGGCTCTGAGGGTCCGTGAGGGTCCGTGAGGGGCCGCGCGCCGCGGGCGGTGGGTGACGCTGCCCCCGTCGCGCGCCCCGCACGCGGCGGCCGAGCCTCCACCGCGCCGTTGCCGTGGCGACTCCCCGCGCGTGCGCACCGCTCCGCCACCTCCTCCGGCCCGTGAGGCGCCGCGCCGGTGACAACAGAGCCCTCCCATCCCGATCCGGCCTCGCCACCTCCCCCCAGGCCGAGCGCGGGGCCCCCCCGTCCTCCCTCCCACTGCTCACCAAGCACCCTTCCACCCGGCGGGGCGGGTGCGTGATAGCGATTATTCGGCGATCCCCGCGGGAGCCAGGCGGACACGGAGGAACGCCGAGCCACGCGCGTGACGTCACGGGGCCGGCGGGAGGCGCGCACGCGCTGTCGGTGCCGGCGGCTGAGCTCCGGCGGGCCGGGGCTGAGGTCGGCGCGGCTCGTGGGGGCTCCGTGAGGGCCTCCTGCTCACGGTAACCTGCAGCGCCGGCGGAGCAGCCCCGCTCCGAGGGTGCTACGAGGGGATTGGCGCCTGCCCGCTTCCTCACGCTCCGTAACCGGGAGGACCCGGCCTTCACCAGGAGACCGAGTGTGTCACTGCTCCGTGGAGCCAGACACGAGCTCTGAACCAGTCGGGAAGGGCTGGGCCGGAGCGCTGGTGCCGAGCTCTCGCAGCCGCCAGGCCGGTGTGATTCGGGCGATTCCCCACAGCTTGGTTGGGAAGGCCGGTCAATGAGGTGCGCCTCGGGCCGTGGTTTGGGCCCTCTGCTTGCACAGCAGCCATTTATCAGGTGCTCTGCTGTGCACGGGGTTATCGCATTCCTGAAGTCATTTACTTCTCCAGGAGCTACTGTGAACTTGTATTTGTTGAGGGATAAAGACCCAATTTTTCAATGCAACACAGCCATACAAAGTTCCTAGGTCCTGCAGGAGAGCTTCCTTAGAGAAAAAAAGTTGCTTCCTGATATTGCTCCCAATGGAAGTTTCCGGTTAGGTGTCAGAACTGAACTAAATCAGGTAACAGTTAAATAACCCTGTGTGTATTGTTGGAACAAAACTGCTGTGGGATCGGAATTGTACCCTGCTACTGTACCACCCACCCTCAGCAGGACTGTGGGAAGCACAGTGCAGGTGTGTGCAATGACAGCATTGCAGAGAGATGTACTCTTCTTTTCACAGGCCCAGGTACTCTCCAGCCACACCAAGACTTGCTCAAGGAAAGCAAATAAACCATCATTTGCTTGTGTCGCTTGTCTAGGAGTTAAAAGCTGTGCCATGTAGTTTTTCAGGAAGCTGTCCTGCTTTAATTCCAGCTAGAAAGCTTGGTATCTGGTAAAACATGCTTTTCAGTTTTCCTACCGTTTTTGCCTATAGAGCCAGTCTTTCAAAATGGAATTAAATCTAGTGCTGTTAAATGAGTGCTATTCTGTTCCACTTCTGTTGATGCAAACAAAGGCATGGGGATTTTTGTGAGTTTGGGAAGGTAAATCTGGAGCTTGCCTTTCTGCTCATATCAAATTTCTCATCAGTAGGAACACTGATTCCTAAATCCTTGCTCTAAAGGGCTTTAAATGGCATTTGGTGGTTATGAGAACAAGTACACTGAGGAGGTTATGCCTCTCATTAGGAGGAATGTAATGAGCATAGATAAATACATTCTGTATTGTATAATGCACAACCCCATATTTCCCTGTATGTTTTGCTGAAATGATTTGAATTAAGAGATTTAAAGCAGCAGATGATTGCTATCAATTGCTATGTATAATGGAACTACATGTGCAGTATACTTCAGGTCTTTAATTTGTTAGGGGCTAAATGCTTATTAGAATATGGTACAGTTAATATTCCCTACAGTCACATTGAAAATTAAATACCCCTTCCACAACGCAAAGATAATGAGTTGTATGGCAAGATAAGATGGTTACCAGAATTCAGGAATGACAGAATCCAATTAATTTAACATGAATTAATGCAAGATCAAATTTATTACAGTTGGATGCAGTTTGTAATTGAAAGTTTCATTACAGCACGTTTTTACTTGTTATCTCCTATCAGTAAGAGATCTCTAAAGAGCAAATCCTCTATTTTGAACAGCAGCAATGTATTTATTATATCATAAATAACTCTTTCCTTACATGTTTGCTGTGAGGAACTTCAGGTTCCAAGAGCCCAGTTGTGCACAAGGGACTGTGCTCTTGCTCTTTCTCACAAGGGGACATGACTGAGCTTAAAGAGAAACCTCAGTTTCATCTTTGACTGCTTTGCTGGGCTGCCCCTCCCTTGTTACTTGTTCATCCCTTTTCCTATTTTCCATTCTTCTGTGTGATCACCCCTCTTTGTTTTTTGAGTGGGAGGGGTGAAATCAGCCCTCTAGTCAAATAAACCTTTCAACCTCCTAACTTCAAAATAAACACTTTTATTGTGGACAGTCCAAGCTCCTTAGGCAAAGCTTTAGGTCTCAAATCCAAAAGACACACTGTGTCCTTTTAATAATTTCATAGTGGAAACTCACTATTTGCCCATTCCTGTGGTGTTATGGAGGTTTTCAATGATTCTGGTTTAGGTTTCGGGATTAGGTGAAACCAGAGTGCCTTAAACCTCTTTAGAGGTTTGGGATTAGGTCTGCATCAGGCCTAATATAGCCTTTCTGTGCAAGGCTAAATTAAATGGCAGGAATATTTGTTGTGCACTGATTCACAGGTGTTTGGCAAAATACCAGAAAACATAAAGAAACCACTGGAAGAATCATGAAGGCAAAGCCATCGAAACATGAGTATTAGCTAAGTACTGAGGTATCACTTGCAACTGTGGGGTCTTTCAGACTGCTTTTAAGTGATTTTAAGCATGGATATCATTTTTATGTGTCTCTTTCACATGAATGTGAGTAAATTGAAGATCTGTCGTGCAAATGGATCATGGATTTTATTTGGGTATTACATTCTGGTAATTTCTGCCTGTTTTATAGCAAATGTATATTAAAGTTCGTCAAACAGCTGATAACACTGAAACTCTATTGTTTTATTGTACACATAAATTCTACTCCTTCTCTGGACCATGCATTGGCCTGACAGAATATGCTAGATCACGAGGAGAAAAATTAAATAGATTTATGCCTACCATTAAAACACTGGCCTGTCTGGCTCAGGAGGCAGAGGCATTTGCCTCACTGATGACCATGGACTAACTGGAGGAACTAATTTCGTATTTTAGGCTGCCTACTGTGAGGCTTTTCAGCACTTTTCAGTCACTTTGTCTCTGGTAGGGCTATTTCTCCTGTCTGTGCTCAGTTCTGTGGTTTGGAACATGGGCAAGGCCTGACTCCAGGGCCATCCCCTGTGGTACTGTCTGAGCAGAGCAGATTTCATCATGGAGAAGTGCAGCTCATTGCTGCAGTATCAGCATCTCTGCAAACTGCAGCAGCTGGCTTGGCTGCATTTGTAGGGAAAAGCCGATGCCTGGCTCAGCAGTGCCCGAGCCTGGTATCAACAGAAGCCAGAGATGGGGAGGCAAAGCACAGTGCCCAATGGTTCCGTTCCTCCAGCTGCCCAAAATCAGTCACTACCCAAGCATAACTATCTCCTCTTACTAAAGTATTCCCTTCACTGATTTTGTGTCTGTTTTTACAAAAAAAGGGTAATTTGACTGCATTTATTTCCCCAGATAAATAGATTTTAGCTTCACTTGTAGACTTGCCCATATTTAGAAAGTTATCTCAGGAATTGCAGGGCTTCTCTGGAGGTTTTTGCCATACCAACAATGAATTCCCTTGCTGCAAGATTTTTTTTTGCATTCCTATGGCAATTGTTATGATCAGCAGTGCATACACACAGGTCCTGTTTTCTCATGTCTGCTTGCAAAAGCAAAACAGAAATAGTTAAATCAAGTTTAACAAGAGTATGTCCCCTCTAATCAGATGAGCTGTAAAATAAGAGGGAGGCTAACTAGAAGGATTTAATAATCTTAGAATCTGTAGAAAACATTATTTATGGCTTAAGAGCTACACAAGTCTTGAGCTTTAAATGTAAGTTCTTTCCTTCTTTAATGGTCCATGTAAGAAGAGCAAGAGAGAAATGTTCCAGTCAAGGACAAAATCATAAAATAATGAGCAGAAGAAGAATGAAATGAAAGTATTAGGGGCTAGGGGAGGCTGAGTGGGAGTTTCTCTTCATACATGATTGATCTAAACTTGAAAAGGAAAAAAAATAAAAGACTCCTCACCTTTAAACAAGATGGTTATTTGAGCATAAATAACAATCTCATGTCAAATATCCTGCTATTTCCAATGCAGTCTTTTCACTACAAAACCACAACATTCTCAGCCCTAATCTCCTCAGATAAAACAATACGGCTGGTGACTGTGAATCAGCACTTTGAAACCAACCTCTGAAAACAGCAACACGTTCAGGGTGAAAAGGAGACAAAGAGCTGCTGTTTATAGATCTTTGCAAAGCGAGGCCCCACCTGCTCGCTTAGAAACGTGCTGTAACACCCGAGAATTGTTTCTCTTTGGCTGGAAAGTCTAACTCAGCATGCCAGCCCAGGGGACTGGGACTATTGATGTATCTGAGTTTGGTCCCACACCAGGCTGAGCTGTCACTGAAATCTGGAGCAGTGAAACGCCAAAATCCTCCTGGATGCTGGAGCCTTGAGGTTGTGTGAGGAAGGGTACGGTGAGAACAGCTGGACTCTCTGTGCAAAAATGAGTATTCCTCCTTTCCCAGCCCATTTGCAGCCACATGGTGGTGTCCCCTCCCTGGTGCTGGCCCCAGCATTCATCTGAGCTGTATCAGGACTGATGCAAGGCAGGAGCAAGGTACCAGGAAAGGAGAGGGCCTGGGAGGGAGAGCGGTCACACTGCAAGAGACCTCCCCTGAGCAGTGGCACCGAAAGGAGCAGGGCAGCCGGGACACAAAGGTTTCCATGCAGAAAATGACATCTCACCTTAAGCAGGAAGCTCGTTTCCCTCCACAGTCACTGAGGAAAAGCAGGCTATTAACCACATAGGAACATCCCCCCCACCTTTTTTTCTCCTTCCACTGTTTCCTACCATAACACTTAAACAACAAGCTTTGAAATCCAGAAATGCCATCCCATGGGAAGTGGGAGAAGACTTTTGTCTCAGCACAGATCTCCAGCTGTTCTCTGACTAGAAGGACCTTGCAGTGGTGCTGAGGGACGTCCTATGGCATCAAGACTTGGAGCAGGATCAAATGAGGAAACACTGTGGCATTTGCACTTTCATGTGGGTTTTAGGGGCACTGTCCATAACTCAGAAAAAGTCCTGCTCTTTTTGAGCCCCTCTCAGAAAAAAAAAGGAAATGAACTGGGTATTGTTCTCCTCAAAGGGATCGCTGTAAAATGGCCTTTGGACATGGTCTGGAGGCATCAGCTGCACAACCTCCCCATCAGTGCTACCCTTCCAACAAAGCTCCTGAGGCAGGTCTCAGATGAGATAGATGTTGACAGGATTCCAAATCCCAGCCCTCTGGAACTAGACAGAAAAGAGAACCAAATGGCAAACCTGTATCTGTGTCCAGCTGCAAAAGACCAAACTTCTGTTAAGTCTGAAAAAAACCTTTGATCCAAACATCCCCACTTTTTAGGGATTCCAAACTCGAGTGAAAACACAACAGTTTCACCCTAGCTTGAAACATAGGCTTATACTTTTGATTTCTGAGGAGAGATCATTTTTCTTGGGGTGAGGCACGTGGACAGCAACAGATTCCTCATGTCTGGTCCAGACAGACCAACCAAAAGGCTTAAGTGGACACACACAGAACCAGCAGCATGTGATGGGATTTAGTACAAGGAAATCAAACTCTCTGCCCCACCTCCTGAGCTTATCCTTTAAAGACCAGTCCTGTGCTCACAGCTGGAGTTTATGTGAGTCCTGCCTTATTAATTAACTGCAGCCAGTGCCTTTTCCCTTGAATTCCAACAGAAGCAATTAGAAAGCAGATACTTCACACATAACAGCTGGTTCATTTAACCCCCTGCTCATGCTATTGTCTCCCCTACCCCAGCCAACTCACATCCCCCTTTTCCAACCTTTCATGTAATGGAGGGGGACAACAAAATCAAGGTGGCAAAAGCAGAGACAGCAGATAACCATATTCTTAATAAAATCATCTAATGTAATGTTGAAAGCAGAGGATTGTTGTTGAGGCCACAGTTCTGAGCAGGGAATCGTAACATTCACCTACCAGATGGGAAAAAGAGCTTTGGCTGTCTACGGTGTCCTCCTTAAAAGTGGATCTGTATTAAAGTAGCAGCACATTTTCTTCACTGAAGGCTGTTGATGTCATTAGAGCAAGTCTCACTTTTATTTAAGACCAGAGTTAAGAGTCACATAAAACTGGCACAGGTGAAGGCACCAGGCCCATTAAGTTGTGCAATGTGACTCTCTGGGAACTTTTTGAATGTTCACGCACCTCCAATTTATTTATGCTTGTGCAAGCCAGTCCCAGAGCTTCTCCTTCTTGCTTCTCAGTATAAATACAGCCTCCATCCTGCCATTAGGCCTGTAAAAACCCCACTCAATCCACTACATTTTCCCCACACCCAAGATAGATTCAGTTACAGGAAGAGCAGTTCTACCCCCCTCTGTGTTACTACACACATGGCTGGGAGATGCTGTGGACGTAAAATTAAGCTCATAGCCAAAAACATCCACCATAACACTGAAAGTGAAATCTGCTCTTGCCAAACTACCTTAAGTGCATGTTCTGCTCCCAAGCAGGTACTCTAGAGGCTAGATCTTGATTAAGGAAAGCGAACAGCTGTTCAGAAGGAAACCAAGTTTAGAGGAATGGATATTAATTTCCTTCTGTGAAACACTTCTGAAGCAGGGAAGTAATTTCACTGTATCTGAGGCAAAGGGGTGGTCAAGAGTCACATTTCTTTTCTTAGCATGGCTAGTATTTTTTTTAATGTAGAATTCATGGGTAAAATAGAGATCTGGTCCCACACAAGGCATCTGCTCATGGCATACAGGAATAATAACAAAAGAGTAGACAGCCAAAGTACCCAGTGCTGAGAGATTTTTCTGCTAGATGATTCCTCACTGATCCTGAAATCAGACGGCATTATGAGGACATTTTCAGTTTTAATATGAGAAAGATTTAGGCCCAACCATAAACTTCCCATTTCCTTCCTCAAAGAGGTAGCTATCAGATAGGCTGCTGTGAGGAGCAGCCAGCCAGCCAGATGTTTGCCATCTTTATTACAAATTTTCATGTATCTTACAACACCTACATACTCTTCAGCAGACTGACGATGCAGCTATCTAATACCTACATTACAGACACAGAGAACAAGTTAGGAGGGATTAAATTATCTGCCCAGCTTCCAACAAGACAACACAGGTGTGGCTAGAAATCAAAACTCCAAGCTTCCAATTTTTGCAGTGTTATACTAATCTTTTTATGTGCTTTGCTGGAAGAAAAAAAAAACAAAAACCCCACATTTCTGTAATATGTTTGTTGGTTGAAGTATGGGTACTTCTAATCAAACAAACAGATGAGCATATTTTTAGAAACTTACAGCTGATTAGTACACTGGCCCCATTTTTTTATCTCCTGGATCTTTCTAGAGGAAGAAAACTAAAAGGGAAGGACATCTTTTTAACTGCAAAGGCTCCAGCTAATGAGAGTAGAAATCGTATTTTATATTTTGGCACTTAGTGGTAAACACTATTATTAAAGCTATAATAAGATCAGCAAATGTTGTATGAAATATTAGTGATGCCTGAGCACAAAGCAGAGTCCCCATCTCTTTAGTTAAAATTACAAAATGATTAACAGCCCAATTAAAAGCATTTTTGTTTTTGACATGATAAATTATACTTTATCTACCTATCTGTGGATATAATTGATTATTTTATCCGTTTGCTGTTGGCTGTCATTAAAAAAGACAGATACCATGGCTTTCTGGCCTCTCTCCTGCAGAGAGAAAGAGCAAATCCTGCTATTAACGACAGACAGGATCATTATGAAAAAATTCCATTTGCCACTAGGCAACATAGCCGAGTTCCAGTAATTATTGTATTAGTCAAGCCGTTGAGAAGTTCCATAAAATTGAGAGAGTTTTTAAGGAGCATCCAACATTATTTGGCAACTTTTGTGATGTAACAATTAAAACCATGCTCCAGGCCCCAAAATGTGCAGGAGATTGCCAAAATCAGATAAAACCCTAGAGGGCCCCTGACTTGCAAAGAAAAAAAAAATCAAACTGTTTACTTTTAGAATCAGACATTCATCAACGTTTGGCTTTTGTTTCAGCTGGTGTCAGATAATAACAGCACCACGTTTTCAGTTGGCTTCTAACAAAACTCTGCACTGTTCGATGTCAGGTCCCAGAGCTGACACTGGCCTCTCCTCAGGAGAGGGAGTTCTCATGGGCCAGATGCTACCAGCTTTGCTTGGCAGATCAGATACCTGGGGGCACTCAGCAGTACCTTCTGGAGTGAATCACATCTGTAATCCACCAGTAGCATCAGGAAATCATTGAGGGGAAATGCAAGTTATTCCTTCCTCTCACATCTAGGAGCTGAGCCAGGCAACACCCCAAATTGTCAGGGCTGCAGGGGATAAAGCAGAAGTCTCCTGTCCATGTACCCCATTAACCTGTCAAGGAACTGATAAAAAAAAATTAAAATCACACTTTAAAACTGCTAAGGGAAATTGCTACTGAACAAAACTTAGAGCCAAGTTTATCATTTACCTACTTCTTTACTGAGTGGTGTTAAGGAATAATGATGAACAGTACCAAAAATGAAGGTATAGAATCAGGTTTCTGCCATGGAAAGTGAAATTGCAAAATGTAGACTTGGTTTAGCTTAATGAAGACTACAGGAAGCCCTTCAAGAGCACATCTGTTTGCAAAGGAGTTTCTCCCTTCCCAGAATAACATGCCTGGGTCAGAAAGTTGCAATGTTTTAAAGGACTGTGATAGGAGCAACAGTTTCCATAGCAGTCAGAGGGAGCTGGGGTCTGAACACAGGATACTGCTGTTGTCACCAGGGAACAGCAGTAGGGCAGGGTTTAGCACCAGCACCTGCCAGTCTCCACCTGGAACATGCTGTACCAGGCAGGACAGATAAAAAGATACATTGGAGCCTGCCATGATATGGCCTTTCATCACACAGCTCTGGGACTGGAGATGGCTGCCAACTGTTAGGGCCTGCTGACCTATTTAATAAAAAAAGATCAAACCTGCAACCCTTAGCAATTGTGCCTTTTATATGATGTAAATGGGAACTGTGGCACAGCACTACAGGCCATGGGCAGCCCTTGAACCAAATGTTGCATTGCCAAGACAAAGGCAGAGGCTCAGACTTGTGGAGAGAGGGTGTGTGAAAGAAAAGCTGCTACTCTCTCCCAGCTCTGAAACTGATCTTGCTGCTCTGCAAGGCAGGCATGCCTGAGTTCTAATAAGCTCAGGAATCAGCTAATGCTGGAAGCTACTGCCACATTTTCCAGCACATTTAACCTTGAGTTTGAGTCTGGCAAATGCTAGGGTGTGGTGAGATATGTTGCTATACAAGTATAAACCCCTGAATAACTACTAGCTGCTTTTGGGAGACAGCATGGCCTTGTAGTTTTCTTCAGCAGAACTAAAGCATATATTGTGGTAGTATTCAATTTTCTTGCATTTGGAGCTGCATCTAATGTGAAGCATCCTAGGTCAGCTCAAGAACTTAGGTCAGTAGCTGTCATTGCAGAGAATGAATTCTTATTCTTGATTTTATGAGTAAATTGTGCCAAATCTTCAACATACTAGAGTAGTGCCAGATGAAGACCTAGCAAGTTTTTAAAATGTATGTTCTTTTTTAGCATTACAACTTCTATTATTAAAAGAGGTATGTTACAACATACATGCAAGAGATCCATCTAAACTAAAAAAAAAAAAAAATTGAAAAATATACATTCCTAATTTTTTGTTAATCCCCCTGGCTTACAGGTCATCAGAGCCACAAGTGAGGAAAATGCAAATCCCATCACACATCAAAGGGAACTCAGTGGTGAAAGAGGGAGAGTGGAATGGATTGACAGTGCATTGTTTGTGGGTATTGCTGAGAACAAGATGAATCCACTGAAAAAATGAAAATATTGAAATTGTGGAGACTTTGGATCAAGGGCTACAAAGAAGGCTAAACTCCCTGATCCAGGCATCTCTCCTCAGACCACTGTTGTATTTTCTTTGTGGGCTGCAGCCACAAGCCTGAACAATTCAACCAATTTCCATCCCAGCTTGGATGTTCAGGCTCATGTTTGGAGGTGTTTGCATCTCCTTCCATTGTCAGTTGGCTGGTGTTACTCTTCAGAAGGATGCCAGATGACTGGTACTTTAGCCAACCTGATTTCCAGATAATTGGTTTTTGTAGCTACCTCTTTAATTAAAATAAGAAATATATGTAAAGGACAAGTTCATCATCTGCTAACACATGCCATGGTTGTCTGTCAGTCAATCAGCATGCAGCAGACAGAGCTGCAGACTTCTCTTCCATACCACCAGTATCCAGAAGGAAAAAAATCCATCTGCAAAAGTGATCAGAGCCTCCTGCTTCCCGGCATCAATTCCCATTTACAGGATCCAGTGCCCTCTGCTGAGGAGAACCAAGCTAAGCATTTACATGTCCCAGGCCCACAAAGGGACTGTTCAGGTAGAGCAGTATGGAGCAGAACAGTTGGAAATGCACCTCCATGCTCACTCCTTGTCCTTTCTCCCACCAATGTTTCCAGGTCACTGTAAAACAACACATGGAAAGTATTGGGGAGCTTGCAAAGGCTACAGAGCAGTCAGAAGAGGAACATGTCCCTTTCTGGAAGGGGAAATCCATGTGGACATATGGTAGTTGTGAAAGGAACTGGACTAGCAACCTTGGCAGGCTGGAGCCGAACAGAAATGTTGCTGCTTTGCCTTGATCTTTATTTACAATAAACTCCTGGGCTCCAGCTCAGTGTTTTATCTGGGAGCAGCCGCCGGCGTTCCTGCGCCCGTGTTCCGTCTCATTGCTGCACTGACATATTTACACACGGGCCGGGGCCCGGGCAGCTGTGAATAAGGGGCCATATATCAAGAGAGGAAAAAGGGATGCAAAGATGAATTTTATGGAATATTTTCCATTTTTTTTGACTTGGTTGTGCGTTTTGCTACGGCCCATTGGGCACTCACTCAGCACTTGGACACTTTGCTCCGTGCAGTCTCGCCTCTATTTCTAATTGTGTCTACATGCCAAGCCGAGCCCAGTACCTGAGGCAGCCTGCAGGGAAATGGAGATTGAAAAAAAAAAGAAGGTGGGCAGGAGGGAAATTTCCTGCCCTTCAGTGGCATAGACCATAGGAAAGAAAATCATATCTTGTAAGTCTTTCTGAGCCCTGCAGGACACCTCTTACATTTGAGAGCCCAAGTGATAAGAAATATTTCCACTAATTTGTGAGAGAAAATAATCAAGCTGAAGAGGATATAAAAATTGGGATTCCAGAGAAACAATTGGAAATGAAAAGTTGACATCTGAATGGAGTAATGGCTGGTGTCTTTACTCTGGCACTGACATCTGAACAAAGAGTATAAAAGTTTTTCCCTTTTGTTTTTGCAAGGCAGAGATGGGAAGAGAGCATTGTTTATTCATTTATCTTAGAGCCCCATAAGCACAAAGGAGTCACTGCAAGTACTTATCCAAGGCTCAGGTTCATCCCACTGGGAACTTTATGCTCCCTTGGTAGCCCATGTGGATCCAAACCAGCATGTGGAAGGGCATATTTCCCTCTACTGTCTATTTAGGAGTTTTAGGGGAGTGAGGCACAATTCCTGTTATGGCACCACGGTATGGTCTGAAAGCCAGGTAGGCCTCATTGGTCACCTGGAGATACTGCTCAGCACAGGTGTATATAAGGCCTCACCTCAGAGACTTGTCAGGCTTTGTGCTGGTGTCCCATCCTGAGTGTCACAATGCAGGCAGAATAGACCACATGTCCTACTGCTGCTGAAGCACAGAATTTTTCTGGTACAGCTGTATTTAAATGGAGCTTAATCAAAGTAATCTCACCTTTGGATTAAGAACCATCAGTTCCCAGGAAGAGATCTGCTCCACTGAACAAAATTTCTGTCAGCACTGCAGAAGATGGTTCTTTGGAACTCTGTTGTCTGGATAGTTTCATTGCCTGCACTTGAGCAGCTGAAGTTGCACTGGGAAGGAGCACCTGAGGTCATAAACTCAGAGCTCAGCAGGAGCCTGCCAGGGATAAAAAGACAGTCACCACTTTAAGCCAGGACATGGGGACCATTTAGTGACTCACCCAAGATCACACAGATGGTGCTTATACCAAGAATTAGACCCACAGAGCCATCCAACACCTCTGGATTATTTATTGAGGATTAGAGTCCATTTGGGAGTCTATTTTAATATATAAATGTAGGATATGGAGCTATGATGGAATGGTAAATTAAGTACTGAGAAGTCTGTCACGTCTTTGTTCAAAGCAGGCTAACATTTCATGTAAGGAATTACATGCTTCAGACAGTTGCAATCATCTTCTGCAGAAATAATTTAAGCTTACTTCATCTGTTGTATTCTGATTTAAATTTTTATTGGAAATATAAATACCTATGTCGGTCACCAAACCAAATAAAACAAACATATTGAGTAGGGTCTATTATAGACTAATATGGAAACAAATAATCTGCAAGTCTGGTTTTATTTATAAGCTTATTTGAGTTTTTACTCTAGGCTCATATTAATCGGGTTTGTGGTTTCCACATCTGTACTGCTGATGCCCAGTGCAGACAGCATGCCAAGTCAGACCTGGGCATCCTCCAAGCTCTAAATGGAAAACAGATGCCTCAACTCCAGCTACCTCAAGACAAGCAGGGCAAGTAACCTACCAAGTAACCACAGCGGGTGCAGCAGGCAAAGCAAAACTCTGGGGAGCTCTCTGAGGTGCCTGCTTGCAAGTTTCTTGCTTCTGACTTGCTCCAGGGGCAGCCAGACTGCCGCCTGTATTGTATTTGCTCTCTCTGATGATCAAGAGATACCAATTCCCTTCACAGCCTCCCTTTTCTTCAA
This sequence comes from Toxostoma redivivum, assembly GCA_013397375.1. Taxonomy (NCBI): domain Eukaryota; kingdom Metazoa; phylum Chordata; class Aves; order Passeriformes; family Mimidae; genus Toxostoma; species Toxostoma redivivum. The sequence goes on along the minus strand of VXBI01014039.1, from coordinate 339,480 downwards.
GCTGTAGCTAGGAATTCCCAGACTGGACCAGTTAGCTCACAGTGTCAGCTAGTAATACATATTCTAGAGGAAGATGGAAGAACTCCTGCAGATGATGGTAATGCAGGATGAATTATTTCCAGAACCCTTGATTATTTTTAATATTTATAAAAAGCATTTTGAATGTTCACAAAAGCCATAAATATATATAAAAAAATGCCCATGCCCCTTGTCAAGCCAAAATGGATCCAGCTGTTCTGCGGTGCTGGTCTCTGATTGCGGAGAATCCCTGTATTAATGAAAGATGTATAAAGGGAATCCCAAACTGGAAATATGATCTCTGCTCAAGACTGTTCAACTATTAAAGAATATTTCAGGGAAGTACATCAACACAAAGCTGATCCTCGACATGGCTGAGATCCAGTCCTGAGAACCCATCTCCATAAGGGCACCTATACTACTTGCAGATATTTTTCAGAGCAAGTTGCTTCCAGACAAACTTTGCTTTGTGCTGGTACATGGCCAGAGTTTTGTGCCAGTGTAGCTATATCATTGCAAACCCATTCCCTAAGGCTCAAGAGAACCTCAGTGCAGTAGGAATGCCAGACCTGCTTCTTCCCTAAGTACAAGAGGGAGGCCAGTATGAGAACTGGAGCAAAATCACATACATGACAGTAATGAGAGAAAAGGAAGCAGTGTCACTGGTGTATACACTAACAATTTGGCAGAGGCATTCAAATTTACTCCTTGTGTACCCTCTGATGGCTGTCCAGCAGCCTCTGCCACCTGTAGCAATTACCTCTTTCCTGACAATTTTGACCAAGGATGCATTGCATCCTGTGCCATAAAATATGTTTTCCCAAGTCACTATAGCATCTGTGTGTTCATACAGCAAAACCAAGATTTGTTTTAAGAATTCAGAAGAAGGGGTATATTGAGGAGGGGATAAAAAATTAACACAACCTCAGTGCACCAGCCATGTGGAAGGGAATCACTGTCATCCATCATCATCCTCCTCAGAGAACTGCTTTGCCCCCAACACGGCTGCTCCACTGGCTCCTAGGCAGAGGCAATCCTTAGGAAACTGAGATGGCAAAAGCACAGTGTCTGATAGCAGAGGGAGGGATCTGTCATCAGCACAGAAGGCAGCCATTCCTTGTGGCAGTGACTGGATAAAAGAAGATGCAATTAACAATTAGCTTTGGTAAGAGACAACAAAATCCTTAAAACACAGTTTCTACTGCAGCAAATCAAGTCACAGACTTAGGAATTAATGGTTCAAAGTCTTGGTTCTTGCTTTCCTAGATACACTAGAAGATGAAAGAGAGGGTGAATTTCTCCTGCCACTTCATTCTGGCTGGCTAAGAATTGGGGCTTAGCTATGGAAAAGGGCCAACCTTGCAAGAGTTACAGGAAATGAGAATAGCTTTGCAGCATTTCCAGGCAAATTCAGCACACCTTCGTATTTGTATTTTCAGCACAAAACTCTGGCTTCTCACCCCAGAAAATAAAATTGAGGCTTTTCAGTAGATGTTGCATTATTAATTTCCAGCAGAGACTAGATTCACATGATTCAGATTATATTCCTTGCACATCTCCAGATAATCAACTTACATATGCATAAAAACAGCGTTTCTTGTGCAAAGTCAGGTATCTTCCTCTCTCTAAGACATCTTGTGTGTGGATTAATTCAGACTCTCAAATGACATTGAAGAATCTTGTTCTATTATTTCACACTCCACAGGTGCATGAGACCAAATCCAGCACAGCTGACAGGCATAGCTCAACATCTTGTACAGCACTGCCAGCCATTCTCTCCTCCCTCCTTCCCAATCACTTTGGTTCTTTGTGCCCTCCAATAATTTCCTCTTCTAGTCTCTCTTTTATTCTCCTTTGTCCATAGCACACTACAAATTATTTGTGGTTGCAATGATTAATCTCACAACTCACACCTAATTTGAGCCTAATAACTTTGCCTGAAAAAGGGACAATTCCTTTTTGATCCAGACAACTTATCACCCCGTGAGCACAATAAAAAGGCAGAGCTGGTTATCAACTGGGAGATGCCCATTAGTATTTTTACAGGCAGAGTGTCGGGAGGTCCCTTATCAAGTGGGGTGAGAGCTGGCATGTACTCCAGGCATGCAGGGGGAGGCAGATTGCTTTCAGCCTGCAAGGCCACACAATATGGGAAGTGGTGGCTTGAAAGAGGAGTGGAAGAATGACAGATGGTTTGTGCCTGTGCGTTTCTTTAGAGGACACCAGGTTCCCGCCATGGGAACAGCGTGGACAGTAAAGGCAGCAACTCCATGTGAAGAGTGACAAAGCAAGTCAGCCACGGATGGCCCGTGGGAGGCCAGAGGAAATGCACCATTAGTCAAAGTTGGAGGAAAAATAAAATGCGATGACAACTGGGCCATTCATGTGCTTCCCCTTCAAGGACTGACCAGACCCTTCACAACTCAAAAGACTCAAGTATCAGCTTCTTTTTCTCTTCAGCCAGGCTAATGTGCACTGGCAGAGTCTGAGGAACTCCCTTGTCACTTATATTAATTCTTATCTTGTTGTTCTTGGCTACACTTCACTGAAGTACAGTGAGGGAGAGTGCTTCAATCAATAATGTAGATCCAAAGGGGCACCTCCCTCTGCTGTTCCTAGGGATCAACACAATGGCTTAAAGCAAATGTTCACCCAACTTGTGAACTTGGGAAATATTAGGACTTCCAGAATTAGAGCATAAGACAATGAGGTGGCCTCACAAGGATGTTTAAGCCCACACATGAACAATCTCGTTATTCCAGGGCAGCTTTTTGCACTTTGAGAGTTTGCTATTTAATACAAAAACTGCAAGACCTCTCTCAGTAACCTCAGTGACAAAAAAGGCAGCCTTGCATTTCACAAGCAAATTTCATCAGATATTCCACTTTGCCACTGTCATGGGAACCCTCAGGCACTGCTGTCACAGCTTGTGAATCTGATGCATTTTGTCATTAAGGAAAGATGATGCCCTTCAGAAGGTCCAGCTGTAAACACTCACAAATGGTTGGTCTCTCATTCTTCAAGGGGGACAATACCACAGCTATGGACAGGACTTATTTAGAATTGCCTCCTTTGGGGCTACGGCCTTTCCAGATTTGGAAAATACAAGGGAGTTAAAGGACAATGCAAGCAGAAAATCCCAAAATGCTCTCTTATGAATAAATTAGACTCTTATCCCATCCAAAGGGACTTCACTTATTAACACTTAAATAGGGCTAAAAGTAGCTAAGTAAAATAGAATGACCGTCTTGCAAAAACAGGTGGAACGAGAAAAATTCAAAGATGACAATTAAATCCTTAATTAAGAAAGAGAACTGAAGTCCTGACCTGAAACTCTTAGAAACTCTAGATATATGTAGAATGAACAAGGACAGAAATGCAAGCAAAGTCTGAAGTGTCAAGAGAACTCTCCTTATTCTCTTGTTTTGAAATATATCTAAGAAACTCAATGAAAATAAAGAGACAAAAATCAAAAGTTTCTTCCATTATTTAATTAGATCTCAGTGTGGTGTAAATTAAATGAATTTAAAAAGTATCCTTTAACAATCTAAGAGCCATTTCTTAATTCTCCAAAGCAGCCTGTATTCTTTAAATTACTTCCTGTCATATGGTTAATAATTCCGGCTTTCTACATTACAGGAGTCATTCACCTAAGACAGCCAAACTGAACAGTGTGAACACTCTGCTGCCCAAACTGCTGTGCCTAACAACATCTTCCCAATTATCCAGGAGTCTATGGCCAGCAGAACATTACTTGACTCCATTTCTCTAAGGAAAATTCTTATGTTTCCTGATGTTTTCAGCTGTGTTTGTATAACTTGCCTTCGTGTGAAGTTGAAAATTACTGCATTTCCTCTTGATCCTTTGAGAGAAAGAGAAAAAAAGGAAGATTATCAAGATTAAATAAAAATGCCAAAACGTAATCCTTTGTCCCCGTTGAACAAAGCTGTTTAAATAAAGATTGCTGAGCTCAATCTCCTGCATAAAAGCTAAAAGCTGCTTTTTAACCTGGTGTTCTGACACAGTGTGAACAGAATATTGGTTGGCTGCATTACAGTTCATTCACATATTAGAAAAAGACAGTAGTAAAACAAGCTTTCAATTTTAACTGTTTTGTTGGGAGTACACCATGGAAAAATGCACTTGGGCCTTTCTTCACAGGGAGCCAACAAAGAAGGGAACGTTTATTTATTTTCTCAATTTTTGTTTAAAGCCTAAAGCCTGTTTTTTCACTGTTTTCTTTCCCTTAATGTGTTATTTTACTGGAGTTACACAATATTCTAACAAACAAGGACTGAAAAGGTATCTATAGCTCAGATTTGCTTTGATTTATTATGTTACCACCTAGCTAATTCCTTGCAGAGCCTTGGGAAAAGGAGTCTCCTCGTGAAAGATTTAAGTAGAGGGATCTTGGTCTTTGGCTTTATGCTGAAACAAGGAATAACAAGCCTGATTCCCATACTGCTGTAAAGGAAAGGAAAGGAGGACAGAAAAAACCCAACAGTCTTTCTGGTTTTTGTATGATCTGAAAGAAGACAGGGCAGGAGGTGCAGTAAGGGTATAGTTCATCTTTCATGGAGTATAAAGGCCTTCCTTAAATAAATGTATTAATATATTGGACATACTTTATTACAAACTGCTGAGACTTCTACCTGAAAAAATTTCCCCGCACCCTCTCCTTGGAGATGCTGGTTCTGACAGGCTGCAACTCCCAATATCTCTACCCAGCTAACAATGCACAGCTCCTTGTTCAAACAAGACTGGTCTTCATTTCACACTCCCCCCCAGGGAATATCCACTTTTCTCTTCATACTATATCTTTCTGACTGATGCAATCAGATTCTGGAAACATGCCTTATTAGTTTATATTCCAGCTTCTTAGGGAATGATGTTAATTTTCCATTGTAGGACCAGAAGATTTCAGATGTGCTAGATCTTGTCTATAAGAAACAACAAAAAAAGTGGCACACACCACACCATGCTCAGAAATGGACTACAGTGAACTGCATTCCTTGCACAGAAAATCTAGGGCTTCCAAAAAAAGACACTCTCCTCAGTCCAACAGTGCCTGAAGCAAGATATTTTACAATTACATTATGAGTAAATAAATGTGCATTTTCTTACTTATTCACTTACTTATTCATCTGAGATATTCTGCTTAATTTCTTCATCAGTTCACCATCATAATTGTTTTCTTCCTAGATCTGTGGTTTACTAAGCCTTGACACTGTGATGGGCAAAGAGTTTCATTATATCCATTAACGATTAGATAATTTTTTTTTTTGTTTCCCACAGCAAATAAGACCCCATTCATGTCCCAAACAGAATGTCAGTAGTTGGAATGATGTTTTCTTAAGGTGCATATAAGATTAAAGACTGAAATCAGATGCAGTGTTGCCAAAGCCTTTGTAATATGCATGTTTTTCATGGCAAGATGATTGACAAGAATTGCAGTAAGGTGCTGAAGGGGATATTTCACCTGGCCCATCAAAATTCAATGTAGAGGATTAGAACTAAGAAGAGCTGACAATATTGACTTTGAGTACCACAACGGAAACATAATTAGCTTTTTGACATGTAGTGGACAGAAATATTCAATTTTTAAAAAAATCAGTTAGAGTAATTACAGTATATCTGTTGCATGCTGCCCTGGGAAAAAGGAAAAAAAGAGAAAGAAAAAAGGTCTGCTCTGCTGTTTCCTCTTTTCCCAGTAAAATCCAAGTTTGGCACTAGAATAAATGCATACAAACCCAGCCTTTCTGCTGGAAGGACATCAGGAAAACTTTGTGCATTAAAGTAAAAAACCTCTCTTAAAAGAGAGCACAGAGATCTGAAAGAATGAAAAAGTCAATGAATTTTATACAAGTTTACGTATTGCAAAACAAACTGTCTGCACTATGCTTATTAAAGGCATATTTCATTGCCTAATCATAGATGTCTATTGTACCTTTTATGTTTTGAATCATAATTGCAGCCTGTTCCCCAACTGTAATAATGAAAGACATTTTGGCATATGCTTATATTGATTCCCCTTTAACAAAGCACTTAAAACACATACTTGCATCCCACTGAAATTAATGACCAACCTTAACTGATGTCACTGGCATTTAGACAAATGGCAATTTATATGGGCACAGAATTGCCTACTTTGTTGGACAGACATGAGCCTCTGAAGAGAACTCTTCAAACTCTAAAGTCTTTAAAATACTCATCTGCTTTGGTTAGAAAAACTATGGCATCCGTGGTTTTTATGTTTTTATCAGAATAACTATGTTAGCAAAAAAATATGTATCTGTTGTACTGAAGTATCTTTTCTAGCTCCTGGTCTGGAATAATCTAAACTGTAGAAATAATTTTCAGTAGATGTAACAAAATTCAGTAAATGTAGAAATGGAAAAAGGCAAAACTTAATGGTACAACACCCTGAGAACAAGCTATCGTTAGGTATAATATAAATAATGCACTAAGTTCTATTCCCTATTTATTTTGTCTGTATGCTTGTCTGTTATTCTTTTTGCTTTGGGATTAAGTGGTATATGAAAATAAGCAAAAAATAATCAAGAATTATGCTTACCTTATTCCCTTTTTTAGCCACTGTTACTAGCTATCCTAGTTATTTAGAACCTGCAGTGAAATATTTCAGGAAATTAAAATAGATTAAAAATGCAGAAATAGAAATGCTTTTACATAAAGTCAATATTCATTCTCAGCATCACATCCAGGGCATATACTGAGGCAATACTAAACCAGTCTGTTTCAGAAGCTCAGTATCACTCGACTTAATGGGAACTTCTCATCAAAATCAGTGGACTTAAAGATATAAAAGAAAATTGAGATTAATTGAACAATGTGTTCCCTTACTTTTCTGACAGAGAAATTCCTCAGAGTTCTAAATATATTTTGCTAGTCATTTCTCTCTTAATTTTCTAATATTTTTACCTAGCAGTACCCACAGATACTAACTGGCTTTGTAGCAATGCATTTTCTCCACTCTGTGTTCTAGTTTGAACAGCTCATGTAGAACACTGTAGCCCTGCATACTGCTCTGACTGCACTCAGGGAGTTTACTCTTGTCAAGACTTCAAGAAACAACAAGTCAGCATGCAGGGACAATGAAAATACCTGTTAGACCTCATTAGCTGGAGTAAACAAGAGAATATCTGAAACCACACTTATGAGTCTACAGGTTGTCTTAATTTAAATTTAAAATAAGATGCCATCCAACCTGGAAAAATCTCAGTGGTTATTCAGTTTACACATTGATACAGAGAGATATCAAAATTTCCTTAATAAAAGGTCCAAGTCTGTCTACTTCTTAATTTCCTTAATACATAGATCAAGAGAGACATCATTAAGATCAAAAAATGTATATATTGTAAGCAGAAATCACATGTACAAAAGTAAGCAAGTGCAGTCACACATTTACTAGAAAAAAATATTCTTTATTCATTAATTAATTCACAACACAAAAAATATTGGGATCACACATATGAGGGACCCAGCAAAGCTCAGACTTGTTTGCACCACAGTATGGTTTGACAATCAAATCCTCATCAGCTGGCATCCCAAGAAGCCTGACTACATTTTTTTGGTACATTTTCACATGCAATCAGTAAGTTGCAATGTACATCAATTGTTTCAATTTACATTAGTCAGGCTTTTAAAAACAATTCTTAAGCACCATCCCTGGTGAATCCTTCAGGAAAAAAAGCACAATCACAGTATTTGTTATTATTCTGTCTTGCTGTTGATTCTGACATTATTATGTAGGTGGAATTGTATGTTTAGTTTTACTTCAGGGGGCAACAGCATTTTCCACTAAATGAGGAACAGAACCAGGCTGCTGTTGAAGAGATAGGAACAATTTCATGCAGGCCACTCAGCAATTCTAAAACCAAGACAGTTCTGTTTCTTCTGAAAACCATGACATGCCTTAGTTTCACACTCTACATACACTGAGGTAACGTTTCCTTGAGAACTCGCTATTTGCTGTCCCAAATAATTAATTCGAACTTAATGATGAATGAAATTAACTCCTCTTTCCATTGATTTATCTGTAGGGACAGACAACTCTGTCTGCTGGATCCACTGGTAGGGCAGTGAAGAGAAGCAGATTTTACATGGTTAAACACCAATGCTTTCCTTTTTGGGAAAATAAAGAAACTATAATAGGTAGTCACTGGAAAGAAAATCTTGCGTGCATAAACATTAAGAGTTTTGTCAGAGATGAGCAGTTTCTCACAGTAAAATCTCTATTAGGCTGTATCTCCATATTTTGAAATATTAAGTAAAACATTTTAAGAAACCCTAATTTACTCTGAACTCTTTTTTTTTGTTAACAGCTGAGGAAAATCTAGCAAGGATTTTGGCTGCATCATACTCATAAGGCCCTTTTTAAAAAGAAACAGAAACTTCTGAACAGAAACTTCCAGGTATGCACCTATTTATATAGATATAAAATTTTCATCATTTCTTCTAAAGGCAGCTGCAAAATTCAGGCATTGTTTCAACAACACTTCCAATCCAAATATTTTTTATCAACTACAAACTTATGCATGACTTCACAGATGAAAAATGGCATCAGCATATCTCATAGAGAATGCCACTTGGAGTCCAACAAGATCACTTCTTCTTCCTATTTTATGCACCAGAAACATGGAACAAAAAAAAAAAATCAGGGAAATTTGTAGAGAAAACATTTAGGATTTCTTTTGTTGTTGTTTAAATTGAAAAAAAAAAATTTGGAAATTTAATATTCTCATATCAATGCGAGTGTGATAAATGCTGTTAAATCCTATTTTACAAAGAAGTTTCGATCCCTTTTGTCTAATAGTTTCTCAGACAGGTACAATTCTCATGGTAAAAATTATTTCACGCTTGACATAAACCAACCATTTGTCTGTGTTGCTGCAGCAGTGAAATACCAATCAAATTAAAATAGCAGATATATAGTGATCATCAGACTATTCTTCAGAATTGTAACAAGTTTGAAATTAAAATAACAAATTCCACACATCAAACATGGATATCAATTAACTGCAAAAAGGATGTATTTTGTTTCACCTGAAGCTGGTCTCTTCCAATGTGCACTATTCTGCTGTAAAGGGTGCAAGAAACTGTGACTGTGCACATCAAAATATCGCAGCTGCGACTGGGATTGAAATTCAGTGCAGATCGGTTTGTCTTCGTCAGGCTACCTCCTTAACAGGGTTCTGCACAAGAAGCTTCACTCTCAGATTTGTTCCTCTCCTGCCACATATGAGCCAGCATCTCCCCCTTCTGGAAAGCACGAAAATCAGCTGGAATTTGTAACAGGGTAATGCTTTCTCACTCGGGCCAGTACACAAAAAAAAAAAAAAAGAAAAAGTTGCAGATTATTATTTTATATCTTTGCTCAGGGAAGGACCATTTCTCTTCTGGATCACTGCTTAATGTAGTTCCCTTCAGTAAAATGTTTTATTAAAGCCAGATGTAACTGAGTTCAGATATAGTCTCTAGTTCATCAGTAAGAAAGTCTTAAAAACAAACCAAGAAAATATTTCAGTATCAGACATATTTCTGCAATCCATAAAACAGAAAATGCTGCATAAGGTGGATTATTAGAGAGTTTTACTCTACTTGTCAGATTAATATACACTGTCCAAGCAGTAATTTGTGAGTGGTGTCAATTTAGTTTGGACTGAGCTGAATTAAAAATTTCAGGAGTAGGCAGAGGTGCCACCATAAAATCCAATTCTTCCTTTAAAACCTCTGATATAATTCATTCTCAGTCCTTACCATAACACTGTGATCAGGCTGTTACTCATCAATCCATTGTGATTCTTCCAGCAGCAGTACAGCTTCAGGTTATTTTCTATTAAATTCCTTTACATATTACATTTTAAAGGAAAAAACCCAAAGGTGACTGCTTACCATTTGTTACCCACTCCAGGAACTTGTTTCCACTAGTGAATGCAGAGTCTCAGCGTTCAGTATTAGAATCAGTAATGAGCAATGCAAGCATGCAGGACAAAGCATCCCACCAAATTTCTAAGGGATGTCCTGTCTGAGACTCTTCTGCTGGCAGTCAGCTGTGCCAACAGGGAAACCCAAATGACAACAACTTCATTTGTAGATGGCCTCGGATGTCACAGGCTTTAGTTATAATTACATATAAAATACTGTGAGTATGCCCTAGTTCCAGCAACAGAACAGCTTTAGGCACTTTGAGATTTGTTGCAGCAGAACTACATTGGTTTTAGAACAGTGAGGGTGCGAGGAATTTTTTTGGCTGCGAGAAAGCTCTCTACAAGGAGAACAAGAAAGATTCCTGTGACATGAACCATTAAAGCTGCTTCAACTTTAAGTGCCCCTTTTTTTTTACAAATATGTTTTGTGTTTTTTTTCCTTCTTTCCAGGGATGGTATTTAACCTCAGCAGCCTGTGACTGTTGCATCCAGGCCAGAACGCTTTGTAATGTGCAACTTGGTAACTTCTTCAGCACAGGTGGGGTGAATGCCAACTGTCTTCATCATCTGAGGATACGTAGCACCACATCTACCAAAAAATAACAACAAAAAAAATGACCCACAAAGTCAAATGCTATTCACCTGAAGCAGCTAGAAGGTAGTATCAAAGTAATTTTGCTCTTGTCCATTTGATCAGGTAGAAGAGTTGCATTTGATCTTCAAACAATGCTGTCTATTATTTCTCAGGCACTTACACAACACGTAGACGCCCAGCTTCCCAACACTGAGGTAGGAAAGAATTGTCATAAGAGTTGAGACAGAGAGAATTAAGCAATTTACCCTAAGTCACAACTGAGCCTGTGGCAAAAACATATGACAAAACTGCAACCTTCAGCTTTTCTTGTACATACATGTGTGTTTCACTAACTCCAGATGGAAAAAAATGCACACATATACACAGAGGAAGAAAATCTTAATTAGAACTGTTGGAAAGAATCTGCTGAAGGAAAGAATACCAGAATATTCTTCCATAAACTTAAAATCTCTGGTGCTTACACTGAACATATCAATGTTATAAGCAAGGAAAAAAAGAAGCCTATTATTTGAAAAAACAAAACAAACAAGCAAACAAAACCCATCAAAACCCCTGGTGCTACCATCCCACTTGCTTCATTCCCTTACTTGTCCAGTAACATTCTTAAGACTTGATGACTTTCTTTTGAACTGCTATTCCTGGCAGGCTATGCTGTAAGAATAGCTGAAATGGCCCTAAATTTAAGGATTGTTTCAAGCTCTCTATGGAATAATGTTATCTCCCTCTACAAAATACAGGGAAGGAAGCCATAGATGCCTTTTGGTGTCTCCACTTACATCCCAAAAAGCACTGACAAGCAAAAGATCTTTGCTGACCACAGATGTTACTGGAGTGCTGGGTGGGAAGATGAAAAATCATCCTTTGGAGAGGCTGAAGCAAGACCTAATATTTGACAAAGGGAGAAGAGCAGTTTTTACAGTGGGGGTTCCACATGTAAAGCTCTGGATTTGTGAAATGCAATAGAAACCAATACAAGAATCTGACCTGCTGAAAACCTCTTACTGTGGCTTAAAGTTTTCATTTCCCTCAAGCAAGTCAGAAAAACACTCCAGTTTCATGTGCTTCCTTTTCAATGGTTATTTTGGATAAAACTTCAAAACAATGACATCCTAAAAAATGTAGTTCTAGAATCTATACCACTGGCAATTAATGGACTACAAACACATGTTGAAAATGTGTATTGAGGGTACATTGCAATCAGTGATTTCCAAGATATTCTTCACATGATACTTGTGGTCCTGCCTTCTTAATCCTTTCTGCTTTTCATTTATAATAGTCACTCACAACTGCAGGACTAAAACTGCAGCAAAATGGTGATCAAATTTAGAACTGACACCACAACTGGTGATGATTTATGATATCCCAGATGATTTTATTTGAAGAGGGAGTCAAAAATTGTAATTTTGTACTGTAAATAAAGGAATCAACATTTCTGAAGATGTAAATCAGCAATAAGAAGGGGAAAGGAAAAAACAAATAATTGTAGCAGACAAAAAGCATATCAAGACTTTTCCATTTAACCAGAGAGAACTGAGACTCACTCCTTGCTCCTTCAAATGGAGGACTTCTGTATTAATATTTGAGCAAAATCTTAAACAAGATCAGATCACAAAGGGTAAGTTTTTTATTGCAATTATCAGATCACTTAAAAAAAAAGTATCTTCCCTCTCTCATCATCCTATATATTTTTTATTATATTATAGTCAGCTCATATCCCAGCAATATAAGAATTCATGCAAACCTTGCTGAACTTTAAAGAAGCCATGGCTGTGCAAATTTAAAGATGCAATTAGGAAAGGAAATGTTTGGCAGGTGTAAAGAAAGGTTTTTATGAAGAGCACAAACATCTTTTTAAAAAGAAGTAACTTGCAAAACTGTATGGTGATTTCCTATACTGTGGACAAAATGCAAAAGAAGCCAAACTGAAAAAAACTAACATTAGTTAAGTAAATGCTTAATTCTCTTTTTTACTTTAACTATATCAAATCAACAATATATTTTCCTGAGTTGTTGCCTAACTATATCCAGTATTACTAAATCCAGTATATCTTAATGAAGAACTGCAGTATTTTTAGTGAAAATATATGCAATACTCCATAAAAGTAACAAAAAGCATGCATTCTTTATAGTGTTGCCAAAACTAGGCAGCTATCTTTTATAATCTTACAATAACTTAAGAAGCAGGCTTTAGAAGCTAGAGACATTCTTTTGTACTTACTTGATTCCAAGAGCAAATCCTTGAATAACTTCGCCTGCATTTGGTCCAATGAAATGAAGGCCAAGTATTCGCTGCTCCCTCTCTCGTAAGCACACCATCTGAAAACAATACAACACAAAAAGATCTTTCCTTAGAACACTTAAAGATAAGGCATGAAGATGAATTAAATGAAACTGGAGTGCCCCAATATCCTAGTTCAGCTGTTTATTTCCAGTGTGTCAGAAACGTATGCACTTGCTTAAGTCTTACTCTTATTGTCCTTAAGCACTTTCCTAAATTGAAGCTTTATTTAGTGTATTTCTTTCAGACTTGAGGGAGCCACTGACAACAGTAATTTCTGGTATTGAACACTTTGTTGCTTGCCATTTGCATGAAATCCTCAAAGTACTTTCTGTAGTCTGGTGACCAGACCAATGCTCTTTTGCACTGAGTGGCCACCTCAGCACTTCTCCAAGCCTGTGCAGTTGTTTTGATCAGCTGTATTTTCACAGAAGACCACGACCAAGGAGATTTTGTGCCTTTGTGACTCAGTCAGTAAACACTCACAGCAGCATGTTTGGTGAGATACATTTACCACATGGGGCACATAACCTAAAAAGGAGTCCAGCCTCAGAAGCAGCCAAAGATGAAGGTTAATAAGTATCTAGAAAAGCCTGAGTCATTGCACACTTAACTTTTATTAGAGAACTTAATGAAAACGTTTTAGTTCCTGTAAGGACATCATCTTTATAATGATGAAAAGAAATTCAGTCTCTTCCTGCATCCTCCCATCAAGCATTAAATTATCACTAATCTACTAAATTCTGCTATTCAGTAACACCTTAAATTCTTTCATCAGGAAGGTCAGGAACAGCAGCAATCCTGATGTGGGACTTTAAATATTAAGGCATTTTAAAGAAAAAATTCTTGCAATAGAGTTTGAAAGACTCAAATTAAATGTTTGTTCATATGTTTTGACAGTTTAATAAGAACTATATTAAATATCATCCAACAACCATTATGCTGTTACTACTTCACCCTTATTTACTCTAATTGATGTAATTCAAAGGGAATACATAAAATTGAATATATCACCTTTGTTACACTGGGACTTGGGACACTTACATAGCATTTACATAATTCAGAGGTGAAAAAACACAGTCAGAAAAACTGATTGCAATTACTGACAATAGACATTCCTTACATAACAATAATAATATAATATTATATAATTGATGGACACATTTATGCAAAAAAAGACTGTTCCTTGATGATAAGGATAAAAGGAAGAAAAAGAAAACTATGATATATTCTACCAACACTACACTTCATCTTATCTAAGATTCTCTACTGTAGGCAAGAGCATCAAAAACCTTTCTAACACTGAAACAACTGGATTGCTGCAGAAGGCCCTTTTCAGGTCTGGCACTTTGGTCTAAACCAGAAGCTTTTTTGTTTTCATGAGTAGAGACTGAATAGTTACTGTAGTTTTGTAAGCCTTATGCTTAATTTTTGAAGGTATCATACTTTCAGCAAGAGGTGTCAATATAAATATTACACGTAACGAGTTAAGAACTTTGCTGGGAGAAGCAGAGATTGATCTCTGTAGAATTTGAAATATATCTTAGGACCTTAAAAGCAGTTCAAAGATGGTTTTTATCAGCAGAATGTCAAAAATGCTAATATCTGTAAAGCAATTTCAAGATATCTGCCACCAAGAAAATATCCATCTTGAGATGTACTTTTTGCCAAACAGTGCTCTTTAAAGTTGGCTGTACCATATCCCATTTTAAGTTAAAAGTAAGTTAAAAGCCCACAAAACTCACTTTGATATAGCATTGAGTTGTATCTCTTTCAGCCACTGTAAACTCTAAAGGTTTGTAGTATGCATGGTATACCTGGCAGGAAAAACAGTAACATTTTGTGTTAGAGAGTACTATTATGTCAAAACCCGGTATTTATTACTATAATAACTACTATTACCATATATTTACACCTTTGTACAAAATTTATTTATAACCTGATAGTTACTATAAAAAAATATGGAAAAACACAGTAAGAGCTTAACACAAACTTTTCTCAGAGAATCATTAGATTAAAAACATAACTGAAAAAACCCTCACAAACAATGATGCTCAGACTAATGCAACCAATTAAAGGAAAAGAAAACCCTAGCATTTTTATGCTGCTCCCGAAGGTTCAAAGCCTTGTTTACTGAAAATAATGAAATCCAAGAATCTTTTCATATCTATAATAATGCATCCCACAGCAAAATCTAAATGGTAATTTTTGCATTCTGAATAGTAAATTCTTATTTTTTCATTAATGATTTTCCTTGGGACAAGAGTAACACAACATATCTTTTCAAGGTAGCTTGTAGAAAGTAACATACCCATTATTTAATGATGCTGCACAATGTAACTTGCTAAAATAGCAGCTATTTAAAGCTGTCACACCCTATCAGTGATTTTAAGCCCAGTAGGTAACAGTTCCCATTGTGACCTGCTGCAATACTACTGAAGTTCTGAGCACTTCTGGAGACACCAACTCCCTAACTGTAAACACAGTATTTTGGGGACCAAAAGTTTTACCTGATACAGCAGAGAAAATTCTGCCTTTCCACAGGGTAACTCTGACACCAACTAGAAAACTAAAAATGTTTTCGTACCTCAATATTATCTGATCCATGACGTTGCACAGCTGCTTCTTCTGACAGGCCAACACAACCATATTCCAGGGGAGTGAAGACTGTGGTAGGCACCTGCTCAGGAGGAAGCAGAAGGTGTTATTGAACCATGTGCAGCAGCTGCCTGGCAGACTCTTGTGCACAACTGAGAGGTGCAGCTCAGGCACACAGCTCCACTTTGGCTGCTGTCAAGCTGGATTCCAGGTGACAAAACCCAATTCCTCAAAAATTCTTTAAAAGAAAAAAGCCAAAGATTGTTCTTACTGAAATAAGACATAACTCACATTGTCATAGTCCATCAGTTCTGAAGACTGGCCGAAAAGACGCTGAGCCAGCAGTTTCCCTGCAGCTATTGCTGTGGGTGTTAATTCAGGATGGCCCTAAGAGGAGAGCACAAAGCTTTGTTTGAACTTAAGGAGAAGTGGCATCCAAAGATATCTCCTGGGACAATGGTCAGAGGAAGGCCAAATCTTTGGAATTCCAGCTTGGTAGCCAGGGCTCCAAATAGAAAAAGCAATCATAATTTCTGTCCAAACATGCTTTAAAGTCTGAGTTTACTACCTGCCTTAATGGGAGAAAAATGTCACAAATATGTCAAATCTTTATATCTTATCATGTCACCTCTTGAAAAGCAGCACATACTCACATGCTGACTCTTCAGTTCACCCCTTCTCTCCAAAGTAAGCCATGAGGAAATTTTTCAAAGTGTCTTTTTAAAGCAAGAAGAGCCTAGTTTAAGCAACAGTGTTTATAAAATATCAGAACTTTAAAAAAAATTGTCTTACACATTTTACAGAACACAGGCACAAAACCTTACTATTATAGACATTATTACTTACTTCCTCTGTTGGTCCTGAACTGAAAAAAAATTACTGCAATCTATTCTTCTTTACCAGCTTTTTTTTTTGTATGTTGGTAGACAGAATCATGTACATGGTATTAGCTACCATTTTCTTCAATACACATACCATATTAATTATCTACACATTAATAGGCATTTAGGCTTTTATCTGTACTAATAACCACTTAAAAGTTCAATTCCAAAAAAAAGTCTGAAACATTATATCTAACCTGATAACAGAAATCACAATTCTAATTGTTGATGAAGGCTAATCTATTTTTCCTCCACAGCTCATGACAAATCACAAAGCTGCAAGTCTATCCCTTTTTCCTTCTAACATCCATCAAGCCATAATTTTTCAAATCCAGCATTTTGACTTTCAAGTCTGTAAATGCAATTTACCAGATGAAGTTTGTTTCTTCTTACACATATTTGCCTGAAACATGCCTGCCAATCATTTCTGTAGCAGGAAATATATGTTGTTTTGGCATTCCAGAAATGAATAGAAGATTGGAACGAGAGATAAAATTGTGAAAGCACTGCCATGCATTCCATAAAACCCAACTAATTACTAAAACATCCATGCAGATAAAGCCCAATTCCTCATAAACAATGACTTAAAGACCTTCCTTGGTAAATATTTGAAATGCACATTCACTTTGCAGTCATGTGGAGAACTACTCTGCTGATAATTATGGATACGAATTGTTCATAAGAATCCTCCAATGGATTATACATTTAACCAAGATGGTCCTAAGAGAGTTTAAAAATCTTTGAAGTAATGTGTATTTGTTCTAACACAACTCTTTTTGGTCTCATTTCTATTCAAAGCAACATACTGTACATTCCACTTTCTCTACACATCTTTGTTGTAACACCCTTTGAAATATGACAGATGTAGAGCAGCCTGACCATATGATAAACCTCCTTCTGAGAAAATGTCTTTATAGTGTGTGCCATGCTTTTCAACAAGAACACTATTGGAGGAAGGATTTTAACACAGAGTTTATATCAGCACTGAAAAAAATAATTCAAACAAAAATTCCAGCTTGATCTTCCTGATCCTGATTACAGAAGATGAAAATGCTGAAATGCAATTTCACCTGCCAGTTGAAAATAATATTTTGCCAAAACTTGAATAATGTTTTTTGAGGGTATACAAACTGACTGACATCTGGAAGATTTTTTTCCCTTTTTTTCCAAATGAAATCTTGGGTAACATTAGGATTCCATTTGTCATACTGGGGTGCAACAAGACACCCATGCACACACAGATTCCCATTTGTACCAGCTGGGTAGGACTCCCAAATGAAAACAGTAATTCTGAGCAATCAGCTGCCCCCTTTCTCACTCCCCTTCCAGCCAGGACACTGAATTCAAACAAAAAAAAAGCAGTTCTTGCTATTTGGTAGCAATTCAGTATTTATTCTGTGTGGAATGGTAAAGGAGGGAAGAGGGCTTGGGAACTACTCACAAAATTTGAGCAAAAGCGCTTTATGGTAGGAAAGAAACTCTAACAGGGACAGAGCAGAGCAAAGAGAAATCCTGAGCAGGAATACCAGAGGAAAAAATAATTTTTGTAATGATTCCTAGGGATCATTGATGCTTACTCACAGGAAACAAGATTCTCCTTCCTGTGCTCTTCTGGTAGGTCACACCCAAAAAGTACCACAAGCAAGCTCTGCAGCTTTGCGGCACTTAGCAGGATGCCCTTGATTCTCGTGTGTTATTTTGAAACATGCACCAACAGAAATTTCTTTCACTGCTGCTTCCCATGCCAATGAAATTTATTATCTAAATTAATTCTGCTTAAGAAAAAAAAAAAAAGACTAAACTAATCTAAGTATTCAAATACAATGAACTTCAATGCTTAGCAAGTGGAATTACACAGTTCACATTGTGCTGGAGTCAGATAAGATTGTGGCAGTATATCTTTTTATCGCTCAACACTTGAAATGTATGAGTACTATATGATGATCTCTTTAATTCTCTGCATTGAGCCAATATGCAGATAAAAGCTTATGGGAATATTCTACAGAGCACTGACTTAACTTTTTCATTTTTTTACCCCAGTTGTACACTGGACACAGCATAGAACTGTGCTGCTGTTTTCAACACTTCTGAACCACTCAGGTTCAAAAATCTGCACTTATAAGGACAAAGCAGGAAAAGGAAGTCCAAGTTTTAACAACAAAATGAAACTAACAAATAAATGAAGACATGATTTTTTAGATACAGAGTAGGAAAGAGGAGAGCATCCTGCCTCCAACTTTATATTTTTCATTTAACTAAATCCTCAAAGGGCAGAAGACAAAAAGCATCCAAAAGGAAATGACTTGCCCAAAATAACACTGCAGATTGGCAGCAAAATAAGCAACTGAATTTAGGCCCTGCCAGCATTGCCTCTAACAACTGCTTCTTGGATGAAATTACAAAGAAAATTTTGGAAAGCAGGAGGTCAGCTCAGGCATATATATCAGGGATAAGCAGGTGTAGAAGGTTGTTGTGAGCAGAAAGTGGACTTTAGGAAGTATCTGAGAGCAAGAAGTGACAAGTACAGAGGGCATCTGCATGTGAAATGAGAAGAAAGGAGAGGAACTCCATAAAATCCCAAAGCTCTGAGTGACTGGAAAGGACAAACAGGACAGAGAAGTTGTGTACAGTAAGGGAGAAAAAAAATAAAGAAGAAATATCTGAGAAGGAAAGAGTTTTAACACAATTTAAAAGGAAATGGCAAGTCCACATGAAGAGGAGAGAGACAGGAAAAAACACATGTCTACAGAGAGGGAAGAGGTCAGGAGTGGTCAGCAGATTTATGGGATTTAAGTGTCTCTGGCAGCTCCAAAGTCCAGTCAGAAATTTGCAGAGCTATTCCCAAGAGATCATTTAATCTGTTACATCTCATCAGAAACTAAAAGCACCTGTAAGGTTTATTCATTTGAGAGACCTTTAAAATATTTTAAACATAGCAGAATGAGAAATCTTTTAAACTTCTCTAAAATGATACTATATATACTGTTTGGATATTGCTACAGTATTTAGCTTTACCAGACTTGTAAGGCAGATGTCTCCACTATATGAAAAACAATCTTGATAGAAAGGCTTCAATTCCATAAAGTTCAGTAACAGGTAAGATACAGAACTCTGTATCTTGCAATGCCCAGCATTGCTCTGTGTTCTACATATTGCTCAAATTTTCCGGGCACAGCAGGCAGATGATGACAACATCCTCCTGAAACTCTACAGTTCAGAATCCAAACATTTTTAATGAAATCAACATATCTGAGGATGCCCAATTTACAGCAGATAATCAGAGCTCTTATGTAAAATGAAAATTGGCAGATGGAGAGTATTTAAGTGCACATTTATCACAAGACATTCTTGTCATATATGACTATAGATTATCAATAGCACTAGAATAAAACCACAGAATTTTGTTTTTGCCTCTCTAACAAGTAAATTATTTTGCTTGTTATAATGTCACCTTCTTAAAAAACAACAACAAAAAAGCCACACCTCTCATGTTCTTTTAGCATAGTCATTTACAAATAATGAAAGAAAGTGAAATGCATTTAGTATTTTCAGCAATTACTTTTTCATATTCTATAGGAAAGTACTTTTGTCAGAAGCATTTTGCATCAGGGAGTTGAAAAGCTGTTTTGTGATTAGTCTCAATTAACACCCAAAATACCCCAAATGCAGTCACAGAACTGGTCACAGTCATTCCCAGTAAATGTACTCAGCTACAGAAGGTAAGAACTGCTTTCACTCAGCATTCACAGGCACTATGAAGTCATATGTCAGAAGTGATAAAAACATTATTAGAAAGATAATAGAAGTGATAAAGACATCATTATTAGCCTCTGACCAATGATGCATTCCCTGATAAACATCAGCAATAATCTCTCATGCTGAGATACTTCACAAGATCCCTGTGAAGGAAATTACTGACCCAGGTGGCTGGCATAAACACCCCAGCCCTGCCAAGTGAAAAAGTGCAAAATGCTAACATATACACTAGAGCATGACTACATCTGGGGACTAGTTATTAGTCAGGAACAAAGTTGGCTTCCTGTTATTGTGAAATAGTTTATGTAGACTCAGTACCTCTGTTATGTCTCCAATTGCATAAATATGAGGAACAGAAGTAGCTTCATTGGCATCAACAATAATCTTTCCAGTTTCAGAATTAGTTTTCACTCCAATTGTTTCCAAATTGAGAGTTTTGGTGTCAGGAGCTCGGCCTTAAGGGAAAAAAAACAAACAAAATTAAAGTAGAAGCTATTGGAAAACTTCAGCAGTGTTAATCTAAAAAGCTGGCATCTTTCACTGTGGGTCTCCAAGAACTTTGTTTTATTTGATAGTCCAAGCAGTAATATGAGAAAACTTATACAGAAAAAGCTGCAGGGGTGGAAAGTATGGATATGACATTCTGTGGGAAAGGAGCTCCATCACTATTGCCTTTGCTCAAACATCAGAGGGTTATCCTTTTCAAATCTGGAGGACAACACCCATTGGAAAAAGTGAAAAAACCACATGATTTCTTATTTATTGAACATTCTAAATTTAGTTTCCTAATGTAGCACAAATATACATATAATAACTAAGCAACTTCTCCACTGAAAATTTCCAATAAAGATTAACTGAATGGCACTCAATGCTGACAGCATGTTGTGTATACTTTCTGAATAAAAAATATTAATACTGTTCAATGTTAAACATTCCTGAAGTCCTTGTTTCTTGTAATATGAATACAATTATCTTAAAACACTTTTAGGTCTCTCAACTTAGATGAAAAATTTTATCAACTTTGCTCTCAAGTCCTAAATGCTGACTTATCTCAGACTATATTTGAGCTGTTTCTGTAGAGTTTAGAAACATTTTAAATGTATTTAAAAACAAATGAGGCAAATATAACTAAGCCCAGATTTTATTACAGCTTCCAATTCCAATGATATCAAATCATCTCATATTTAAAAAATACATTTTTGTAGTGTTTTCTGCATAGTTACCCCTTAGATCACTGAAGTCTTAACAGCATTCCACTGAGCTTTCTATAGAGTATCTAAGGAAGCAATTCCTGACCCAGAAATTGGAATCTTAAATCCTATCCAACTTGTTTGAAAGTTAATAAGCACAGTGAAATTATGTGGTTGTCATAAAATTTTTAAGGCTACACAGGATCACATAGAAAAAAATACCTGAATATATCCAAATGAAGGAAATTTTTTAACATTGTGTTTTAGAGGCTTTAAATCTACACATACAGGTCTCCTTTGCGTGAGTCATGATTTGCATTTGATGTTAATACAGAGCTATAGCAAAGCAAAACAAAAAGGGAAATGTGTTTTCATTATAAAAACAAGCTCTTTGATGTTAATGTAGGAAATTATTAAGAAAAAGGAAAACCTGGCTTGTCAATACAGACCTAATTATATGTAAACATATGATTCAGTGCTTTATACATCTGCCATATAGCCAGGCCCCTCAAACAATGTCACATCTGAATGCCTCTGTAAAGACTTCTGTGTATTAATTTCATCTGGTGAAACCAACACTTCCTCTGGGAGCACTGACTGAAGCTGTCGGCACTTGGCTATCTGTCTGTCTTCCCTTCTGTTGTCCCCATGGGATGTTGATCTGCTGTTCCTTCTCTGCCCCCTGCTCCCCAGTCCTGATGCTATCAGGCAACAAAAATAATAAACCTCCAGGACCTTATCTTGGCTCGGATGTGAAACAACTTCCTACCGTTGTATTTTTTTGTGTATTGAGAGTAAAGCTTGGGTATTCTGCAAATGGACAACTAATGGGGTTTTCTAGTTTCCTCTTTTTCCTGCCAGGCAGAGCCAGGAGAAAACTTAGCACGCAATGGCAGGCACTGAAAGAGGAAAAAAAGAAAACCCGTCAATAGAGTCATTTAAAGATCTGTGACAACAACAGCTGAGTTTATCAAACCTGCAGGATAACACTTAACCTTTCCATTGCAGTCTATTTTAACATATGTACAGCTTGGTATTAATAGCTAAGAGTTACAAAAAACGTGCTGCTTCACATAGTGAAGCTCCCTCTCAAGCTTACTGCCTAACTATTATTTTTGAAGTCAAAACAAAATTTTTAAACACTGAACTGAAGCTTTATTGGCCTTAAGCCCCATGTAGGTTTACCCCTTTAAACAAGAATTATACTTACTGATCTTGCATCATCTCAAATTCAGTAGCTTAGGCTCATGATTATACAATGTGTCTTGCTAGGTTGTAGTCCCAAATGCAGGGAATTCTGATGTTTCCCAACATTCACTTACTATTACAGAATCAGTTATCATAATTTCTCAGTAGGACTTTCATTTTATACCCTAACTCCTGATTTTTTCAGACAGAAAGCATGACTTCACAGCTTTTTTCTGTGATCCCAAATCCTACCAGGCACACAAACCCACCCTTTGCCTAAAATCAGCACATGTGCTTTTAGTTTGAAGATGTTCTGAAACTGCTAAAGAACAGGAGTGTACAATTGTATAGGACACAAGATTAGATTTAGCTTGCATTCAAAACAGCAAAATATTATGCCAGACATCTAGAAGAAAGGTGCAACTCAAATCTGACCCTTAAAAAGGTTACATGCCTCCTGCACTTTTAACAGCACACCATAATCTCATCTTTCATAGACCCATACACTTGCCACACAGCTGTGAAAACCACACAGAGCCTTGCTTTCAGTGCCGGCCCCCATTTGCTTTTAACTTTCTAAGAAAAATCAGCTTTTTGATCTGTTTTTGTAAAATCTAACAACATGGCTTCCTAAGGGGGCTGCCAGCCAGGGGACTCCACTGCAGGGAGTGGCAGGGGAGTGGCTGAAGCTCACATCACAGACACTGGCCAGGCTGGCCGTGTTGTGGTGTGGCATTTGTGTCCCATCACCTGCCAGAAGGCTCTGGTAATCAAACGTGAACACAGAACAAGGGGCACAAGTATCAGACTGTGACCTTCAGGTGCAGCACTTTCAACAGTGGAGACTGAAGTGGGTAAACTCAGAAGCCAGAGGAACAGCTACAGTCAGGTAAGTAGCAGTGGTAAATGAGTGATACCATATTCTTGCATTCAGTAAGATTTCCCAGGGTGATAAAGGTGCAGCTGACAGCAGAATTTTATAATGGGTCTTCGAGAGTTTCTTAACCACAGAAGTTGGAATGCCTGTTTGCCTCCCAACATTTTAAAAATCCAAACTGGAGCCAATTGTGCATTTTATTATGTGAGTATACTGCTGGGTGACAGGAGAGTTTTTCTGGAATAAAGCTCAAGCCCAATAGTCTTCTCCACTTCTTTCCTATACATTGGCATTTTGACACATCACCTTATAACTTTATCCAATCTGACCTCAGTCTCACCTTGATCAAAATCTGCTACATGTTCCCAGCCTCAATACTCTCCTCGTTCTGAATACCTGACACATTCCTCAAATTAGTTTCAAGACCATTACCTTTTCCTCCTTCAAATGTCTCCTAAAACCCACAAGATGTTCACTAAAACATAACCAGCTGATAATGACTAATAAAAAAGCCACTTCAGTGTAATTACTGTTCAGATTACAGGAAAATATTGACTACAGTAAGATTAAGTAAGGTTAAAAGAAGTTCAGAATCTTTATCACATTGATAGCAGAGTGCACCATTTCTACAAGGATGCTTTTGAACATTATATCCATAACTGATAAACCTCCAGCATGCCTGCCACGATTTGAAAAAAATCTGGCCCTTAGTGCTAGGGCAGTAATAGGTTCTCTGCCAAGGCTGCTCATTGTACTCTTCTGTAGCACTGACTATTATTTTTTGCACAGAGGAGTCCTCTCAGCAGAAAGCTCGTGGTGCAATGAGCAAAAACCTGGTCGTGGCCATTCAGTGCATACCTGGAGTTAACAAGAAAAGCAGCTCCAAGTGACATGTAATCAAATTTAGAACTTACAGCATGGACCAGACTTCTAAAATTCTACTTTTCTTGTTCTCAATGTCCTGTAAAAAGTGAAAAGGGCTGGAAATATTTTCTGAGAAGAAAGCTACAGTTCACTCTTACATTAATTGTCCCACACAAAGCTTGCTTCAACCAAAGGTTTGGTTTCAAAGGATGGCCCTGCAGTATCAAAAACCAGCAACCACTATTCCCAAGTGAGGCAGGTAATTGGCTTCAATCACCTCAGCATTTATGATTGAGCAGAATCTGCATTCTGCACGAACTGTCACAGTAACTATATTATTTTCAAGAGATTACTTTGGAGAAATTTTCTGACATTTTAAAAGCTATTTATACCATCATTCAGGTAAAGGTTAGCCTTACCACCTATCAACTCAAGTAACACCTTAGTGCTGAAATAGTTCTGAATCCAACCTTCTTCATATGCAGATCTAGAGGCATAGCCTAGCACATGATCAAGTTATTTTTGTAGTTACCGGCTGGTAAAATAAGTAGCATAAAATAAAAGTTACACTCAAAGTTTATGACTTAATTAAACAAAGGGGAAAGTAAATTAAAAGTAGCCCTGCTGAATAAAGTCTGACTGAATGTTCTTAAAACTAGATTTTGGAAAAAAACACAAAAGCACTGGCTGATATAATGAAAATTGTCATTCCCATTAGGATTGTAGAAACCATATCTTACCAAGAGAGTAATGAATTTAAGTTAGTAAGAGAGACAGTCAAGGGAAGCTCAGAACAAAGACCCAAAGCCTCAGCAAACCACAGCACATTAGCATTGAGTTGTCTGAGATCAACCAAGGTGCTTTATTTTTCACTGAATAATTCAAAGATTAGAAACTCAATGGCAAGATTGTGTTTGCCAAGAAAAATCCAAAGCCCATGCCCTTTTCTACAGGGGCCGGCAGGGATGTGCTCACAGATCATCACAGCAATATTTTACCTTATGGGACTTTTCACAGAAAATCTCCTAACAAAATTTCTGTTTCCCTTGTTAATCCAAACCGGTTTGGTTGTAAGCCTTGAAGAAAACTATTACAAAAAATGTTATGTACTTAACCTTTTGTTAATACTGAACAGCGAGGATTCTACTTTACTGCACAACAAAATAAATCTGCCTAATGTCCAGTGTGACACAAAGGACAATGTGCTTGATAGCACATGATGTGCAACACCTCATACCTGTTCAGCTTTACACTGACTTAGAGCTGTAACTCTTTTTGCAGCAAAGATGTATTACTTCAAAGACACAGTCACGGTCCTCTAAGTTTACAAAAGCATTGGAACTTGAGAATGATTGTTCCACTGCCCTCATGAGGAAGAAAATTCCTTTTATAAAGCTGAACTTACAACCTGCTGCTGGTTATTGCTCTTTCTGTCACAGTTTACTAGCACACTACCTCACATTCTCTGACAAACTAATTCCAGGCTATTTTGCAAATACTTGCTTAGTTTAATCATCCATTCAGTGTTGCTCCTCTGCACAGTAGGATCCCACTGGAGATGGAGTGACTCAGTTATCTCTTCTAAGGATTTTATGAATAATCAAATTTCAGTTACAGCAGTGATATTTTGCCATCTATTGCAAACTCACAGGGAAATACTACTTACCAATTCCTTTTGTATGTTAGCTGTTTCCAACTGCTGCACTCCAGCCACAGCTTTCAGCCCTTCAACAGCTGAAATGAACCCTCCCTACAAAGTAGCAGTTGCATCTGCTTAAAAGGTGTCAATCTCCACTCTTTCCTTTGGATGAAGACCCCATGTTTACTCTGAACTTGCATACATTTACTATTGCTTTGGAACTCAGGTAAATTAGGCATCTAACAAACATTTTTTGTATGTCCTTAAGGGCAGGGAGAATACTATAGAGCAGTAAAAGTCTATTGGTTCTACACTAAACAAAAACTCAAAACCTCAAAATCTTGTAATTTCAGGAGAATTCTCTAGAAGCCAAAGACAGCACTAGTAAGACAGAAGGACATACAGAGCTGAACTGGAAAAATCAAATAAAGGTCAAGAACAAACTCTTACAGTGAGCTAGAATATAACAGTATGTAGTCCCTCAGCAAGGTATCAGAGGCCCATGACATTTACAAAACTTTGGATTGAAACTTTTAAATTACATTAAAATGTATCAAAATGAGATTTCTTTTTTCCTCCCCCCAAATATTTTGACTAGTTCAAAAAAGCTGCTAGAAAAAAACAATGAGAGCATTGTGCCTGCTTTTATTGGCTTATCCATACAAGCAGAAAATCACACATTCCAAAAGCAAAACAAAACTTGTCATAGAAACACAATCTAATTTTCTTTTTAAAGGGTTGACATTAAGAGATAGTACTGTAGCTTATTGAACTATGTCCCACTGTCAGTAATTATTTTTAACATTATTCATAAAATCCTACTAAAATTCCATGAGGCACTGGCAAAAGTTATGGAAATATGCACTATTATTTAGGCTACAATTAGTTAACAATAGCAGCTGCTTTTTAACCAACTCTACAAGCTGACTTGCTTCAATCAGTGTTGTAACTGGCACATCTGCAGACAGGAAATCCTCAACACCACCAAGTTTCCCAGCCTATTATCTGAGACACCTGGTGTGGGTGTGTTGATACAGAGCAAAACAATGAATCATATGGACTGCACACCAATTAACCAGCTTTAACTGTTAATGTGTTTAGTCCTTAAGGGTGGAGTGCCAATTTGATAACTAAAAAAAGTCAACACAAAACCCTCAAACTATTCATTTTGCTGTTTCTAAATATGGATTGTAACTCAAATCCATGACAAAAATTATAATACATGTAGTTCCTCTGTATTGAACTAGTGAGCAGACTCATGTTACAACTGAATTGCAACAGTCTATCATACAACCTTATTCAATTATAATTAACAGTAAACCAAGATTTTTTCTTATTATTTCAACTTAATAGCTCTTTTTTCCATCTTAGACAAAAGCAAACAAATTGACTTGACATTTGACATGCGTGTCTCCAATTTTTTATACTTTTCATAGAACCACAGAAAGGGTTGGGCATTTTTACCAGAAAGCTTAAGAAAAATCAAATAAAGCACTTAGAAACCCACTTTTTTGGAAACATTTTCATCTCACCTCATGAATATTATTCTATTATTCAGTTTTCAGGATTGTTATGTGTCCAGATAGCATGAGCTCTTTTTGCTCTTGGCAAGTACTAGTCTGTCTGATAGGTTCTGATGAGAATAATCCATTATTACAGGCTATTTCCACAGCCTGTAGAGCTGTGTAGAGCCCAAGGCTCTTCTAAGAGAGTAGTTACAGTAAGGAAAAGAAAACATTTGTCACAATGCACAACTTGATCTCTGTTTGGGGCATTAGGAAGATATAAAGCTGACTTAACCAGGGAAATGGAACAACTGGACCGTAGATTAAGTCCACTGGGCAAAATATGAAATGCTGTAAATGGTGTGTTCCTGATCCTGTAATGAATCTATTCTACAACCACAAGAATTTTAATTTATGTTATAAACAAATGAAAGAGTAATGCATCCCCACTACTCTAAAACAGTAGTGCCAGATAAAAAGAATATAAAGTAGTCAAGGGGATTGCTAAAGCTGCTAGTAAAACAAATTATATGTCTGCATCAAAACAGATTTCTTGGGCAGTACATTTAAGCCTATTTACTTTGTTTGCCAGATATCATCTTCCTGCCAAATACCACTACTACCTTTAGTCATGCATTATTGGTCTAGGATTTCAGATATTCACAAAGCTTTTTAAGCACAAAAGACAAGAGGTCTCCTACTCTGGTGGGCTTACAGCCCATCTGAACCAATACAGGAACTGAGGACAGACTCGTAACAGCAACAAATGAGCAACTTAGAGAGGCAACAGTGAAGGAGTATTTTCATTCCTGTGGGCTGGAGCCTTGTACCATATATAATTTAGTGTGTTAGTCCTTGCAGGAAGTAGCGTTTGTCTCAAAAGAGGCAAACCCCAGATTTCTGGTGATTATGCTCATAGACATTTGTCACAGCATTCTTTTAAATCAATTCACTCTTAGTTGTTGTTATGTCAGTTCCAAGAAGCCTGAGATATGTGAAAATCCCTAACCAGATTCAAAAAGCTATACAGTTTCAAGGTTCCTTGCAATGAGCTTGGGTTTTTAGAGTTACTTCTGAACCATCATCTTCTGAATCATCATCTCTGAATTGGATGGCAGCTGCAGTAACAAGCAGCACAGTTTAGAAAAAATCCTAGAAGAAATGGTAGCCTCTTAAAGAGGATAAATATGCACTTACAGTGAATAGCTTCATGAATCAAGCAAGAGTATGGACTTAGAGAAGACTACCTGCAAACCAGAGCTTGCTGGAATTCATGTTCTCACTCTAGTAAAAGGGAGGAAGACTAGATGGTGTCTCATTTATTGCAGCTCATGCAAAAATAGTTATCACAGACTTTTTCCATTCCCTGTAACTTTAATATGCTTTTAGATTGTAAATTAACAAGCCAGGCATGCAAGAAAATAATTAAACAACTATCAATGTTTAAGTCACTAAACATTTAAAGAGGGGGGAATTGACCCCATGATGAAGTGACTTCACTTTCAGAATGAAAAGCATTGCAAAGAAACATTAAGATAATCATATTTACCTACTGCCCACATAACAGTGTTGAAAGAATCGGTTTCTTCTGTGTTCAGGTCAGCATTTTTCCAAGTGACTTGCAATCTGTTGCTCTTCAATTTTTCAACTTTAGTTGGGAAACATCTCTTTAAAAATTTTGTGCCATAAGATTCCATGTGCTCAGTTACTAAAGAAGCCATTTGCTGTTGAGTAGTGAAACAAATTTGTTTTTTCTTACATATATGACCTTTTTAATATAAACCCCTCCTTCAGCTGGGTTCAGGAAACCCCAGTAAATATCTTGTGTATTTCAAACATTCTTTATCACTTAGTTACTATGCACTGTTAACATATTATAATTTAGGGAGCCACTATGACCTGCAACTTCATTCCAAGAGGCACCTACACCTGAATACTCAAATTATTTTCAAAAAAATAAAGCAATATATTAATAAAATAATTGTGTAAACAACAAATGCTTTAAAAACAATCAAGAGCATATTCAATTTACCATTACCATACTTAAAATTTTCTAGTAGTTCGATGAAAATGAAATACTTTCATAAAACAATGGGAGAAAGATACTTCCTTCTGCCATAACACCTGACATTTCTCTGCAATGACTATGAATCACTAAGGTTTCATGGAAAATTCTAATACAAAGAAAAACCCACAAAATTTTGTCCTAAGAGCCTGTTTGAAATAATGCCACACCACACTGAAGTAATAAAATGTGGCATCAACAGGTTTATCCAAAGACATCAGTGCTCTTGACTGCAGGAACTCAGGATGCACCTTGCCAGAGTATGTTTATTACTTAAGGGATATTATTACAAAAGCAATCACATAGAACAACTCCTCACAAGCTCCCTCAGCTTACAAAACTTTATTTTCAAGTTGATATTAACTAATATGAAGGCAACAGCAGGGTTATGTCTCTTCAGAAACATGAGAGCTCACTAATCAGTTTCCATCAGACTCAACGTAGCTGCAGACTGAACATAATTATTTTATCTCCATTAATACTTCATTAACTTTGGCATGGCCATTGTGCTCTTCCTGCCCACAGAGGATCAAGTTCTCAGAGCAAGCCCTTCTGTAAGTGTTGGACCAAGTGCCACACACACACTATTCCCTGCTTGCTCATGCTGTTACAGGCGTGGATTTCTTTAATGAGGAATGTAAATCCCAAGAATTATTCTTATACAATAATTTGCAATCTCGTGCCACTGGTTTTAAGGCATATAAGCTGCTAGTTTTAAGGAAGCCACTCCAAAGTGGGAGAAGGTGACATACAACCAGGAGCTGCCACTAGTGTCACTACCACAAGCGGTGTTTGTCACTGTCACTTAAGCAACAGTACTCCCACCTCAAAAACTGTGCACATCCTAGGAAATGTCTAAAGATGCAAACAACACTTTTTTTTTTAGGAGATAGATTTAATTACTTTATCTTTTGATTTATTTGCTAGATAAGGAGATGTAAGGTATTCTGCACTTGCCTGATCAAACCCACGAAGTGGGACACTTCTCATCATGACTGTAGTGTCCAATCCAATGCCTGTTAGAAAACCAGCACACTCAAGGGAAACATCTGGTGACGCACCAGTTAAGCAAATGGAAATAACAATTTCAATAAGCACAATATATGAGTAGTATACAAGTGGGCTTTTTACTTGGAGATACCAAGTTCTCCTCACACAGACCTCTTTAGCTTACTTTGTACATAAAAACTGGGAAGTCTTATAGTTAAGACTGGATTTAAGATCCTGAGAATTTATCCTCAGCTGATCTTAATTTCCATGATGCTACTGCATAGAAAACTATTACTATTGTCTTAGCAGCTCAACTACATGACATGAGCAAAGGAATTCTGAAAACTGAACCTTCATAGGAAAGACAGCTATGCTACTTACAATCACATATCATCACAGGCTTTTCAAAGGATACAGCTGGCTCCAACAATCAACCTGTTACAGAAAAAGAAGAAAAGAAGTGCAATGAGCTTGTGCATATTTTTGCACAACCAGAAAAAAACATTTTCTGATGTGAGCGTCCCATTGGCCAACTTGCAGTCAGCTGGGACCCCCCAGTTAGCCAGGACTACTGGTAAATGATGGAGGGTGGCTCAGTCAGCTCTTCCATCAGCTCCCTCAGCACCCTGCGGTGGATTCCATCCAGCCCCTTGGATTTGTGTATGTCCAAGTGCTGTAGCAGGTTTCTAACCAAGTCCTCATGATTTATGGGGGCTTCATTCTGTTCCCTGTCCCCATCTTTCAGCTCAGGGGTTGGGTACCCACAGAACAACCACTCTTACTATTAAGGACTGAAGCAAAGGAGGCATTAAGTAATTCAGCCTTTTCCTTATCCTTATTACTGTGCTTCTCCCTCCCACATCCAATAAAGGATGGGGATTCTCCTGAGCCCTGCTTTTGTTGCTACTGTATTTATAGAAACATTTTTATTGCCTCTTACAGCAGTAGCCAGATTAAGTTCTAATTGGGCTTTGGCCCCTCTAATTTTCTTGCTGCACAACCTCATGACATCCTTGTACTCTTCCCTCTTCTCCCACGGCCATAAACATTCATTTTTTCCAAGTTCCAGCCAAAACTCTCTATTCAGCCAGGCCAATCTTCCTCCCTGACAGCTCATCTTTCAGCACATGGGGATGATCTATCAATTAGATTACAGTTCCAAATCCAAGATTTTATTCATTGCTAAATTTCATTTTGATTTATAACCATCTGCTTTTTAATTGTCATATTTTTCCAAATGCCAAATATTTGCCCTTCCTGTCTTCAAACATTTGTGTAAGCTATTCTAGAAAATAGGCTTAATAGATTTACTAAGACTGGTATTTACCAAATATATACATTTTAGTTCTTAAATAAAACTCCAGCTCCCATCTCTCCCAATATTTCACAGCTTTCAATCAAGAATATAATTGAAATTGTCCATCAGCACTTGCAGTTTATGAGGTGTATCAGCTCTCCAGCACAGTAGTTTTCATCTCTGTCCTCAGTTGCTCCCTACACTGCAGCAGTTCCTCTCTCTCTTGACCACATTCTCAGTTCCCAACATTTGCTAGGTACAAAAGGCAGAATGCTCAGTCCCTGTTCTGCAGGTAAAAACAGCTCCAGCCAGGCAGCCATTAACACTCAGCTGCTGGACAGGCTGCACTTGCACTCCTTTGCTGTTTATATCTTATGCAGAGTTGTTAAAATCTCACAGTTTGGAGATGCATCCCACACAGTATTTCCACTGACAACAAAGTATTTTGTTCGGTTTTTGAATGAGCTTGTGGCCTATGCCTTACCCTAAACCAATCTGCAGCATCTCCCAGTTCTAACAGCAATGCTTTCAAACTTCTGAGGAGTGCAGACATGGAGGCTGCAGCCCTGTAAGCCCCAGGGACTGCACAGTCAGTGCAACACATGTTTTCTCACAAAAGGCTCCAGATAACATCTCTCTATGCTACAACAAAAACATACAACTTCTGAAGGTGTACAGAGAATAGGTGAAGTAAAAGCGATTAAAATCTGCTAGTCTGGGGTTTATGTTTGGCAAACAATTTAACATAATGGGAAATAATTTTTCCAGCATTAGGGCATCTGATTCATCTGTGAATGGATGATCACCCCCCTTATTAGGATGCAACTACCGGGAAGTGCTGCAAAAAGTCACACACTGCACATAAAGAAATATCTCCTGGAGATTCACAGGGAAAAGAATGAGAATTTCTGTAGTTTGGGCATATGTTTGCTCTTCTTTTTCATTAGATGAAAAATAGATGTCAGCTGGCACTTATTCATAGCATCAGCTCCACATTATTCACACTTTCTTGTACAAAATAGGGGGTTCCTGGGCATTGTCAGTGTCTAAAAGAAAAGTCAGGGAAGCAGAACCTAACATTGTTCACACCTGCTCAATCTCTCTCTCATTCTTGACACATTTCAAGGCATCTTTTCTAATTCACTCTGCCAAAACCCTTCATCTCAGTAGTGAGTTTCTTCCCCATGTTTGTGTATCTAAGGGACTTTAAGTTGGTTAATGGTTTACTTTTTTTTTTTTAAATATGAATAACTGCAGGACTGACAGTTCTATAACCTCCAGGCATGTAATTTGTAGCTGAGATATGTACATTTGGAGAGGGAGAAAAGAAAGAATAACTACAACACAGCTCAGACTAAAAACAAAAGGTGTTAAACTGAACCTTGGGAATATTTATAATAGAAACAAATCCGACAGAAACAAACTTTTAACAACTCCCTCCTTCATTTACTGAGACACAGCCTGATAAAGCACAGAAATGCTACTGTAGCCCCTGCAGGCTTATTTTGACTAAATCTCAGGAATGCAACATATAAATACTAGACTCCCACATTACACTGTTACAACTTGCATTAGCAGCAACTGGACAAGAGCCACATTGCACAGAAACATTTTACAAGGATAAATCTTATATTTTGATTTGGCTTTTTTTGAGGGGGTGAGAGTGTTGCTTTTCTTAAAAACAATTTCCTTGCATAAATGATGCTTCAAAATTCAAGAGATGACTGATATGTTGCAAACAACAAATTTACTTTCTTTCTAAAATTGTACCAAGAAGCCTCATTTATCTATTTGAAGTTTAGCTTAACACAGTGCAGTTTTATAGCAGAAAATCACTGCCATGAATGGCAACTAGTTTTTTGCAAAAACACCGGTATTCTAGTTTGAAGCCTTTTTTTCTTTTTTTTTTTTTTATTTCTAGAATTGCTCAATAGAGAAGACAAAAAGATAGCATTATCTGACTTTCAGGCTAGGAAATCTGCATTTCCTGTCACAGATATCTTCATCAGGAAATTGCTCTGTAGTGCAGTGTTGACTTGGAATCTTACTATGCTATATGCTGTAAAAAACAACTATGGCATTTTTAATATTTCCATTAAAACCAGTGTTTTAATATTTCAGTTAAACAATAGCTTCCAAAGCAAAACTAACCCAAATGTCTCATCCTATTTTCTTTTGTTATCAGAACTGCCATAACTTAGGAGAACACAAAATTATGTTGGAGTTTCCCCACTAATCGAGGAACTGAGCAGCTCCCAGGTGAGTTCATGCTGCCCTCTTGTGACTAGGGGTGTAATCGCTACAGCACAACCTAACAACGGTGAAAACATGATTAACTTGATTTTAGAAGAGAATCTCATAAGAGGAGGAGGGGGAAGATCTATCAGTTACTAATGAATTTTGTTAGTATGATATCGATGCATCGCAAAGCACATTTTCAGAAGGAAAACAGACAAAAAAATGGTATACAAAAGGTAATTTTGAGCACTTTTGACCTTGTCATACAGAAAAGGTAGGAATGCCAGGATCTATTACAGCCACAGTAAGGTAACTTACGTTTTTCCAGGAGATTCCTTTAACCAGAAGAGATCATCACTTGTGATTCCATACTCCAGTGCACCTGCAACCTATGATCACACAGGTGAATCTACAATTCAAATCCTGTCAGCAATAAAAGCTAATAGGAAGTTGGGCTGTGTTGGCTGAAGTACAGACCAAGGGGAATACATCTGGGGCTGCCAACTTCCAACCTGAATTATCCTACAGCTCTAAGCAACACCAAAATACTGAATCAGAGCAAATTGTTGTCTATGGAAATGTTTTTCTAAAATGCCATCCTTTAGATTAAGACAATTTTTTGTGTGACACAAGTACAAAAATCTCTCACATGCTTTATTTTTACATTCTTTATCCTCCATCACTGTGTTCTGCATCTCAACCAGCAAAGAAGTAGAGTTGTCAAATGGAAGGGTAACTTACATGCAGAGGGTATTTTGGTCTTCCTCCAGTAGCAATGACAATATTATCTGCAGTAACAACAGTCTACAAACAAACAAACAAAAAATTCAAAATTGAGCATTTGCAATCCTTTTATCTGTCTTTGGATTTCATCTATGTACAAATGAGTGATCAATGAGAAAGCTGGCACTACCATCTGCTATTGATGTGACATAATAATCAGCAATGCATTAAAAAAGGATGGAGATAAACTAACATCTGTGGAATTTCTCTTACCCATTTCTCTACTAGTTTGTTTCAATATTAAGTGTGCAATTGTTCTTACACTGAGCAAGATTCTGATGACTACTTGGAAGCAATAGTTAAGCACAAATGTCACCACTTTAAAATAAATTTCTTTTCAGGATAAAATGCACAGAGATGACAGCAATAAATTCTGTCTCAGGCCTGCAGTTAAGCTACCTCGAAAGGAGAATGTTTCTAAAAAATCCTGTGCACCTACCCCCAAAGGCTGATATTAATCAGTAACATTAAACAATTACTCTCAAAAAGGTGTTAGAAAGGCAGGCTCAGGCCTTGTTAAATAGCAGCAATGGCCACCATTCCGTTATGTGACCCAGCTGTGCATTCACACTGATTGCCTCCCACACACAATTTGGTATTACCAAGTTAATCACCCATACAAATCACCTGAAGGAGGGAAACAGCTCAGAGCAACCTAATTCTCAGAACTTCTATTTCTGTAAGCATCAGCATGACTGACCAAATCAAAAAAAAATCTTTTATCTCAGCCTTTCCATCTGCAGAAAAAAACAATAGCATCTAACAGGGCAGGCCAGGGACTCAGCAGGCACCAGTCAGCTTCATAAACAACTTATCTAAGTGGAAAATGCAAATCTGACTCACCAAAACAATACTGAATACCTCAAGCAATTTTCAAAAGGACAATCTAGCTCCCACATGACCTGAAATGTTCTAAGTGAACAACACTGCAGAAATCAGCACAGCAGCTCACCTCTTTACCTGCTTTTGTTAAACCACGGACTGTATGTGGATCAGAAAAGCTTCCTTTTATGTTGAAATATTTCACCTTCCTGTTTAGAAGAAAACAGCATCAGCAATGCACACTTAACAAGAATAGGTATGAAATACAATCAGCTACTTTTTCAGTATTTAAATGCTAAAAAGGGTAGCAAACAGGCATAGAGCTGTAAAAGGAAGGAATCTCATTTCATAGGACTGACTGCAGCTCTATCATAATTTGTTGCTGAATTCTCGTGTCACACTTAACTCCTCTATGCAGAAAAGTAACTAACTCTGTAACAAACTTTGTGATCAGGTTATTTACCTCTCCAAAAAAGACATTTTCTATTAGCCATAGCATTACTAGCATTATCTATACCATTTTGGATATCATACTGATTTGAGAACACACCAAACAGATTCAGCAGGAGTAACAAGACTAGAATCTGTTAAATTTTCTATTAATATAATTTCTCTATAAAAGGAACCACATGCTGAAAAACTTGGAACCATTCCTGCACTGAAAGCAAAAAAAAATCTGCTACTCTAGCATATTGTTAGCTGTGGGTTTGTATGGCATAGAAATTTTGGGGGACGAGATCAAAAGTAGCTTAAGAAACCTTGACTGCTTCATATTAATGCAAAATCTCTCCAGACCAAAGAGAGCATCACCTACACTGCTAGAAAGCTTTTGTGTATGGTCAGTGTCAACCACTATTTCACTAAAAAGGAAAATGGGAGAGGAAGAAACCACTTAGACTGACAAGGGCACTTACAGACCCCAGCAGAAAGGACTTACAAACTCAAAATACTGGCTCTAGATAGAAACTTCAAAGGTAATTCTACAAGGGCAAGAGCACCTCCTTGACTGTGGGAAGAAAGATGAACTTTAAAGTCTTATTTACTTTTCTTGTAGTTGCACTCTGTGCCCCCAGTTCAAGGATTTCACATAATTCTGAACACCTTGTGCCATCACAGACCTAAAACAGTCATAAAACAAGAAACTGAATGTGAAGTCATCACATTACAAATTCAGGTTATGCACCACAAAGATAGAGGCAATTGCTGAAAAAGAGGAATGAACCACAGTATTTTTTGTTGTAAAAGCCAGTTTTCAAGTCCACATCAACATAATTTCTGTCCCAAGAATCCAGTAACTAGTTCTGCTTTTTAAACAAGTACCAGATTAAAATTTCACATGCAAAATTCACATCCCTAACGTCACATAATAAACACCAACTGGGAAAATTGCTATGCATTTACAGCACATAGGAGTAGAGATGGGCAACAATCTTTACCAGGTATGATGAACAGGTTGGGATATATTCCAGCCATAGCGTTGGGCATCTTTAAAGGCACTCCCTAAAAGGGCTGCTTGATGCATAAGCTTTTTAGGAATGCAGCCAACATTCACACAAGTTCCACCAAGTCCCCACGTGGTTCCTTGGGAAAAAAAAAAAAAAAAAAAAAAAAAAGAAAAAAAAAAGTAAATGCATCAGTTTAGTGTAACAATGCAGTTGGGTACATGGGAGGTGAGAAGTTCCATAAGACACAATTTACTGTCTCCTACGGATCAGTTTCTAATTTTCTTTGTGCTCATTTGTTTGATAAAAACCATCTCTGTATATTTTTCTTCTAAAATTCAAACCATCGCTAGATTTTTCTCAGAGATCAGAAGATTCAGTACCTAAATATTTATGTTTGCAGATCTCATTTTATGCATGGTACACGAGGAGCCTCAACATGACACAATTTGTAATTTTTAGAAATTGTAAATAACATTTTGACAGAGGGAATATTCTTACTTATTTAAGTCCCAAGTCTACTATAAATGGTGGCATCAAGCACTGCTAACAAGCTTAATGTGCAGGGGAGCAGGCACAGCTGGTTCATCTTAGAGAGAAGGAGCCATGGCACAAGCTGGGCTTAAGGACTTTTGCTCCAAGCAAAGCAAGCAGTGTGGCTTTGGACACTGCTGTCTTGAGCAACCTGCTCACCAGAGCAACTGAATTCTATGCATTTCCAATTATTACCCTAGTATTTCTCTTCCATACCTTGTAAGGAAGGTTCAACATAATCCAGAACAGCCACTTTTCTTCCAAACTGAGCAGCTTTAAACAAAGAAGCAAGGTAAGGTATTTAGAGGAAGGAGAAATACACAAACATTTTTAGTAGCACAGATAAAATACAGGCGATGACAGCTGGTGTTTTTTCCTGTCTAACTCAAGATACCAGACCAGGGACCCAACCTGCCTATGTCATCAGCAAATTCTCTGGAAGATGCTTAATAACCCAGACTGGGGTCTCCAGCTTCCACTGACCCTAAAAATGCAATTTGACCTCAAATGAGATGTTTAAGAACACTGTGGGTTGTCGAACATGTTACCCTGAGATACAAAGGGGCAAGGCTCTCTACAGCAGTTAGTTCTTGGAAACAGTCTGAAGGGATTGTTGTTTTAACACATAAATGAGAAATGGTATTAAAAAAATACATTATCTATGGAGGTACCCTGAATACTTTTACAACAGTGAAATGAAAACTTATTAGTTTTTACCATGACAAAAGAAGAAATATTTTTTAAAAGGTTAAGACGAAAGCCAAACAAGATCCCATCACCCGAGGGTGTGAATCAATTTGCAGATTAACCATATGGAACAAAGTTAATGATTAATGTGCAGGTGCTGGTGCATACAATGCTTCTTAAAAAGCTTTAAGATTATCAGTAACACTTCTCTAGTTTCTTTATGCTCCACTGAAGTTAACCCAAAACTTCTGTTAGTTATTTATGCATACAAACCTTCCTTTGCACAAGCAAGGCCTCCAGACCCTCCGCCAATGACCAGAAGATCATACTCATTCTTTCCTGTGAAGACGACGTGAAAAAAAGAAGGAATAGAAACAGACCAGGAAGATGGGAGAGGTATGTAAGGACAGTATCAGAGTACATCTATTTTTACAATTGATTATTGCTGATTTGGGTTTTCCTCACTTCAGCGCTGTGATTTCTTCATTAAGCTATCTACTCTGATTTTGTGAATGAAATAAAACACTGCAAACGAAGTGAGAAAATAGATTAAATTTTTACACAGTCCTAGAGGCTCATAATTAATGCAACTGAGATCCAGTACAGGTCTTTGTCTCAGCATTGCAGCAGCAAGCTCCACACAGATATTTTTACGCGGGATCACCGTATCGGACTCAAAGCTCTGTATGCCGTGTGTGCCTTGCCGGGGCGTGGGGTGCGGTCAGAGGGAAGCTGGCCCCTGCTGCCACCTCGGCCTCGGCACAGACCGGCCTCGGCACAGAGCGGCCCCGGCTCCCGGCGCGGTGTGGGGCGGCGGGAGCAGCCGCAGGTGAGCGATGACTCCTTCTCGTGAGGGCACAGGGGCGCTGCTGCTTTCGGAGCCGTCACG
Source organism: Toxostoma redivivum (assembly GCA_013397375.1). Lineage (NCBI taxonomy): Eukaryota > Metazoa > Chordata > Aves > Passeriformes > Mimidae > Toxostoma > Toxostoma redivivum. The sequence continues at coordinate 300,397 of VXBI01014039.1, read as the reverse complement.
GGCAAGGCGGGCACCGAGCCCACGCAGCATCCGAGCCTGGCGGGGGAGGCTTCCCCCGGCAGCGCCGAGCGGGCTGGGAGGGCCGCTACCCCTCGGCGCTAATTGCGCACGAAAGGTTTGGCTGCCCCTGGGGCAGCTTCAGCCCCACTGCGGAGCCCCCACCCCGCTGCACCGTCCCCTGAACCCAGCGCTCCCTCAGCGCCCAGGGGCCGAAGGATGGGCTCCGCAGAAGCACCGGGCAGGGCGGTGGCTGCCAGAGCCCTCACGGATGGAGGCGGCCGCCGCCTGCCTCGCCTCGGGGTAGAGCGGAGAGGCGGCCCGGTCCCCGCATCAGCCGCTCGAGTCCGGCAGCTGCGGGTGGTGGGAAAGGCTCGGGGGACCTTCCCCGGGAGTTTTGGGCGTCGAGAAAGCGCGGGCAGCGGCTTCCCACGGGGAGCGGCGAAGGCGCGGCGCTGCCGGGCCCGAGCCCCGCCGGTACCGCGTACCTGAGAGTGCTCGGAGCGTACGGCACAGCCCCGGCACTGCCGGGGGACGCGTCCGCCGCCACAGCGCCGCCATGCTGTACGGCACAGGGCCCCTCGCCCTCCAGGACCCTGCGGGGTGGCCGCGCAGCGCCTGAGCGGAGGGCGGCAGGGCCCTGTGGGGATCCGCGCCGGAGCCGCCTGAGGGGAGCGCTCGGCGCCGAGCGCTCACGGGGCTGGAGGCGGTGGGCACAGGCTCTGGTGCTGGTGAATCCCACAGACCGACACAGAATCGTTAGGGTTGGAAGACCCCCCGTACAATGCAGGGCCACCTGGAGCAAGTGGAATGGTGGTTTGGAATGTCTCCAGAGAGGAAGACAGCACGACCTCCCTGGGCAGCTGTTCCAGTGCTCTGCCACCGCCTACATAAAGCTCTTCCACATTCAGAGCTGCTGGCTTGGCCTTCACTGAAGCTCAGTACTCGCCCTGCCTGCTGCCGCAGGATCATACGTACCACATAAATACCACCACAGCCAAGCCGGAGTTTGGGACAAGAGAATCAGATGCTTTTTCTACAGAAAAAAAGGTTTTACATGGTCGTGGCTCAGGCTCTGGAGCGGGGGCCGCGCTCACAAGGGGGCAGCATCCAACCATTTTGTTTCAGAAGACATTAATCCTCTAATCCACAGCTGAGGAGAAATGGCAGAAAATTAAAATACTCCAAAGAAAGTTTTAGAGAATTCACTTCACCTCGAGTGTAGTTATTTTTGTTTACCCCGTTAATGCTTGAAAATACAAGAAACAGGAATTATTATCACTTTGCTAAGTGGATTGATGACTTTTTTCCAGCATCATTGCTGTTAAGCCCCCCCCCCCACACCCCCAAATACAAAAAAACCAAAGGCAAAGCACCTGTTATCACTGGAAATACTCACTGCAACAGCAGTAGAAAGAAATGCCTAGAGCACACAGAGAGGCCTTTGAATTAAAGAAACCTTGAGTATATTCAGATATAATCTTTTATGCTTTTCAAGATACATGCATGCAAAGTTGTTTCCACTTTTCATGTTAGCCACTGTTCTGAGTTGGATCAGGTAGTGTTGGGCATGTGCTCTTCACACAGATTTAGTTCAGACATGTAGAGTCAAGGGTAGAATTAGCTCTCCCCAAACATGAAACAAGTTTATGTGAGGAGTTGTCCCTGCAGCACTTTGGTGTTCTGCTAATAAGGAAAGGCCTTAAATGTGGCAAAGCAAAGTGAAACTAAATTGAACCAAATGAAAGGAAGATGGGGGTCAGCTTCTTCTGCTGTGTCTCAAGTGAAATGATGAGAGGAAATGATCTTGAAATGCTAAGGGAGGTTCAGATTAGAAAATACAGCTGGTGTGACTGTGTGATGCTGAGGTGTCCCCAGCCCTGTGGCTGTATCCCACAGCTCAGGATAAAGCACAGTGCAGTTTGTCAGGCTTTCCCATCAGGACTGCCAGCTTCAGAAGAAAGTCCAAAGCCTGTGCTGGGCCATTCCACTTTCTCTTGCTCATTCTCACAGGCTTGATCCTTGAGAGTGATAGAGACGAATAGCAGCAAGGAGAAGTGGGTTGTGCTGATGGTGACAGTATCAGTGAGAGCAGCAGCCCCTGGTATTTCCTTCTGTCAGCACTGTGCAGGTGTGTCTGTGCTGCACTTCAAAACTCTTTTACTGCAGACAGATACTGGTTTTCAAATGTGGTTTTTACTGTATCTTTGGCTCAGCTCATATGGCTTTCTATTCTTAATTCTTTTGTGGTTAGCATTATGTTGATTAGATAATTAGTGATACACACACACACATATATATAATATATCTTAATTTCTTTTAAGCAAACAAGTATTAAATTCCCTAGCAGTAAATAAGGAATCATTTTTACAAAGCCTTGTGTTTCTGCAGTGAAAGCATATATTTCCAAAACTGAGATTAAAAAAACTTCTTCCAAGATAGCTATCAGACTTAACATCATATTTGCACTGAATTTTGTCAGTTGTAGCTAGTCATATTTGAAGTCATAAATTAACTTATACATTAGTTGTGGTTTGGTTTATTTCCAAGGGGAAATGTTCATTCAATATACTTTAAAAAGTGTGGTGTTAAAAGGGTAAAGGAGACACTGTATCAGAAATGTACATAAATACATTCAACAAGAAAAGGTGCTTTGTAAGTTGAGAATTGGTTTTGTTAGCACGCAAACTCTCTCCTTTTGAATTTATTGTAAAGACAGCTTGCAATTCTGTATGTTGTTTCCTCAATAGGAAATATATTTTATTACATTTATCAAGGGCTTCTTACATTCTCCCTCGTGAAGATGACCAAGACCAAATACTTTTTCTACCAAACCTTTTAGAAATTTTGACTTTTCAAGCACATCTTCTTGTCTTTCCTGTTTTTCTGCTGTAGTTTCGTCCATGTCTTACATTCCTAGATCAGCAACCAGGGAGGTTGGGGAGAAGAAGAGAGGTGTCAGGTAGATACTGTCTTTGGAAGTCATCACTTTGTGTCATTTTTAGTGGGTAGGGTGGGAAATCAATTCCCTCAGAGGCTGCATTTTGTGGCGTGACCTAATGAATAATTTACAGAAGTGTCAGTGAACTCTGCTGGATCACTCACTGGTTGAACTAAGCTGTCTCTGCATTAGGTAGGACCTTTTTGATTCTTACCATCTCTCTCTTTTAAAGATTATTTAGGAGTTATTTTCAGAAATTTGTCTCAGAGTAGGACTCATTCGGAATTTAATCTATGCTGTTTTATGCCTTCCTTCCTTAACATAGATAGAAATTCTGTTCATAGTTTGTCCTGAACAAGTAATTGATTGCAAGTAAGGGAAAAAGCCCTGCACAAACAGATGAAGCTTCAAATAACACAAGTTCTTGGCTTCATTCAAATGCTTCATCACATATTGCCAAAAAACGTGAGGGTAGAAAAAAGAGAAATGTGCTAGACTTAACTGCTTCAGAGTTTTTGTGAGGAGTTATAAAGTCTTTGAAAGCTGAAAGGTTTTTTCAATCTGCCTGATAACCTTTTAAGAAGCATTGTAAACAGTCTAACTGCTTGTATTATCTGTTCAAATTTAGAGTACAACTTTTAGAGTACAACCTTTCTTCTTTTTTAGCTGTTTCCTATTTTAGATATCGCCAGGCAGTTTCCTGATTCAGATACGAATGGTGCTTCCTTTCCTCAAAATTCCTCTTTTGTGTGTTTCTCAGCAAGAGAGACTAATTTTACTGTGGAAAACAGCAGATTCTCATAAAAGAAAATCCCTCCTGCTATTCTGAAAATGCAAGCTCAAAAGAATTTTTTTCCACTCAGTGTTTCACATGATCTGTGGGGTTTATGATAATGTGCTAGCTCTCCTGTCTCCCTTTGTTTCGGCTTTTAAAAACCAGTCTTTGTCCGGGATTATTAGAAGAAGGGAATGCCATTTGTTGTTATGCCAGGCATGGATTTAGAGGGAAAAGCTCTAGCTCCGTGCTATGCACAGCAAGTGGGAATGGCCCCACCACGCTGCATCATGTGATTGCAGCTGGGGGCTCTGTCCATGAGCAAGTCTGCTCAAGTTTGTGCAACCAGATCAGATCTAAAGTGGCGACTGCCAGGGTGAGTCAGCCTGAACAAGCCAGTTATCCTGAGCTGCTGCCATTCATGTGATTTGCTCCCAGGCTAATACATCCTGGTTCTACACCTTCCCATAGATGTGCCCTGTGAATCTAGTACCTCATAGATATTCTGAAGTACCAAACCTATCTTTTAAGATCTTGGCCATACTTAAAATTGTATTACCCCAATAGATTTGTAGCTGTCCACAGTTCTCTAACCTGGATGTGTTAATATCAGGGCAGATTTTTACTGTCTAGACAAGGATAAGTCATATGGATAATATATAAATTTATGTACTATATGTAAAAATTTATAAAATTTTTACATATATAAATACATATTTACATATTTATATAAAATTTATGTACTTATGTAATATATAAATTTATGGAGTTTGTTGCATTGTTAGTACATTAGTAAAAACTTGCAAAAATATCCATACTTATATAAGACCATGTGTTGGGCAAACAGGTAAATTAAAGAGAGGCATAAACCAATGTCTATCAAACTACTAAAGAAACTTCTCTTGGGGAAGAAAATACCCCAAAACATATTACACGATTTCAACTTTCTATTAACTTGGAAGCAATTTATGGACATTATCACACAGCTTGGTGGCTTAACCAATGAATCTCCAGCTTTATCTAATTTGCAGTTACTGCCATTCACCATTTTTACTTATGTAATGAAATATGTAGACAACAGCAAGGGTTACTTGCAGGCATAGCTTTTTTTCATACAAATAAACAGCTGTGGGCAGGCAGAAGCAAGTTTGCTCCTCCCATTCTTGAGCCTGAAGAATATAATTCAGCTCCAAGTTAGAAGACTTTTAGAAGGGTTGTCATGGGATGTTGCTCAATCTAGGAAGTCTTGGCACTAAATTATGCTGCTAAGCAGAAGCTGGGCTGACACCACCCACAACTAGCTGTAGTTAATTGCAAGAACTTCTCTAAAGAGCAGCTGTATACTTAAACAAGGTCAGTGCTTAGAGTAAGTTTTACTGTTTTAAACTCTTTTCTCCACAGCCCAACAGTAAAAAAAAATTCTCGGCTAATTTGAATTGTGGGAGGCATCAGGGATCGTGCAGACACAACCAGCCTTTGACCAGAAAGGAAATTACTGTCAGTGAAGCTGGACTGCAGTATTGCTTACTTCATTCTTTGTTGTGCTTGATGTCTGAATTATAAGAAAATATTTGTAGAGCTAAAGCTCTGTTATACATGGAAGGGATAGTTCAAAGTTATTCTGTATTGACATTGGGGACTGTGCTATATTGCAGGGTCTTAGTTATGTTTTGCTTTAGAGCTACTAGAAACACTTCAATCTTCACTCACCTATTTTTCCCCACAATTCTTTATTCAATTAATCTGCTTAAAATTATTTGGTTTTCTCTTGTCATGCTCTCAGGGGGTCCCTAATTCTTTCAAGGACCTCCCCTACACTTGACAAAGCCTGAAGTTCTCAGAACTTCAGCTCCTTTTTCTGCCACATTTGGTACAAAGACATTCTTTAAGTCTTTAAAAAGTTTCTGGGCTTGAGCTTGAAACACTTGCTGACTAGGTCTGAGTTTTGCAGTGAAAATGCAGGAGAGAACTATTACCATATTGTGTTTGGGTTTTCTATTTTTGTTCTTTCTTTGATGGTGCAATTTAATTGCAGCTGGATTAAATTGTTCCCACCTCGAAGGAAACAGTATAAATAGACAAGCTGAGAAGAAGGTTTGTTAGAATAAGCCACCTCTTTTATCTTAGAGCTGTTTGTAGCAGAATGTTTTTCCAACTAGAAGCCACAGAAATTCAAATGTGCTATTTATAATGTATTGATTGCAGCTCCTCCTGTAGTTGCTATTAAGCCATTTGCTATACATACCTCGCCTGCCTCCAGCAGCACTCTATATTTAACCCGCATGCCTAGGTCTTGTTCATACCAATTCTGCTCTGGCTGTAGCATGCCACGTCTGAGCTGAAGAAAGAATTAAATCTCCTGGGCCAAATTCATTCCTAAAGTTGCTTGATTGAACACATTGCATTTACACTGAGCACAGATTTGGCTCATACCTGACTTTGTCAGCATTCACTGTGCTGTAACTAAGTAACAAGAGCACTGTCGTTAGGGGACAGATGAATAGCTTTCTCTACGGTTATTAGAGCACCGAGCACCTTTAAGGAGTGCAGAATATGTGAAAGGAGGAGTTGGGGAAAAGGACACCGCTCCTTTTAGAGTCTGTGTAACAGAACTGATAAGCTATTCCTGTGATGTGATCGAATGTGACTGAATACTGCAGGCTCTTGGACTCTTATTCTGTAAAATCCACAGGAAAGCAGCACAGGAAAGGATCGGAGGGAACAGCTTCTGCTATACTAAGAAAGGTACATATTTATGTTTTCTTATTTGTCAGGCTCGACATGATGTGTTATCTTAGATAATGTCACTATTTTAAACAGTGGTGCTTATGAAAGAAGTGGTGTTTTCCACATTCTGACTGGCACTCATTGTCAAGAAGCCAGTCCGTGGGCAGCAACAGCTTTCACAGAGAAAGAGTAGGACATATTTGTGTGTAATGCATTTGTACTGTATTGTAAGTCTTGACAGCTGAAAGAAAGGAGATGAGATAACCCTGACTAAATTGAAAATTTAATTTATGGCTATAAGTATACTGGAATTTGGTATTCATTTGTATTCAAGAAAAAGCTGAATGCAAGTCAAGCTTCAGTTCAGTCACATTTGGCTGAATAGCTGCTTTTATAAGTGTTTTGCTGCAGATGTATTTTATGGAGGTTTTAATTCTCAAGAGGGAGTTCTACTACTGTAAAATGTCTCTGAAGAAGAGACAAAAAAGCGAGTACTTTTACTTTTGTATTTTACAAAATGTACTTTTGTATTTTAGTACTTTTGCTAGCCCTGTGGGTGCTTATAGAGTATCCTTCTGATGCCCATAATTGATATTTTTTACTTTCTGTCCTTTACAAACAAACTCATATTTACCAATACTGTCAACCACGTCATACTGATGAACTCTGTAAACAACCTTAAACAACCTTTACTTTGTCTCTGCACTTCTACTTACTCAGTCATGGATTTCTCAAACAAAGCCCTCAGGTTCAGAACCACATGCATTTGCACAGCTTTGCAGTATTGAAATATGGAAGAAAAACTTCCTGATTTACAGCTTTAGTTTGCATTAATGAAAAAAGAGTTTGATCACATTAACAGTGCAAGCAACTTACTTGCCACTGAAGTTTAGCAATATTTCACAGCAGTCAGGTACCCAGTTTACATCTGCCAGTCTCATACTGTTGTCTTTCAGCATTCCTTCAGGATCACTGGAATTAAAAGTGACTGGGAATTTTTTGAAAAAACATAATTTTGGCAGCAGTCCTTGAAAACAGATCTTAATGTGTGAGGCCATTCTAAAGCTCCCTCAGAAAGCAATTTCTAGCCAGAGACCCTCTATGCCCACTCCAGGCACTTTTCTGGGGAGAGCTTTCACTCAGGATTTGAAACCCATTCCTACCCTGCTCTATCTCAGGCTCCCTCTTCCCACACAGTGTTTGGTTACCTGCTGTGCTGTGGTGAATCCCACCTTGCCTGGCGTGTTAGAGTTGTTAATTTTCATAGAAATAATTCTTCATTTCAGCAGAGATTTCCTTCCTAATCCTTCAGATCCCTCAGTGGGTGTCCTCATTACCAAGTTTCAGTTGTGCACACTCCCCCCAGCCTGAAGAGCAGCCTGTGGACAGCAGGAAGCTGTGCTGAGAGACAGATTTACAGTAGATTAGCTGGTAGCCTTGGAAGCAGGGCAGGAGCATGCAGTGGGGATTTGGGACACTAAGGATTCAGCCCTGTGATATAAGGAAGAGACTGTGAAGTAGGTCTGTCCTGAGGACAATTAGTCATTTTGGTCTTTCCTCTTCCAGCTCTTTCTCCCTACCTATATTTGGGACAAAGTCATTCAATAAGAGCTTGATTTTACCTCCTGGGGAATATGAAAATCTCAGCTGAGAAAACTTTTCACAGACCAGCTCCTAGTGTGCTGTCAGGGCAGAGTACTTTCTACTTTTATCAGTCCACTGCCTCCCTGGTAGGATTTGTACAGTTCTGCTGAGCCACCCTAACCACTGGTCTTAAACACTGGTACAAATAGTACAAACACATCTAGAGTGCTCCAGTAGGAATAAGGACTATCAGAAACAAGCACTTCCTGGGGTACCTGAAAGGGTCTTGTTCCTGAAAAGCTGTATTTGCTTAAGGCCTGGTAAAGTGCATTTCTTATCCTTGAAGAATTCTCTCACCCCAAACTCTGGCTTTAATAATGCAGTGTGTTCACTACGTCAGTCTGGATTAGATTGCTACAAATTCCCATGGACCTGCTTGTTGGATGGAGATGAGGCCTCTCTGTGTGGCCAGTTCAGTCTAAACACTGCACTTCTTTATGGGGCACATAACCATCATATAAACCTTCTGCTTTGGGTAATAGCACTGAATACCATCCAGAGAATGGCTACTGGGAAGGGAGTTTTAAGTGGATAGCAATTATCCTAATTGAAATCTATGTGGGGAGAATGGATTTAAGCACCCTTATGAAGCTTATTTGATGGGACTCCTAAGAAGGCAGTAGGCACTTTTCTATTCTTTTCCTTTCATTCAGTAAGAAGAAACTTGTGTTTGTTTTCTTTCAAACTGAGAAGAGGGAAGAAGACAAGACAAAAGGCTATGAGGGCAGAAAATAATCATCAGAACTTTGCATTGATAAAAGACAAAAATTTTTGTAGTCATGGCAGTGAAGCTAAATTATAGTAATTTAAAAAAAACCCTGAGAGTAAAATCTAGATTTCAGGCAAGAAATAGTAAAAAATTATATAAAGTCTGTTCAGATTGTTTTCATGATGTCAGTGGAAAATCTGAATGTCAAACTCCCAGACAAAGTTTCCATTGAATTACAAGCTATTCACATTTGGCAATATGATGATGATGATTATTCTTCACAGTACAGTTGCACTCACTTGAAAATACATAAACAGTAATGAAAGAATAGAAGGTAAAAAGATATTTTTTGACCTTTAAATGTACTAAATTACAAAGCTGTTGAATTGTGTTGCCTACAGCAACAGGATACAATATGTTTGGCAGGAGTTAGTTTAGACTTTCTGACCAAAATACTCTGCCTTTCTTGCTCTGGGAAAACATCAAGAAAAACAAAATGCCACAAAAGAGAGATTGCCTCATTCGAGACAGCATAGGACTAAGAGTCAGAAACTCCAGTCCCAGCACAGCACAGATCTCTGGCCTAGTGCAGGACATTGTTAAAATATGTGTAGAAATGTGCTGACTCTTCTGCATTGTTTTCACAATGCCTTGTGAGGCATTAGCTGTTTATGAACAGCTGAATATATCCTTACTAGTGTGCAAATCCTCTGCATCCTTCAGTGCATCAATGTCTAAAGGCATAATTTCAGCAGACTTTGAAAAAGGTTGAATGATACAAACTTATCAAGTGCTCCCCATTCACCAGGTTATGTGAGTTAATAAAGTCAAAATTAGATTCTAAACCCTTTAGCTCCAGAATGCTAAAGTACTGTCTGGATGCATGGAGACTTGTAATGAACTCTTAAACAACCAACCAGTACTTGGCAGTTAGATTAAATGCATGAAAAAGTATAGCAAGGCTGGATATACCATCTTTCCTCAAAGGCCTGAATTGTCAGCTGGCTGAGAGCCCTTTAGGAAAGCATTTGAAGCACTGCTTGTCTCCACATTTTCCCAGTTGTTCATAAACTCAAGAATAATAATGTCACATAGGCATTTGCTCTGCAGACAAAACTACTTTGCCTTTCCTCAGGTGTTATCCATACATTCATAGTAGGGACTTTTCTGAAAAAGATTAATTCAGCTTTACAATGCCTTGAAAGTTTACACACTTAGCAGTAACTTTAACTCTTGTGGCAACACAGAGGAAGATAAGACAGCCCATGCAAGGCCAGGCCAGAAAAACGTTGCCAAAATGAGACTCATAGCTAAGTCCCCTGGCTCAGGGTCACAAAGTTTATTCTCATTCCAGCCCTGGAGAATACAGTCTAATCTATGTGCTGTCTTTGTACAAAAGGGTGGGGTTTTTTGTGATAATGTTTAGGATTTAATTTTCAGTACAAAGCAAAGCAGTATCAGTTTATCCGAACTAAAACTGCAATGAGAGGCTCTGTAATTACGCTTAGAAGGATTCACCTTCATTAGAAAAATGTTTTATCCAGCAGTTTTCCACCTCACAAGTATTTCAGTATCTGTCATCTCTTATTTTTGCATCTTAGGAAATTACTCAAAATGTAGTGAACTAAGCTTCAGAATAGTTAAATAGTCAAATTTAATACTTCTTTAATCCACTGAGTGTGAATCTCTCTAGGGTATATGCTTTTGTTAAAACTTAGACCATTTAAAGATGCTTACTTTCACATGCTTATTTTTTCTTCTCAATAAACATCAGCTTTTAGCAGAGGGATGTTTGTTTGGAATCAGAGAAACAGTTGCAATCAGTAGTTTACATCACATCTCCATACACCTTCCTCTAACAGTGTCATGAAAACTTTGTACAGCTTTTATGAAACACTGAAAAAGATCTCACTTCAATCTGGTTACTCAGACTTACCTTAAAAATTGGTGTTACCAGTTGTTCTAATCCTTATTTTTCACATCAGGGAATTCTAAGAGCAATTATTTTTTAGCAGAGGTTGGAAAAATATATCAGAAAAATTTATAAATAGCATTACTGAAAAATCCTTACTGTAACTTTTGGTGAAATGGCTGGAATCAGCTGCATGAGAATAAAGAACAGGATGTATTGGTTTGGGCTCCATCATGGGCATTTTTATGATTTTAGAAAAACTGAAGATCATATGATAGTAAGGGGATACTGAATCCCCTAACTTAACATCTGTTGGCATAATAGCAGATCCCTAAATCTGAGCTAGTCTCTTGATGTTTCTTTCATAGCCATTGGAATGACTTATGTGTTTCATCTCCACAGGCAGGTAAGTTGGGGCAGCAGATTTCCCACATTTTGTGTCTGCTTCTCTCTTTGAAAATGTCTTTTTAAATCTCAAAGCTGAAACAGAGGTACTCCCATTCAAATGCTGATTGTTTGATTATGGTGTGCATCAGGGGAAAACTGCTGAGCTGCATTATCAAGTTATGATTTGGTCTTATGAAACCTGCCAAAATGAGTAAGATTAGATGCATAAGAAAATAACTCAGTGCTTTAGAAAGACTCATCAGTAGTTTGACAGGTTTGGGCATGAAATTTTAATATGTTTTCTTTTAAACTCTGTCTTCTCAAAAACAGATGTACTGATACATGTTATTCATTCTTTCCCATAATGTTGTCCCTCCAGTTTTCTGTTTATTCCCTTGCTGGATTTTTCATTTGCCTACTATTTTCCACTTCAAATTTTAGCTTTCAAAGAGAAGGCTCCTTTTATTATGCTGTTTCTAAAGCACAGAAGAAGTTGCAGTGCTAACCTGTGTATTTGGAACCTCAGTATAAGCATTAAATAATAAGAGTGGCTGCCTTGTAATAAGTGGTTATGGGAAACTTGACTGTATGCAAGTTCAGTTTTATTGCATTCTTAATGAATCTCATGAATCCACATTAAAGCTAAAATTACTGTTGCATTTTCTAAAGCTGTCATAACATGACTGTCTCCTAGGTAGTGGTAGTTTTAAATTGGTTGAATTACACACTTAATTTTCATATCAAATATTTTCCAGCTAAGAATATGAAAGCAATTACCTATTTTGGTACAAATCTTTTTTCCCTCTGGGTGCATGACCATCACCAATGTCTCTTGCTCTTGGCAGACTGCCTTTACAGTCTACTGTTGTCAGTAAATTTATTTTCACACCTAAGAAGACAGAAATTAAGAGGGACAAACTGAAAAAAACTGTGTTAAGAAAAAAGAAAAGAAAACCAAGATGTGTCTGTTTCTCTCTTTTTAGAAGGTACCTTCTCTGGAAAGTGGTTTTCAGGATAATTGCCTCTTGAAAAAGTTCTGCTAAGAATAACCCATACTGCCAGTTTATGAAGGTGCTGGAGTGTTAAACAGAAATATTAACAATAATAATAATGAAAAACCCAGTAGTTGAAAAACATTCCTTGATACCTCAAAAATAAGTGAACTCATCTAGGAATGGAAAAATCATCATGTACGCTGTAGGTTGTTTCTACCTGTGAGCAACCTCTGGGGAGGCAGGTGGGCTCTGCTCTTACGTGTGGTACCATTCATGTGGGATTCAAGTGCAAAGATCTGAGGCACTGTAAAAAATAGATCCCTCTGCGTATTTGTTTCAGACAGTCAGTCTGAAAAAGAAGTCTCAGCATTCCTGCAGGACAGGTAGTGGGGCTGAGTACACCTACAGAGTCTGTCTCTCCCTGTTTTGAGAAATCTCATTAAATGGTCTCATATCAATGCTAAGAAATAAAGGAAGAAAGCTGTTCCCTCAAAATTACATTGCCTGGTTCATCCCGCTGCTCCCATCCACTCCTGCTGTCTGACAGATCTTTGAAGGGCAGCCCCAGACATGCTGGCAGGATCTCATAGTGCTGAAGCAACAGCCTGTGGCAAGGTCTGCTCAGACAATGCCGAAGTATCCATTGTAGCCAGAGGATTATGTGTGGCACTGGTCTGCAGTAATTGTGAATGCCAGCACTCTTCAGTCCTGGAGAGACCTGCCTGTGGCTGGACTGTAGCCACCAAGCGTGTCATGGCTGTGCAGGGGCACAGTTTCACATGTCCAGAGGCAGGAAGGTTAGAGACCTGCTGGCCTCAGGAAGTGTTTTCTGGGGTCCATCCATTCACTGGGGTTCAGAATAATTCTCTCTCACCTGTGTCAGTAATCCAAATCCATCAACAACAACTATACAATCAACTAAGCCATGAAAGTCAAGTGAAGACCAGTCAAGTGAAGCTAGTGAGGTATTTTATGTTGAACTAATGATCTTTTCACAGCCCTATTGAAGTTCTCAGTTGATAGATAATGTCAAACATTTTCAGGTAGAAAAACTAAAAAAAGCTGAAGTCCCATCTAAAAGGTGCAGGACAATTGGGCCTGGTCAGTAGAAATACTACTGCACAGAGGGAAAAAAGAAAAACTGACATCCATTCATGATCATGTTGAAGTAATGAAGCAGACTCTTATTAGCTAAGAAAAAATATATAGAAGGTCCAAGAAGCAAGATTTTCATGTGCTAATGATACTGGCAGGTTCTGAAACGAAACGTCTCAGGTCAGACTTTGCAAGAAAAGCATTAAGGGTAACTGTTAACATTGGTGACTGCTTAAAAGCAAAAGAAATAGACTTTTGACAGCTCCAAACAAATCATACTTGCTCTGCAACTAAGATAAGAGGATGGGTGAACAAAATCAGCTGTACTGTATCTTGAGCATATCTCCATGGAAACTCAGTCATCCTCTGAAGTCAAAATGTGTTCTGCATGATGACTCAAAATTTAAATGGTGGGATAGATTTTCCCCATGTGTATATGCCAATCTCCTACACGAAATGAAGGTCAGACCATCCATAAAAATTAGGCTTTTTCTGGGACAATATTTGGGGAAACAAAAAAGAGAAGCAAGAATAAGTAGAGAGAGAGATTGAAGGAGTGTTGTTATCTCCTAGAATGAGATAATCCCTTTGTCATTGGTCTTGGGTAACCTAGGCAAAATTTTTGAGGATGTTGTAATTCCTATTGGAGCTAGAACAGATTTGATGCTGGAAGCTCCTCGTGCAGTGGCATGCTTGGAGCCAGGACTGAGCAGCTGTGTGGGGGAAGAGACCAGAGCATTAAATAAAGCTACTTGTTGACTGCCTGTAAAATTGGCTTCTAAAGGAAGTGCTACAGAGCACCATCCATTACCAAGTGACACAGAGCCTTTTACAGCTACTCTAGATACAGTCATTAAACTCGGTGTGTTCCTGTTCAGTACAGTTGGTTGTGGGTTATTTAGCTCAATATTTACAAAAAGGACAGCCCTCTCCTGTGCCACCTTAACCCTGGGCTGTTTTTTTTTTTCTTCCAGATGCTGGAGAGCTCTTCGGTCCCTTTGTTCATTGTCTTCATCCTGCTTTTCATTCTGCTGATCATTGTGTTGCTCATCAGGAAAAACGGCACTGCTGCCCTAATCTGGAATGAAATAATCCGGGAGAAAGTAACCAATTTCATCATGAATCAGAGCAAAGAACAGAGGATTTTAAATTTTGTGCTGCAGAATGCAGTCCGAGGAGACCCCTGTAGTGTGGTGGACACTATAGATAAATACTGCTCCCAGAAAGAGTGGGCCATGAACGTGGGCAATGAGAAAGGTAATTGCAGCATGAGTTGGCATCTGAAAAGATCCTTCAAGACTAGCACAGTACAGGACATCTGATTGTATTCACATGGCAACTTCCATGTGCTGCTGCTGCAAAAATCCCAACCCACACAGCCTTGTGGAGAGCAGAGCAGTTCTGTGAACAGTGGTGCCTGCTCGTGCAGATGTTTTTGAGGAGGGGAATCCAGTGACATCCAGAAAGTCACAGCACCAGATGTGGGTTTCTGTGTTGTGCACATTGCTCTGTGTAAGCAGAGCAACTGATGGGAAAAATCTAGGATTGCATTATACCTCAGTTAATACACAGGGTGCCTTTAAGGCATAATTCATTATGTTTAATACTTTCAGATCCTTAGCAAATTGAAAAAGACCCCAAAATTATGTTTAACTATATGAATTCTGTGTATGCAAGCATAAATTAGAAGTTTCTATTGAAGGGAAGAATCCTATCCTAATGTCATACAGTACACATCAGGCATTGTTGCTATTTAGCAAGTAAATCATCTTGTTCTTGTCTCCTAAAGAAAAATATGGGAACAAAACCTTTTTTTCATAGCTGCAGGAAAGCAGCAATCTTTTCAAAAAACTATAATGGCAAAATGTTAGTATGTTCCCTTATGAATTGGAAACAAAAGTACCTCTTGCTGGGAAATTTCTGGGGAAATTTGCTTAGTCTGGGATTAACATAGCTAATGAAATACAACTGTAAGCATTGTAATAAAAACACTCTTCTGACATGGGTACAGTTTTGGAAAGTAGCTCCTCAGCATACCTGGCTGGGGCACTTAGGGCAGAAGAACAGTGGGTCATGGCTGAGTAGGAATACCTAAAGTTCTAAACTTTGAACATTTGTGACTAAATTCTTAATAATTTCACTCTAGTTTTGCTCTGATGGCCTTTCCTCAGATAAGAGCCATTAAAGCTAGTGCATCTTTAGTCCCTGAGATTTCAAGAGCGATTACATGGCCTCAAGATGCCTTGTCATCATACTCACAAATAACACCCAGAAAAATATCTCTTAATAACCATAGATTAGTGTAAAATCCCTTCCACTACTTTTTGAGTTTAGTTATCTAGTTTCTAGCCATACAAATAAGAGGAAATTTCTCACAAATAAATCTCACAAATAAATCCTTTTCTTCAGAAGGGCTGAATATAGTACACTGTCACTTCTTTTTGGGAATATTTTCTGTTGTTAACAATTGACTGATGTTTTCCATCCCACAAATTCATGCAGTGAAACCAAGTATTTTGCAACTTTGTAAGCAGACTTTTCTTTTTTCCTTTAAAGATGAGTATTTAGAATAATAAATTTTATATCAGACTACAGCATGTAACATTAGCAACAAACGTGAGCACTAAAAATCCAGGAGTTATATATTTCACAAATATGGCCAGTTTCTGCAGTAAGTTCTTGGAAAAAAATATTGTATTTCCCCCTTCTAACACTATAAGTTAATTCAGGGAATTACGTAAGTTATATTCAGGGAATATATATTAATTCAGGGAATTCCTTACTCAGAAATGTGTATATTGTGAAACTAAGATTTCTTTTAGTTGAAAGTTTGCACTTTAGAAGTTAAAATGCCCATGATTAACTTGATCACAAGCCAGTTTGCAAAGGATACAGTATATAATTTGACATTTACTCTTAATTTTTCAGTGTCCTGAGCAACTGAGTATATGGATTTTTAGTTGCTTGTCACTAACTTGTTCTTCTGTATATGAACCAGTTTGATTTTGTCAAAAGGTACTCTTTTCCCATTTTAATCAGGTAAAATTCTAGACAAGACAGTGGAAGAGGTCAATCCATCAGTTGCCCTGGAGCTGGGAACATACTGTGGCTACTCAGCAGTGAGGATTTCTCGGCTACTGAAGGCTGGAGCTCGTCTGCTGACTGTGGAGTTCAACCCAGAATTTGCTGCTATAGCTAAACAGATGATTGAGTTTGCTGGAGTACAAGATAAGGTAAGTACCATTTTGTCTGTAACCACTACAGCAAAACTGGTTAGATTTTGTTTTCTTTTTCTTCTTTTCTTGTACCCATGGGCCTTATAAATTTCACCAGCTCCATGCTTAGTTACAGTGCCTGACCTCTCACAGCAGGATTTCACTACATTGCCTTCCAAAAGCCAGAGGAATATTGGGTTTCTCAATATAAACGAAAGGGTTCAAATTGGTGTCAAGACTGACTACAAAAAACCATAGTCCAATTTGTTACAAAAGTTCACAGGAATCAGTTGTATTACGTGCAGTGGACTTTAAATGAGAAGTATTTACCCACATCTAGCTGGTCACAGTACCCATACCTAAGTTTTGTGCAGAGGTGTTTTGCCTCTCTGTAGCTGGTTGAGATGCAGGTGTTTCCAGTCTTATCACCCCAGGTTGGGGGATTCATGCCTGAGAAGTGCCTGTGTATTCAGCAGACATCTTACTTCACTGGAGCTGGAAACACCGGAGGAATTAAGTCCTTCCTAAGAAGGGACCTTCTAATGTGTTTCTTAACTTCTTGAAGAGAACCTGAACTACTAGTGACATCTAAAACTGCATTTCCCCATATGATTTAATCTCCTGATCAGCTGTGAGTCATAAACCAGAAATTTCCTTACCACTTTCTTCCTCCTCTCATGGTATATGGTGCTTGCCTAACAAAAATCCACGTGCAGCAGCTGCTTTCAGTTTACAAGCAATTACTCCAATAAACTTGTAAGGAAGATGTAACAGCCTCTCTCCTGTCTCTTTCCTCTCCTGGCCATACCAATTTTACATAGTGTAGCCTCCATCTTTATTCTAGCCTAACCTGTTCTCTGCATTTTTTGCTTCCCTTGGACTACAAGACTCAACTGAGATGTAACTAAAAAAAAGAAAGTAATTAAAAGCACTGTTTTCAACAGGAGATTTCCATGTTTCCAGTAAAGACACACACTATACAACAAAATCAACAGGTCACTTTTTCTGTTGTTAATTTAAAAACCAACAAAATCCAAAACACCCAAATACATATTTTGGAGCATAACTGAGTTGGTTTGTCAAAAATAAAAAAAGTACATTTTACCTAACCCTACCAAATAATTCAACTGACACAACACTGAGCTTTACATGATCCCTGATGTCTGGCTACAATTTAAAATGAGCTGGGAGCATGTGATTTTTCTTAATGGTTTACAGTTCATCAGATGGATTTGTATTTCAGGTAAAACTCCTAGAAGGCCCTTCAGAGGAAATTATCCCCCAGCTGAAAAAAAAATATGAAGTGGATACTCTGGATTTTGTCTTCCTGGACCACTGGAAAGACAGATACACACCAGACACCATCCTGCTTCAGGTCAGTTTGAACAATTCCAGTCTTGAAAGTAAAGTAGCAAATACCTTCATGTCTGTGAGGCCTCTGTTCTTTAAGAGGGACCTCATCTGATGTAAAATGAAGACTGGCAGCCAAAAGAGCAGCCTTACAAGAAAAGAGGATTTGAAAGACAGAACCCTAAAATTTTGTTAAGGACAACTGCCAACATTGCATAGCTCAGGACTCAGTGAGTACTGCTGAACCATTCTGTTCCCTGAACATATAAGTGTGCAGTAGAAATCCTACTTGGAGGAGTGCATGGCCTGAGTTTTACACTCCCTAGGAGTGCCTGCATGGTCACCATGTAGAACACTCGATCCAAAGCCCATCCTGATCCTGGGAGCGGGTGAGACTTGGGACCTGCATATCCCAGCTCCAGCTCTCTAATTTCATCAGTAGACTTTTTTTGCTTGGGTCTATGGTGGCAGCAGAGCCTCTTGATGAAATACCATTTTGGTAGCACGAAGTATGACTTGTCTTGGAGTCTTTACACTCCACCTAATTAATTGGCTGCAAAGCAATGTTAAGAAGAGTGCAGACTGCCCTAGCCAGGCAGTTCCTAGGGAAATGCTGTCCAACTCTATGTTCAGCCCCAAATGTAGAAAAATTATGCTTATTTCTTCCCAAGCTGCCTTAACCATTACTGTGGGTATTACACAATAAGTTGGCTGTAACAGCAGTAGGCAGTGGCAGAGGGCTTCTGTATAGGAAGGTATTTTCAGGTGTTAAATAACTGAGATCTGTACCTATCAACATAGCACATACAGATACTCTCCTAGCTAATAAAATGTTCTACAACTGCCTGTTTTTGGGGAAGTGCCATTTTCCAATTATTTTCTTCACAAATAAATCCACTTTTTTTGAACCTGCCTCTTAAATTGAGAACCTGCCAAATACTTCTTGATCCCTGCTTGAAGACTACAACACTATTTTCTGACCCAAGCCCCCTGTTTTTTTAGTTTTAAGCCCTGTCCTCCAGAAAGCTGTCTGAAAAGGAAATTTGTTTGGGGTTATGAACAGCTAGTATTGAATTTACACAGCAGTAGCTGAAGAAAATGTTCCCTCCCTACAGTTATTTTGTACTCAGAGAATGCTTTCTTTTAAACTGTCTGTGTAAGGATGACTGAGCTCTTCCCACAGTGCATCCTTATCAGAACTTAGCCTTCACAACACAGCCAAAACAAACAGAGTGTTTAGTTCCATGGCAGTGGTAAGTCTGATGTAACTGTGATACAAAGTTGCAAAAACCTCCCATAAAATTAAGAGGAGAAAGACAAATAAAAGGTCCTCAGATTTTTTCAGACGTCACAAACTTTCTAAAATGTATTTTCGGCAGGTATTGCAGTATGAATAGTGAATATGAAGTATGAATACATTCAGATGAAATACGTATATATTGGAAGTGGTCCAGACAAAAAAGCCAAACATGAAGGGCATCTGAAATCCTCATGACCAATGGAAAATCCAGTATGTTGTCTCTTGCAGGCTTCTGTAAGCTGTGCAATAGAAACAGACTTGAGGGTATTTGACATGTCTCTAAAAGCACTTCGACTGTGCTGACTGGTGTTCAGTCCCCAGAGGCAAGAGCAATAACCTCAACGGTTTCTGCAGGACACTCAACAGAACTGGGAGTGACAAAAAACACCCCATGTTTTGGCTACAGATACTGTAACCACAGGATAGCAACCAAGCTGATTTAACTACAGACTTTGTTTGAAAACAGCTGGTAAGCCCAGATAAGCAGCTTCTAGACAAAAAATACCAGTAAAGATTAGGTTTTTAGGTTTACTGAGCATAAACACTGTACTTGAAGTGACTACTGCAAGTTAGTTACGTCTTGTGGAAGTTTGTCAGAGGGATCTTCATTGTGCAAAAACCTTGCTTCATCCCCAGATCCCAAACAAAATGGCAGGAAGTTGTTTAAGATGAAAGGAAAACAAGCACAGAAAATCTTTCATTCTTTTAGTGATTTCAGAGTCTGACTGAGACTGGCCAAAGCAGTACAGTGCTACTCTAAGGTGATGTAAAGAGCTACAACAGTTTAATGCCATATTAAAGAAGTTTTTAAACATGAGGCATGACAGCCAAAACAAAGCCACCTTACTGATCATGTAGATATAGCTGGAAACAAGCTGAGGAGCCAACCACACACTTCCACTTGATTTGTTATTTCAGAATCAGCATCTCTAATGTTCTACTAAAAAAAAAAAGTCAGCAATTGACCACAAAGGATCCTAGAGTTACTCAGCTTCTCCTGTGTCTCCTCAACCTTCCAGACCTGTACCAAAATGGGTTTTTGGATGCAGGCACTTGAATATACCTGGTTAACATGAAAGTACATTACATTCAAGCCAATGTCTGCTTAACAGCCACTATGAAGCCATTTCTCTTCTTTCTAGGAATGCAACTTGCTGAGGAAGGGCTCAGTTCTTCTGGCTGACAATATAATTTTCCCTGGAGCTCCAGATTTCCTTAACTATGTCCGCAAGAGCCCCCATTTCCAATGCACTAACTACCCATCTCATCTGGAATATATGCAAGTGGAAGATGCTATGGAGAAGGCTGTGTTTTTGGGATAAAGAGAGTCATTAATAATCAACTTTTGTTTCAAACGATGTAAATGCAGAGGTTAATTTGTCCATGCTTTACAGTTTTTTTAATTATTTTTTATTTTGGAGCCTGTCATTAAACAAGGAGTAGTGATCTTTTTAGGCAAGGTAGAAACCAAAATATGGAGTAAGTCATGTCTGTGCCATTGTTCCACGTTAACGTGGCAAACCCAAGGTGATGCACATTGCCTTACCTAACACATCATCAAACAACAGAGTCTGTTATTTTGAGCTCAACTTGAACAACCACAGGTTGGCTTTAGGGTGGAGAAATAATACTGCAACTTCTGAAGACTTGTGTCCCCCAGCTGAACTCATTAATCATTAACAAGAGGGGGAAAAAAATCCATGTTGCAAGAAAAGACCATTTCATGTGCTCTATTTTTGCTAAATTACTAGCATGCCCCTTGATGCAGTGAAGGCTCCTATTGTGAGATCAGATACTTCCTTGCACAGTTACTGAAAAGTTAATCATCTCTATGTGAGAGAAAAGAGCACACACTGAAAGAAAACAGACCCATGCAGTGATGAGAAAAACAAAACAGAATTTTGAGAACACAAACAAATAAAATTATTAATCTGTCCATGCAGAGGCAGGGAAAACTGAAGTAGTAAACAGATTAAAATAAACAGAGTAACAGACAGGTAACAAAAGGAGCAGACTCCAAAAGAATACAAAACTCTACATAATATTTGACCTTGAGAAAATGCTGTTTATCTCCTCATTATTACGTATGTGCTTTTTAGGGGCAGGGCAAGTTGCTTACTCTGAAGTGCTGGGTATGTTTAAGCTGCTGTATAGAAATAATGTCCAGAGAGAATGGGTTTTAGCAGGTGGGCCCTGCACACCCTCGTTAACCTCAGTGCTGTTACACCCTGTGAATAGTGTGGGTTGTCATTGAGGATTCAAAGCTAAATACAAAGTCTCTAACTCACCTGAATGATGCAGAAATCTGGTGGCATTTCCTAGCATGTCCTGCTGTGATTATATAAGGCAGCAACAGTCACATTTATAAATAAAAAATTAAAAACAACAGAGCAGGGGCATGACTTTAATTTTTTCCAATGAATTCTGTACTGCATGTAAGGCTTCCAGACTTGAAACATCCACAGAAAGATCCCACAGCTGAAAATCAAAGTGAAAATCAAGGATAACCATTTCTGTCTTTCCCAGTATGAATTCTTTCAAGCATGTTATGAGTTTCTTTCTTGCATAGGCCATCTTACCACAGTGCTCCCCCCCCCCAGACTGTATGCTGCAGAAAATCTACCTCCAGGACACCAGTAAGAAGCAGAGGATCACCAAAACTAGAACAGACTAAGGTGACAGAGTCAGTTTAGAAATGGTCCAATCAAACAACAGTGACCCAGCCAGCTTGTAAAGTGTGCATTTCACAGGGGTAGGAGAAGGCAACACTATCAGAGTTTTCCTGACAAGTTAACTCTGTCATATCGAGAAAGACACAAGATTTCCTGTACTGGGTTAGATTGTGCAGAAGCAGCCTCAGGTGACTCTGTCGTGCTGCTCTATGTAGCGCCGACAGTGAGTTCCAACACCTCCATCTTGTACTCCAAGACACTGATTAGTTCTGTAACATTGCTCAGCAGCACATCCTCTTGGTATTAGCTCAACTCCAAGTCATTGAACCAAAGTCCTTCAGGTGGTTGGGAGCAATTTTTGCAAAATTTGCAATGCAAAATGATCTTCAAGCACATTTACTGGCATATACAAGTTTTTAGAGAAAACTGGAAAATCTGGATACATATGGTGGACCAGAAAATTTGTCTGTACATCTAAAGCCTTGACTCCAAAGAAACCTTGTTTGCTAGCCCTAAACACTTTTGCAACCTAACAGACACTCCTGTCACATCAGGGTACATCACACAGGCTGATGAGCAAACTAGTCTCAGAAGGATGAGTAAGAGTAAACAGCTAGACTCCTCTGCACTTTACAAGAGAGGATCAGAAAAATGCAATCCTACTGCTTGTTAATGGCCTAAATTACTGTTCAAGAGACTGTCAAGAAGATTAGGAAAGATGGGAACCTGCGGAGTCGATATTTCAAAAGATGCAGTAGTGAATAATGTATTTGTAATAGATGTGGCAAATGTAACAGCCACCTTTTAGTATAAAAAGGTATTTTAATTCATTAGAAAGCATCTACTACATGGTAAATTGTAAAAATAAACACAGTGTATGTACAATGAGAATATTTGCAGAATTCCACATGTAAGAAAAATCTTTCCACTTCACTACATTTTTGAAATGCTCTTAATTATTGGTGGCAAGGGATGCAAAGAAAAAAGCCTGACTCAGTTTGCATGACTGACAATTAGAAAAAAGGCTTTTGGTCAGTTGAGCAAATATGATCTGGAGTCACTGACACATAAATGTGAAGTCTCCCAGGGAGAAGAGGCGCTTTTCAAAATCAAGTCATGCTTTGAATTCTGGGAGAAGCAAAAGGCAGACACTAGATCTAATTCAAACATATTCTAAAAACCTACTGAGTGTTACTGCAACAGTTAGAACACAACCTACTCTTGGCACAAGCTGCGTATGGAATGGTGCATGTGGAGCATGTGTTTAAGGAGTGCCCATCAGGGTGTACTAGTGGTAGAAAGTTCCCAAGGGGAAGAACTCCCCTAAACAACAGTCTCTGCAAATTCTCACAGCCCATGTCAGGAATGGATGATCTCACCGAATACTGGTAATTTACACCTATTCTCCAGATGACCATTACTGTCTAGGTAGTCTTAGTGATTCGGGCAGTACATGAGAGTGAGGTCTGGTTTCTGCCAGAGCTTCTTTGTTCCCTCAAAGGGACATGATACTGTCTTTCAAAATACTGAACCAGTTCAGTGTACAAGAAAGGAGGAGGATTTAAGGGGTAGTCAAACCCAACACTACTGCCTTTTGCATAACAGCACCCATGGAAAGCAATCCTTCCGTAAGAATTTACTTGTCTGAGTAAGGAGCAGGCATCACATGTTTGTACAGGAGCCACTGCCTCCTCCCACCGGCATGGCTAGTGAAAAGCAGCACAGTGGAGAATTCTGAGCAATGAGTTAAACACTAAATGCAGTGAAGGGAACATAGAGAAATCTCTACAAGAAAAACAAGAAGAGAGAGACCAACTCTCCCACTCAAGGTGACACCAGCAGGGCAGTGATGTGTCCTTACTTAGCTGAGCAGTCAATCAGGAATCAGTTATGATACCTTACAAATAACAACTGTGATTGCTGTGCACACACACACACACTGAAAAGAATACCAGTTTCAGTCTCTGCCTCTGTCTCTACAGCTCAATGACATTATAAAGCACCTTCCTGTTTTAAAAGATCCCCCATCAGCTTGTACCAGAACAAGATCCTGCCACTGCTGTGCTTCAGAGACCTTCAAAGTAAGATACTGGGGAAGAGACCCTTGAGGACAGAATATTATCCCAAGACACTACTGAAACAGATGAGGGCTGTGATATTTCTTGCCCATTGTTACCAGATTAACCTTTCACCTGCAGGACTCACTGCTTCCATTTGCCCAACCTGTGTGTGATAAGCTAGAAATGAAATAATTTTGACAGCTGTAAAATGTCAGTCGTAAAAACAACATACTTGTTTTAGCTCAGTACCTCACCTACAGCATCTGCTATTCATTGCAATATTAGTGCACCCACAAAGGGAAACATCAGATTCCTCCCTGCAGTGGAAAAGTGATGACACCAAGGTGCAGGACTAAGCCCAGGAGCCCACATCTTTATCACTGCACTTGTGAAACTGCATCCTCCAGCTGCAAGAACAGATCCAGAGAAGATTTTACGAAACAACTGGAGATGCACTTAAGACATCTGAAATAAGGAGGGAAGGTAAGCTGGAGATGACCTTCCCGAGTTCTGTTTGCTAACATTTGCATGCAAATGAAACCTTACAGTGCTGCAAATCAGGTACAATCAGGAATCCACACATGGCAAACTCTGTTACTGGCAATGATTCATCAACCTTTCACTCACAGAAAACCTGACCTCCATTCTCCAAGACCTTGCAGAACATTCTGTCAAGATTTATCAGGTTTTTTCAGGCCTCACAAAGCCATGGTGGTGAACATAGTGTGTTTAGGTGTGCCAGTCACTGATCTCACACACACAGATGACACAGTCCTCAAAGAGAATGAGTATCTGTTGGTAACTGGCTGTTTCCTTAAATACATAGGTGACTCTTCATTATTGGGATTTTCTTCCATTCCACAGTATCAAACGTAAATTATTTGGCACATCCTCAAACTACCAATGTCTCACACGTCAACCAAGCCTCATACATTGCTACAATTTGTTTTTCTTATACAAGCTTTGTAAAGTTACATGGATTTTATGACTTAGTTGGAAAAGGTTAATAACTTCCCAAATGGAAAAGCTACCAGCAGATTCTGTGCTCATAGACATGCTGGCCATTGAACAGGGGGGCAGATGTCCTTCCCAGAGAAATATGCTTGTATATTAAAAAAGAAAAAAACACCCATGATCTACAGTCCACATATGGCAATGAGTCAGAAATGTTCAGCTTTACTCATTTATAGGATGTTTCAATTGCCCCTCATTACCACTGACCTTTTGCTAACACTGAGCTAGGGCTGAATAATCCCTTGCCACAGAAAACTGCTGCTGCAAAAGCCAAAGAATATTTGAGGTATCTGATGTAACAAAAAGATAACCAATGGCACATGTATTCTTTCCAGGCATGGTTTATTGAAAACACACCAAATTGTTATCCTACATACCTGGTTTCTAACAAGCATTCTACTTGTCTGCATTATGGAAAGATCCTATCGTAATAATAATACATTCTGTCACGGTAACATTTGTTCTATGAAAAGCATAATCCACCTTTTTTTTCCTCCCCATACTTGTAAAATCAAACCATTCTAAGTGTTTCAGTTTATAGTACAGTGTAAATACAATGCAAAATCCCACCAGTCTAAACTACAGAGAGAATGTTGAGCAGTATTACAGAAAACACATTGTTGATTTTTTTTAAATTCTCCTACCATGAAAATTTTAAGGCACATGATAGTTACAAACACATTAGCTACTAATTACCAGTAAGCTTCTTAGTCTAGTTATTTTTTTTCTGAACAGTAAGAACCAGATTGGCAGGCCTTGTAGTATCTGCACTATCTTTCTCCTCACCTTGGATTTCAGATCATCCTACCCTCATGTCAAACTTAAGACAGAAAACAAAAGGCTCATAGTATCTTCCCTTAAATGCACTAGATTAGTTGCTGTATCAGTAAATCAGAGAATTTCTCTGTCAAAGATAAGGAAACACCAGATTTTAGGGGCATCATAACAAAGAAATTTTGCAAGAAACTATGCCTACATAAACACCTTCAAAAACGCCATCCCAACAGCATAAACCTGCTGGCTGAAGGCATTGGCACACTGTAGGTTTCACTGAGCCAGCACTCAGCAGATGAGGCTACAACCACTCTTATGTGCCCATTTGGCTTCTGAAGCTTTGCTTGCTCGAGGGTTTGACATGTGCACCTCTCTCACAGGTAGCTGAGCCTATGCTCAACCTTAAGGCAGGTAACAGAAGGTAACTCACCACCTTCAGTCTCATGGAACTGCTCTAGGAGTGAAAACTGCTTTGCCTAGCACGAGGCTTTCCTGCTAGAAAGCATTACTGAAACTGCTCCTCAGAGCTGGCACGAACTTAGGAAACTGCTGTAACAGACATGCCACCCCTGGCTTTCTTCATGTGTCCCTGACATGAAGTCAGTTCTTAGTCTCCAGGTCAGTCCCTTTTGGGGTATCTTGGCAAGAGAGACCAGATTTGCTTCCCCGGTAGAAGCACATTCAGAACCAGAGGGTCTGAGCATGTGAGAGCAGATCTGGGATAGGCAGCAGTTATGCCAGAACAGAAGACACTGAAGATCAGGACCTATGGCTGCCCAAGCTGTTCCCTAGGGAGGATCTCAAGCTGACAACACACCTTGAGTTGCATTTGTGGCTATATTGCTACTTAAATCTATGACAGAACCAAAACGTCCTACAGCCTTGCCTTTTTGCTCTCCCCCTTGGATTCTGCAGACACCCTGACTGACCTGAAGCCTTACAGCACAACTGCTTGCACACTCACTTGATGCTTCTCCAGGGGAGTTGGCACACGTTTTTTCAACTTGCCCAGCTCAGTAATGCTTGGGAGATATGTGAGCCACCTTCCTGGGAAGAAGGTTCTACAGTAATCACATGCTGTCAGAAGTCTCCCTCTCCCCTGTGTAATCTCAGCCCTGACTGGGCCATCAAATTTCCTCCTCCTCTTTAGCAGGAGTCTTGCAACACCATCACTTCCTTCCACAACCATCCCTCCCACTACAATTTCTGCAGGTAGGAATCTCTTCTACCCCAGCCCCTTGCAGGCAGATTCCCTCCTGTTTTCATAGTAGAGTCAACAGGAAAAGAGGAGGTCACATACCTGAGCCCCTAAAAAGCACTGCCTGCCTTTTAGCAGAAGACTCTAGACCCTACTGCAGCATTAGTCACATACACTGCCGCTTTCCCTTCTTTACATACAGTCCCTGCTGCCAAATAAAACAATTACAGGTTCATCCACCCACATCCCAGAACAGCTCAAACAGCCAGTCACACTTGTGCCAACAATGGGAGAGGTCAGGCCAGGGGTGGGCACACATCCCATCAGTGAGCTTCTGGCCATAGATAAAAAGGACATTAAATCACCAGACCAGGTTCAAGGTACCCTGCTTTGGACCTCAGCAGGTGGGCTAATAATACAAGGTGACAGTCTCACATACAAGTCACCCCCCATCTGTCTTCTTTCCTCACCAACAGTTTGTCGAGAAAAAAAACCCCACAGTAATGTTGAGGATGGGTTATTGCTACATACTTGGGAATTAGTTGTCAATGTAAGGCATGGGAAAAGAGGGGGTTTGATGTGTGATTCCCAGGGGAAGCCTTGGCCCATCAACTTGGTATCCAATTTCTTGACATACCATCCCCTGATTTTCTGCAGCAATAAACCATGTTGTCAGCTCACAACTCTGCTGGCTGCTGTAACACCCCCGGGAAAACAAAGAACAGTTTGCTACAATGACCTGGGCAGCCAGTGCCATCTAACCTGATAGGGACAGTTCAGGGTGCAGCGTAAGTAACAAAAAGACTTTTGGGAGAAGTGAGATGGGGTCCGAATCTGCTTCTCATATATCCTTAGTGTTTTTACCCCATTAATGACAGAGATCAAAGTAGACTCCAACCCAGATTCTGAGTGTCCCTGCAGTGTCCCACTAAGAGTCATGGGATATCTAGGATTGGAAGTCATGACCATAATTGGCCCCAGTCATTTCACTTGCCCCTTCCTGTAGTTTTCTCTGTTAACTTCTTGCTGGCTTTGAAATATCTGCACAATAACTAAACCACAAAGTCTTAGCAGAGACTCCTTTCAACAGTCAGGTCTTTATTTTAAGTGAACTTTTTCTCAGACTCCTTTGGTAAATATATGGTTTGAAGTAGATCAGGGACAGACTGACAGCACGGCCCTTCTCTTACACTGTTCTAGTCAGCTACAAAGCAGGTTCCATTGCTAATTACTGAACGTTTTTAAAAAAATCCTTTCATATACAAAAAGAATACACCAAGTACATAACCAAAAGTGATATAAAACTCTTCTGTGTAGCTTGGTTAAAAGGGTCTCCGCGTATTGGCAGAACAAGTATGAAAAGAGCACCATTGATATAATATACAGTCAGACGATGTATCTGGTTTCATTGCCACACTTTATGTCTACACAGAGAGACACTGCCCTGACACAGATAGTCACAGGTGCCTCTCTTTGCTTCCCTTGATCCGCTGAGCATCTTTGGCCCAATAGGACTCTCACATGCAGGTGAAAAAACAAATCTTTGCTATGTTGATTTGCTCCGAGCAACTTCACCTTCCCCAGGATCCAGAAGTGACACCGCAATGTATGTGGAAAATGAGGGTCAAAAAGGGAGGGTGCGAAGCAGCACACATATCATCCAAATCACTGACAGCTTCTGGCATCAGTCTTTTTCCCTGAATCAACAAATGCTTCCCTCTCCTGCAAACTACTTTACATGGTTTTGTTAACCTATTCTCTGCACAACAATATATATATATAGATATATAGACTTTTTATTTATTTATATATATGTATTCATGTCAAATTTTTAATATACTCAAGAAGATACAAAGCTCTTGGTACTTGCTTTTTTTAAAGTTTTTAAGATTTTTTTTTTACAAAAAAATGCAATGGTTACTATTACAGTAATATTTTGGGGGAGGTGAGATTGTTGGATACTTCCCCTTTTTAGTTACAAAAAGAATGGCAGGCACTGAAAACTGCAAATGATGTTTGCTAGACTCAAGAATGTGCTTTCCAGTCACACCGTTTTTAGGAGCTTGTTTAAAACTAAATGTGGCAATCAAAGAACAGTGGCAACCAAGTAAAATCAGCAAAAGTCCTCTCATGCTGCTACTGCGACATTTGCTTCCTATTCTCATCTGCTGCCCTCCCTTGACCAATGCCTGGAGAAAATCAGTGATCTGAAATCATTTAGTTCCTGGCATTTCCAGATAGCACATTTACAGAGTATGTTCTCTTGAGGTAAACATTCCCCTCGAGAAGGCAGGCCTTGGCATCCTGGAGGAGAGCTGCTGCACACGGGTGATTTTCACACCAAATGAAACATGCAATCTCAAAACAAAAGCAAAGGAACACAGAAACCATGACAATGATTTTAAAATGCCAAACCAGTTCCCTTTGTGGCATTCTTCTTCAGGATCTATAGCCCAAAGCAAACATGGATCCAACACTGAAAAGCTTACCATCAAATGTAAGTGACAGACCCATCTCAAATTTATAGTGTGTTCAAAATAAGACATCCTACAAAAAAGCTCCTATTTCCTTCGATGTTTTAACAGCTATGGCAAAAGCAGATCATCATCAATGCAATAACGATACATTTAACATGTAAAAGCTCCTTATTGAAATCTTTGAGAACATGAAAATAAAAAGCCAGCCAACTCCATTTCCCAGCAGAGATTTCTGAACCAGGGACACTGAAACCTTCCATAAACTGCTTTTCAATATGTGGAAATAAAAACAGAGACATTACAGAATTCAAAAGGCAGAAGTATTGTACACCAGATTATAATGATAATATAGCACTGTGATTGATATAGCTT
This sequence comes from Toxostoma redivivum, assembly GCA_013397375.1. Taxonomy (NCBI): domain Eukaryota; kingdom Metazoa; phylum Chordata; class Aves; order Passeriformes; family Mimidae; genus Toxostoma; species Toxostoma redivivum. The sequence continues at coordinate 270,783 of VXBI01014039.1, read as the reverse complement.
ACTCTAAAGCAGATTATACAGCTTGCATCAATTTTGTCATTCACTCTCCAGTTCATTTAACTAGCGTTTAATAGTTTTTGTTCTGCATTTTCTCCCTTCATTGAAATCCGATAAACACACTCAACATTCCTGCACTTTCTGTGGGAATAATAAAAAAACCTAAACATTTTTCAGAAAGCCTTCAAAAACGTTAAGAGTCACAGTTCAAAAGAAATCCCCCGAAACAAAAATCAAAACAACGAACCCCAAACCAGAAAAGTGCTATTCTCCTTATGGCTACACTATGGTATCATTTCAAATATCCTGCAGTTCCTCTCTTGCTGTGAAGCTGCCACATGACCTGCACTTCTCCAGCTTGGCACCATCCACACCTAAGAGTCACCTAAGAATGCAGCCAGCTACATGGAAGCTTGGATTCTCTTTTCTTGCTTTTCTTCTTGCAGGAGTGGNAGGGAGGGGGAGGCGGTGGCTGTTTCTGGTGGGAATGTCAGGGAGTTAAGCAGCAGAGTGTCTCGCTGTAAGGCATCGTGCTCCGCTCGGCGATGGCACTCGGGTGGGTTCGCTCCCCACGCCCTCCTGGGACCTGCAGCCCTCCCAGTCTGAATGGCAGTGGTGACTGATGAGATCCTCTGGGTCGATTCAATGTTTGTTTCTCCCCCTCAATTAAAAAAAATGTGGTTGGACTTTAGCCCTGCAAAATAAAGTCAGAACTGATTAATACCAGTCATTAGCATGGCCTTGGTGATCTCCATCACCTTGTGGTAGGACAGTGACTGGAAATGCCAACCTATGCCAACACATGGGTTCCTTCAAGGCCATGTCTGGGAGAAAATGAGCAGACTTCATTTTTCGAAGTCAGGACCCCACCTGTAGGGCTTCAGTGCTCAGAGCAGAGAGTGGGAGTGAAGCAGGCACCACAGGCACATTGATCCCAGCCCTGTGCCGATCACACAGTGTTGAGCAGCCGTGGGAGGCCAGCGGCGCTCCGTGACAGCACCTCACAATGCTGAAAAGCCTGCTCTGGGCAGGTGCTTCCAACCAGGAACAATCTGCTAACACCCTGCATTTCCACTAGACTGAAAGGAAGAAGGGAAAAAATAGCTAACACCAGCATCACCCAAAAACATATAGGAGTTTTCTCTTCCACTAATGCAAGGGATTTTCATGTAGAATTATGGGGGTGGATGACAGTTCAGAGTTTGGAATTTGGGCCTTTAAAGTCTTTTGCCCACTCTGATGGGAAAGTTGCTCAGTGCCTTCATGACAGTCACTAAAATTTTCCTTTAGTCATAGCCAGGGGCACAGCACCTGCTGTTCCAAACATAGCATCCTCTGACAGAGTGCCAGAAGCTATCACCGGGGTAACTCGAGCAAGACAGCAGGACACAGATTAGCAGTGGCAGGAGCAAAGAAAGGCCGGTGACATTACTGAGGAACTTGGCACGTGGCAAAGGCAGACAACTAGAACACAACAGAAAGGCACCTTTCTTTAGTGACATACAACCAA